>JAANYP010001834.1:131192-166192 GCA_020465985.1 Centrapalus pauciflorus | reverse complement strand
GAAAGCCCATTTTTCTAGTATTTATTAGCAAATTTGATCTTTCTTTACTTTTTTCTTTCTATAGTGGAGATAGTTGCACGTAATGACAGATCACGACCATATTATAAAAGCTTGTGGTAAGAATGGGTTTCGTTCGAGCGCTCGAAAATAAAATTCCAAAGCTTTCGTATGTTCTCCGTTACTTGTGTGGATAAGTCCTATGTTATAGAGTATATAACTTCCGTCATAGAGATCATTTTCTAGTCGCATAGCTTCATAATAATTCTGTAAAGCTTCCCCGTAATTTCCTTCGGATTGAGCTGACATCCGTTACGGTCGTCATTCAATTCAAAGAATCTCCGTTACAGAACCGTACATGAGATTTTCATCTCATACGGCTCCTCCCTTATGTGTCTAATGATAAAATGATAAAGAAGATGAAAATCTTATCATTACGAGCTGAGTAGGGCTAGTGTTTTTACAAGAAATCTCTAGCCAACCTTCTTGCAAGAGATCTTTTCTTAACATCAAACGTATTGGTACTAGAGAGAAATGATCACTCCAACAATTTCTTTGTTCTCAACGTTTCCCAATTTCCAGTAATTAGTCACTTCAACAGCCTTCGATGGTTATATGGGTATCCAAAATACAAACGAGATGGATGTTTGTTGTCCTAACCGTTCTTTGAGTCCCAAGCCTACTAAAGAAAGGGATAATTTATAACAAAGTTTTCATGATGTTGATTCCTAAGTATAGTGCTTCTTCCCCTCTGCTACCTATTGGTACTAGTGAACTGGGATTGACCTGTAATACCGAACCTATAGGTATAACCTTTCGTTCAATACTAGAATCGAGATTTGAAAAATAGCATCTGAGGCTGCATTAATCGAGGATACACGACAAAAGGAATTGTTCTATTTCCAAACTTTACCTTCAACAAGCATATATTTTTTTATTTTCTTTTTTTCCTGATCATGAATCATGTGTATTTCTCATATGAATGAGAGTAAAAAAAAAAAATCAAATCGCACCATCTCTGTAATAGGTAAATGCCTCTTTTTCTCCTTAAGATGTCAGAATTATTCGTAATAAGATATTGGCTACAATTGAAAAGGTTTTATCAATAAAATTTCCATTTATCCGCGATCCAGGCATAGGTAGTAATCCATTCTATCATTGTTCTCATTACTTCTCACGGGAAAATGATCCCACAAGGAAAAGAATTATACAGTGCGAAATAACATAAAAACAGATTATTTATCATTAAAAAAACAAAAAAAAAGATATGGTCCTTCTATTAAATATTCAAAAACTCAATATTCAAATTGTTCTTTTTTACATTACAGGAATTCAACTAAGAAAGAAATATGGGAACCGGATTTGATTCCATCTTACTGGACTAGTCTACCAACAAAAGAAACTATTCTTATTTGATTGAAGTTACAGCTTAGAATAACCTCAGTTGATTAAATTATGATACAAAGAAGAAAAAGGATCTAATAATCATTGTATGATGAAAATAAAATAACCGCCTATTTTTTGTGTTGTGTACTTAGCGGGTATACACTATAAAATCAACTATAAAAAAATTGTTTATCAATTTGTATTTATTGTTTATCAATTTGTATTTGTAATAGATAGATGGCATAAGGATTTTTGTTGATAACTCTAAAACCGGCCTAGAAAGTAATTTGAGAATTCTTCTGATATGGAATCGTAGTCTAAATAGAATCATGATCTAAAGATATCCATTAAACAGAGTCTACAAAATATAGACCCCCCGTTCAGTCGATTCATTAGAATTTAGAATTTATTGATTTAATCCAGTCGGTATAGTATAAATAGATAATCAGAAATAGCCTGCTTTTACTATGATGAAAAATTTTCGATTTTGATCGCTTTATAGTTAGAATTGATTGGTTGTACTTACCCAATAATCTAATATGAATGATTCACTATTCGCTCGATTTTCGGTTTTTGGGTCATAATCATTATGTAGGAGAGATGGCCGAGTGGTTGAAGGCGTAGCATTGGAACTGCTATGTAGGCTTTTGCTTACCGAAGGTTCGAATCCTCTCTTTCCGTACCTTCACTAAATTCACCGATCTTACTAACCACAATAGATCAAATAGCAATGGATACGACTATTCCAACAGTTAGACGTTTCTTTGATATGGCTTCTGTATTCCTAATGGTTGTCATACGAAAAATACTGGTAAAGAAAAAAGTAGACAAGGAATGAAAATATCCTTCTCGGTCCATGATACCTAAATGGAAGAAAAATCCAGATCAAACCCTTATTTCTCTTAACCTTAGGTTAATTTACTTCACCTAAAGGGAGCAAAATGGGTCGAACCCTTATTCGTATTAGTCTTGATTTTCTTTTTGTTAGGTTTAAGTCTGACGAGAATAATATTCTACAACTAGCAATTCATTTATTTTCGAACCGACCCATTTACTATCTATTATTTGATTGACTAATCCTTTATATTGGAATGGTTGAAGAGTCAAATGGTTTGGCAATTCCTCATTAGGGGATGAATCGAGTGAATTTTGAATTAGAGCTCTAGATTTTTGTTCATCCCTCGTCGCAATAGTATCTCGGGGTTTGCAGCGATAACTTGGTATATCTACTATACGACCATTGACTAAAATATGTCTATGGTTAACTAATTGGCGAGCTCCCGGAATAGTCGGAGCCCTACCCAACCGAAAAAGGATGTCATCCAGCCGCATTTTGTTTGAATATATTTTGGTTGATGGAATGTAAAGTAATGGTTTTATTTTGTAAATAGTTAATAGTAATGAAAATGTGTATAAATAGAAAGTTTGTCTTTCTAAATAAAAAGTTCTGACAATTCACTTTTTGCACACATAGAATTCAGGAAACGGTTACTGACTTGTGAAGATCATTCTCATCATTTTGTAATCGACATTTTTCAGGAATAGAATCATTCGGTTAGTTTTGATTCATTTTATTGTTCTTGATATTGAATTGTTGCATGATTGATATAGAAACTGTAATTCTCAATTGGTATCGAAGACTTTAGGGGTGAATTTTGATTCTGAAATTGATTTTTACGAACGGTTAACAGTTCTTGATAATTTTTTTTTTGAAAAACCCTAAAATCACCAAGGGTTTTCAGTCAGTTGATCTTACACTGTGAAATTTGGATCAAAGCTATAGGATCAGTAGTCGATTCAATTGACTATAAACTTGATTTGATTCATAAAACACAGAAAAAGATCTAGAGATTTTTGTAAAATTTTGAAAAACTCGAAGTGTTTCACTGTTCCATTGCAAAAGTCAAGTCTAGATCTATTTTTGGACAAAAGTGTTTCACAAAAAGTGTTTGTAATCAAAATCCTAACCTTTGATTTCAATTTGAGTGAAAATGGACAAATTTTTCGAATTAATTTGAATTTCAGACTTGAATAATCTGAAAAATTAAGAAACTCGAAATACACATAGTTTATGTGCAATTCGAATTGAATACCTTTGTAAGTCGAGTTGACAACAAGTGTCAATCGAGTTGAAAACAAGTGTCAATCGAGTTGCATCTAATTTGATTCGAGTTTACTTGATTAATCAATCGAGTTGGATCTTAGTTGATTCAAGTTGAATTGATTAATCAATCGAATTGAATTTTAGTCAATTCGAGTTTACTCTCAATTACATTTGAGTTTAACACAAGTAAATTCGAATTTCATTCGAGTTTATTAAGAATTCGAATTTAATTCGAGTTTCACATTAGATTAATTCGAGTTTACAGTAAACTAATTCGAGTTTCACATAAGGGTAATTCGAGTTTCAGTCTAAAACAGTCAAGTTTCTCAAACTAATTCGACCTTCACAACAGATTAATTCGAGTTTCACAGAAAGCTCATTCGAGTTTTACATAAGGATATTCGAGTTTTACAGAAGAGTACTTCGAGTTTCACTCAATTTAATTCGAGTTTCTTACAAGCATAATTCGAGTTTTACTACACATCATTCGAGTTTTGCAAAACATCATTCAAGTCTATTCAGTGTTTGATTCGAGTTGATTATTGCTACTAACAAGTTACTTTGTTATAGATTCCAGTTGATCATTTGATACTAATATTTGTTCCAAAGGTTGATCAACTTTCAACTGTTGATCAACAATTTCAATTTCAATCAAAGTTCATCAGATCTAGGACAGTTTCCAAAATATCAGTCAAAATGTCAAAGGACGCTCTAGCAATGGGATCAGAAACCAAACCCCCAATTCTTTACCGGGGAGAATACGTCCAATGGAGGGAGAGGTTTCTAAAATTCATAAGCTTTCATGATCTGTCAGAATAGATGCTGAAATCCTTAACCGAAGGACCAGCCATATTCATGGAAACAATCCCTGGAGTACCTACCGGTAATCCCCCGATTCCACCAAGGACAGTCGAGGTTACCAACCTGACTGAGGCTCAAAAGAAAAGAAAACTAGGGGATAAAACTGCCAGGAAATTACTACTGATCTCAATCCCAAATGATATTTACACATGTCTCACAAACACAAAAACTGCCAAATCTATATGGGATGAAGTGTGTAAACTCATGAGGGGATCTGACAGAGCCGCAACAAACAGAGCTAGAAACAGTCTGATGACATTCGAGAATTTTCGAGTTCGTGAGGGAGAACTATTGGAAAACACTTACCTAAGATTTGTGAGTTTGGTAAGTGAAATGAAAAGAAATGGAGTGACAAAGACCAATCTGGACATAAATGTCAAGTTCTTAAACGTTCTGAACCCTGAATGGGAGAAATATGCCATGATTATCCAACAGACAAAGGAAATTGAAGAAATGGATTTTCATATGATATTTGAGAACCTCAATAACTACCAAGAGGTTGTGTTGAGGAAATTATCAGGAAAGAAGAAAGCCGTGAAATAAACTGCTGACCCATTGGCTCTACTGGCAGAAAAGAAATACAAATATAAATTGAAAAAGGAGAAAAGAGCGGTAGTCAGCAGTACATCTTCCGAATCAGAATCCTTCGATTCATCTACAGATTCTGAAATTGAAGAAATGAAAAAGCAGATGACATTGCTAACCAAAGCGTTTCAAATGAAATTCTACAGAAAGCCAACTAACAATAAGATGCACTACAAGACTGGCTCGAGAAAAATTGAGAAGAAAGACAAATATGAAAAATCTGGAGAAAGCAGTGGAAGAAAGGTTGAAAAATATGAAAAATCAGACAAGTTAGCAAAGAAAGATTCAGATCAGAAATGTTATAACTGTGGAAAACCAGGTTATTTTGCCCGGGAATGTAGACTTCCAGTAGTCAAAAACTCTGACTACTATACAAGAAAGGCGCTCTTAGCCAAAGAAAAGGAGTTTGGAAAAGCTCTTATGGCGGAGGATGACCACTGGCTGCAGTTATCTGAAGATGAAGATATTCTAGATGAGGATGCTCATATTGGTTTGAAATCAGAAATTCTCAATGAGTCAGAATTAAGTGAATCTGCCACGATAGCTGAGGATGATGTATGGGTTGGTTTAACAGATGAAGAGGATGAAGAAAGACAAGTATCTGAGGAGGAAGAGACAGAAGAAGTTACGTTGATGGCAACTGGAAAAACGGATATTGAAGATAATGAAGATTCAGAGTCAGACAGGTCAGATGGTTCAGACAAGCCGAAGGTACATTCTAACTCTGACTCTGATATTGATGAATCTTGTGTGCTAGAAGAGAAACTAACTCATATGGCCTTTATGCTTAAAAAGTTTGAAAAATCATTAAAGGATGAAAAGAAAAATGCTCACTCTTTGGAAAACAAACTTCGTAATGAACATAACTTAGCTTTAGATTTTTCCAATGATAAAGCATTAGCCTTACGAGCAGTTTCAGATTTACAAGATAAAGAAACAGAACTTCAAAGCAAAATACTAGATCTTAATCATAATATATCTGACCTACAAGAAAGACTGAGAATAGCAGAATTAGAAACTTCAAATTTTTCTGTAAAATATCATGCTATTTTGAAGAACGAACTAAACTTTATGAGAAAATAAAGAAGATGGAAGATGAATATATCAAAAGAGGGCAAACAGATCAAACCATTTATTTAAATCAACCAAAAGACACAGAATTTTATAATTCTAAATCTGGTATTGGTTGGGAAAATCCAAAGTATCTGACAAAGGCAATATCTAGTTCACCAACGTTATATGATGTCGGATACATGAACTTAGGATTAAAAATGGCGTTTATGAAAGCATCTGATTAAGTAGAATCTAGTGAAGAAACAAAAAGATTACGATCAGACAAAATGCAAAATTTTGTTGATTATAACAGAATAAATGAAGAAAACAATAATACTGATATTAATGAAGAGTACATTCAAACATATTCTGAAAAGGATTTGTCTGAATCATCTACTCAATCTCAAAAGTTATACCTGCCATCTTCAATTCTAGAAAAGATGAATTCTGGTCTAGAATTGAAAATTAAAAATTTTGAGACAGAAAATAGATCTCTCAAGGCTGAACTAAAAACTATGGAACAAAAGTTACAAAATCAGCCTAAGAACAAAAAGTTGACTGATCCATCATCTTCAACTTCTCTAGATTCTATCAATTCAGAAAAGGAATTTGATCTGTTTATGCACTCTGAATTTAATTCCTTAGAGGAAATGTTTGTTAAAATGGATGATTTTGTTAAACCTTTACATAATAAACAATCAGAAGGTCAAAAAGAACCTGTTAAAATTCTGCAAAGAATTTCTACAGATTCAATAAAATCATCTGAAAATTCACCAACATTACAACAAAAGAAGGAGAAAACAAAAGTTATTTTTAACACTCCTAACTTTGAAAAAGGTGAATCATCTTCAACAGAGGACTCCACTGCACTTAGAGTCCAATCTTCAAAAGGTAAGAGAAATTTCCAGAAGAAACAACTGTCTAAGTCTACTAATTCTCATGTTTCTTTTATGTCAGATATCATTGTGAACGGTTCAAGAAAACAAGTTTGGAGAAAGAAGAAAAGAGAACAGAAAAACAAGAATATAAAACAAGAGTGGCGCGTGAAGAACAAAATTGTTACAGATAGAAATTGCAACATTGAAAACTCTGTCTGTAATAATAAATTTGTTAATAATTCTTGTATAAAATTATCCAGAACAGACTTAAATGCTTTGAATTCTAGTGCTTGTAAACCTTTAATCGTAAAATCTGATAAGCTCGTCTGGCAACCGAAGAAAAAGGACCCATGTTCTAAACAGAAAAAGGTTCCACAGAAAATTATTTCAAAAATAGTTTCACCACGAATTGTACAAAAGTGGATACCTAAAAGAAATGTTCAAATGTGGGTACCTAAATCAACATCAAATGTTAAACAAAAAGCCATATCTGTTGAGAAAACAAATAATACTTTGCATGATTTACCTAAAACAAAAGTACCCAACTACAAGTGGGTACCTCATGTGCTATTTCGTCTTATAGGTAAACCATGTTTGGTATCTTGACTCCGGATGTTCCAAGCATATGACCGGACAAAGAGACACACTCACGAACTTTGTAGAAAAAGTTCTGTGGGACGGTCAGATTTGGAAATGATCAGTTTTGTCCGATCAGAGGATACGGGAGTCTCAATTACGACAAAATTACCATTCAAAAGGTTTTCTACGTTGATGGTCTTGGACATAATTTGTTTAGTATTGGACAGTTGTGTGATAAAGGATTGGAAATCAATTTCAAAGCCAATCGGTGCAGCATCAGATCAGGGGAAGGTAAAGAAATATTGGCAGGAAACACGAAAACCAATTTGTACTCCATTGACTTAGCCTCTATTAATTTGAAGAAAGATGTCTGCTTACTGTCAAAAGATACATCTAAAACAGCTTGGCTATGTCATCGTCGCCTTTCACATCTGAACTTCAATGGATTAACCAACCTAGCGAAAGGAGGGTTAGTTAAAGGACTGCCAACACTCAAATTCCAAAAGGAGCAGCTGTGTGCCGCATGTGAAAAAGGATAGATGACAAGAGGGTCACACAAATCCAAATCCGAACACTCATCCACGAGAGCACTGGAATTACTACATATGGATTTGTGTGGTACAATGAGAGTACAAAGCATTAATAAGAAACGATACGTATTGGTGATAGTTGATGACTATTCACGATACACATGGGTTTTCTTCCTGTGGTCCAAAGCAGATGCAACCGAAATAATCATAGACTTCATCTGTAGGAATCACACATCAGTTTTCAGCTGCTAGAACTCCACAACAGAACGGTGTCATTGAAAGAAGAAATCAGACACTAGTGGAATCAGCTAGTACAATGTTGGCGTATTCAATTTTACCGTTATTCTTATGGGCCGAAGCAGTTGCAACAGCTTGTTTAACACAGAATCGTTCAATCATAAATAAAAGATTCGTAAAGACTCCTTATGAATTAATAAATAAAAGAATACCTAATATTAAATTTTTTCATGTCTTTGGATGCAGATGCTTTATTATAAATGACAAAAACAATCTTGGAAAGTTTAATCAAAAGCCAGATGAAGGTTTATTCATCAGATATTCAAAGGAGTCGGTCGCTTTTCGTGTCTACAATAAGCGAACCAAGACAGTCAACGAGGGCGTAAACGTCAAATTTGATGAAGGAGTGGTAATGGCTTCTGAACACACCAGTTCAGGACCCGAACCTAACAAGCCGACTCCAATGGAGTCATCTGAACAGAATGCTGAAAATTCTGAATTACATAAGTTGTTTGAGAATTTTTATGAAGACTACTTTCAGAAGCCCAAAACTATTGTTCTAAATTTGGTGCCTGACAGGATTACTGAAGATCCCGTCGTAGTCTCTGATCTTTCTAATCAACAAGTGTCAGAAGAAACTGGATTAGCCTCAACAACAAATGTGCACTT
Source organism: Centrapalus pauciflorus (assembly GCA_020465985.1). Classification (NCBI taxonomy): domain Eukaryota; kingdom Viridiplantae; phylum Streptophyta; class Magnoliopsida; order Asterales; family Asteraceae; genus Centrapalus; species Centrapalus pauciflorus. Next base: position 157,313 of record JAANYP010001834.1, on the reverse strand, counting down.
GCCAACTGAAAGTGCACAACCCATTGAACCTCCAAATTCTTCTGAAACCCCCTTAACATCCGAACATTCAGAAACTCCTAACTCAGATATCCTACCTACTACATCTGAAGTAACCCCCCGACCAACATATTTAGATCGTAATCCCAATCGAGACCACATAGAACCGTTTCCACATACATTTAAGTGGACGAGAAATGACCCAATAGAAAACATTATTGGTGATCCATCCGCTTCAGTCCAAACCAGAAGAGCAACTATAAACGAGTGCCTATTTTCAAACATTCTAAGTAAAATAGAGCCCAAGAATGTGAAAAAAGCACTTCTGGACGCTGATTGGATTGTTGCGATGCAAGAAGAACTGAATCAGTTCGAACGGTTAAAGGTCTGTAGACTTGTTGAGCGCCCTAAAGACAAATCCATCATAGGCACGAAGTGGATCTTTAATAACAAGAAGGACGAACATGGAGTGATCATTCGGAATAAAGCTCGCCTCGTTGCCAAAGGATACAGTCAACAAGAAGGAATTGACTACGATGAAACGTTTGCACTAGTTGCACGAATCGAAGCAATTAGAATGTTTTTAGCTTTTGCCGCTCACAAAAACTTTACTGTTTATCAAATGGATGTTAAAACAGCATTTTTAAATGGGAAACTAACCATTGAAGTATATACATATCAGCCCGAAGGTTTTACTGATCCTTCGAAACCTGATCATGTATATGTTTTAGATAAGTCACTGTATGGCCTTAAACAAGCACCGCATGCTTGGTATGATGCACTTTCAACATATCTGTTGAAATGTGGATTCAACAAAGGTGTAGTTGACACAACCCAGTTTATAAAATGTCAGGGGCCGGATGTCATAGTAATATAAATATATGTGGATGACATAATATTTGGGTCTACAAATCCAGAATTTTGTAAGAAATTTGCATTTTTAATGTCCCAAAAATTCGAAATGAGCATTATGGGAGAAATAAATTTTTTCTTAGGATTACAAGTTAAACAACTGGCTGATGGTATTTTTATCAATCAGTCAAAATATATACAAGACATGTTAAAGAAATTTAACATGGTTAACAGTACTCCTATGAAAACTCCCATGGCTCTAGATTCAAAGTTAAAACTCGATGAGGACATTTCGGGGAAACCTGTAGATGTGACTCACTATCGAGGTATAATTGGGTCATTGATGTATTTAACAACAAGTAGACCGGATATTATGTTTGCTACATGTGTGAGTGCAAGATATCAGGCGAATCCTAAAGAATCACATTTAACAGCTGCGAAAAGAATTTTAAGATATCTCAACGGAACTCCAAACCTTGGTTTGAGGTATCCCAGAGAATCTTCATTTAATCTAACTGCTTTTTCTGACGCTGATCACGCAGGTGATAAGATGGACAGAAAAAGTACGTCTGGAGCAGTGCAGTTCTTAGGTGACAAACCCGTATGTTGGTCATCCAAGAAACAACATTGCGTCTCATTGTCTACAGCTGAAGCAGAATACGTTGCTGTATCTTCTTGATGTTCTCGGGTGTTGTGGATGAAAAGCCAACTGCGAGATTACGGGTTTACACCAAAGAAAATACCTATCTACTGTGATTCTCAGAGCGCAATAGCTATTGCATCAAATCCGGTGCAACATTCAAAAACTAAACACATTGACATTCGGTACCATTTTATAAAAGATCATGTTGAAAAATGGCAATACAGAATTATATTTTATGCCTACTGAATATCAACTAGCTAATTTGTTTACCAAAGCGTTAGATGAAAAAAAGGTTTAATTTTTTGGTATACAAATTGGGTATGTTGAATCATTAAGATTTAATAATTCAGTAGTTTCAATTTATAATTTTAAATTTACATTTTTTAATTGATTTTAATCTGATGTTAAATTCTTGAATCTTAAAAGTTCAATATTTTTTGGAATTTTACAAGATCTGGATTGTCATGTGCAGGGGAGCAGAAAATGAATTTATCTGATTTTGAGTAAATCTGATAAAATTTATCTGTTATTTTGTAGGGGAAGCTGAGTTGAGAAATATGATACACATTTGAGGGGAAGCAACATTCAGATATTAAAGGGGGAGCATTTTAAATTTCTTTTGTGTTGTTTTTGTTAATTTTTGTTTATGTGTATTTTCAAATTTTTTTTGTTTTTGTTTAAATCTGGTTTTAAAATTTTTTTTTATCAGAAATTTTTTTTTATTTGTTTTGTTGTTGTTTTATTTTGTTAAAATTATTTTTGAAAAGATGTTGGGTTTTTGCAGAAAAAGGGTTTTATATCTGATGAGTGGGCCGGTTATGGTTTTCTAAAACATGGGCCGGGTCATTTTGCATATAAATTTGAAATTCATATTTCAAATTAATTTTTTTAGCAAACCGGTTCTTCTTTTAATCTTCCTCTCAAATTTACTTCACTGTTAAGCAAACACAAAAACCCACATCAAATCGAGTATATCAAGATATCTTTTCATAAATTTGTAAGTAAATGTTTTGTTTGTTTTTTGCCTATCGTATCATTACAAAGTTTATTTCAGTTTTGGGATATATTTGTAACTGTAAATGTTTCTGTTCGTATCTTTGGGTATTTTGAGTGTTAATGGTGTTCATAATTTTTGTTCATAAAACTCAAATTAATTGTGTCGTATGTTTCGGTTTATCAATGTGAACATGAATTTGAAATTTCATGGTTCAAATCAAACCACACACACAGAAATTTGGATTTTACATTCAAAAACTTTCGTGTTCTTGTTATTACTGAAATTTGCATTTTTAACAGCTTAAATGTTGCTTTTAATCAAAGTTCAGTAAAACAAAAGTGTTTAAAATTGATTTTCGAGAGGGATACAAGTTTTAAATCACTGAAAAACTACCTGGAATTAATTTTTGAATATTCAGTGTATAGAGGACTTGGAAATAAATACATAAGGAATTTCTCGATTAAAGGCTTCAATCGAGAAAGTTCTTAGTTTCATTCGAGTTGAGTCAAATGCTCATCGAGAAAGACTAAGAGACAATCGAGTTGACTAAAGTAACATTCGAGAAACTTCTGTGTATCATGCGAGTTGACTAATTTAATGACACTTAGAACATTTCAGATCAAAAGTCTCGGTTAATACATTGCCCGAGAGACTAATGGTTAATTCAAGTTGGTCATATGTTGTATTCGAGGAAATTCCTTTTTCATTCGAGTTGGACTACTTGAACATTCGAGAACATTTAAGACTTAAATCGAGAATCCTCATGTTCTATTGGAGTTCCATTCATAAGAAATTCGAGTTGTTTCAAGACTTATTCAAGAATCTTCATGTTCTATTCGAGTTTAATACATATGTAATTCGAGTTGTTTATAGTCTTATTCGAGAATCACTCTGTTTTATTCGAGAAGACTATAGTTCATTCGAGTTGATACATAGACTAAGTCGAGTTGTTTCATGTGTCATCCGAGATTAATCAAGAGTTATTCGAGATAGATGTAATTTCATTCGAGTTTAAATGACATTTTTTTTACTAAGTGTTGGATTTTTAATGTTTTAAGAAAAATGTGACATTTTTTCAAGAAATTGTTATAAATTTGTGTTTTTCTAACATTGGTCTCTGAACGATTGACTCTGGAATCCTGTCAATAATACTTTATTTTTGTCTGGAATCCCGATGCCTTAAACAGAAAATCACAGATTTTTATAATTTCTGACGAAATGTTATATTTTTCTACAATTGAATGATTTCATTTGTTTACCTGTCTTGTCTAACATGATTCTTATTTGTTTACAGGTTTCAAATGGCATCTCTAGATCATTCCCAGAATTCCAATTCATCAGATTCCCATTCATCTTCTAATCATACACTTGTATCAACACCCGTTCGATCAACCTCCGTTGCTAGACCTTCACCATCCACCATTTTCCCGGATAACCAACTTGTTAAACCCAAACATTGCCTACCCTTCAAAGATAACAATCATCGTTTGGATACAAAGGGTATCAAAGTTAGTCATCCTATTATCGTAGATATTCTCAAAGGCCATCCTTTGGGATACCTTATTCAGTACAAACCTTCTATCCCACAAGTCTACCAACAACAATTTTGGCATACAGTCAAATTTGTTCCTGCTGATGGAAACCACCACTTTAAAGTAACCATTGACCAATTTAAATCCAAAATTACCCTTGCCAGAATTCGCCACAACTTGTTTCTTCCAAGAAGAATAGATACAGTTAACTTTCCTGAGTTGGCTGATTTTGAAGATTTTGTGTCTGATGAGGAGTTGGTTCATGACTTGATATGCTTGGGATACTCAAAGCCACTTCCAAAAAGCTCCAAGTTTCATCGAAATGGATTAAATGGAGAATGGTACACGTTTTTTGGGATCATCAATAGATGCATGACTTCTAAGCATACTGGAATAGACAGGTGCAGCATTCACTGCCTACGGATCTTTCATGGAATTGCTTTCAACAAGCATTATGACTATGCTCAGTGCATCTGGGAAGATTTAAAAGAGATTGTACTAGCTTAAACAACCAAGAGATCAAAGAAGTTCGTTCCACTTCAGAGATTTATTTAGATTCTTATCCGAGGGATCCTAAGGGCAAATGAAAATATACCCAAAAGAGCTAACTCTAACAGATGCCTAGATTATGTAATGATGAGTTTACACGAAGTGCCGGATTCTCCTAATGCGAATATCATGCCGATTCCAGAATCTTTGCTGAAGTATGCAGATCCAGAGAGTTAGAATGTAAAATTGTATAGGATAGATCATGCTTCGATAGAGACCCAATAACCGGGTTCTCTTACCCAAGGAGTGATAGGACGAGAGGAACCTCAGCACGGGGCTGAAGTAAGTGTCTAGATCCTATACAGACTATGACACTTGAGTCGACTTCATCAGTTGAAGTAAGTGTGGCTGAACTTCGTGTTCCCACCGGAACATCCTCAGCTACGGAAGCATTTGTTGCTCCGTCGCTTGAAGAGGGTGGAAGTCCAGTCAGAGCGACCGCTTTGCCATCTCTCAGTACTGGCCACACAGACGTCAAGTTCGACTGTTGTGACAACTGGAAGTCTAAGTGACACAGTGGTGAATCTATCCCCGTTTGTTACTGAATCATCTTTAAGCCAAGCATTGAATGCAGCTGTTGCAGGAGTGAACACTCATGTCTCTGCTCAGTTATCTGAGGTGATGGCTCAGATGTCTAACATTCACAAATTTCTGAAGGGTAAATCAGTGGCAGAAGAATCAATCAAGAAATCTGAATCAAATCAAGCAATTGATGAGTTGAAGGAAGAGCTGAAAGAGTTCGTTTTTGAAGAATTCGATGAAATGAGGGAAAGGATGATAAGTTTGGAAAGCACAGTGATAACTGCTTTGGGAAATTTATCGGCGAGAGTTGCGGCTGTTGAAGAAACATGCAAGGCGCAAGCTTCATCGTCTAAAAGAAAGCATGATGAGCATGATGAGGACTCCGATGATGCTCCTCATGAGGGAGAGAAGAGGAGAAAGCTTGCTGAGCCTACACCCGAACTTTTGACGATCACATATCCTGAGAAGGAAACAGATGTGAAAGAAAAAGAAGCAGGGAGCTAAAAAGAACCTGCTGATGTACAAAGTGAATTGGGATTGATTCTTCATGAAGATGTTCCAGTTCCTTTGAACATTCAGTCAGATATTTACAACTATGAAGAATACAATGATTGTGAAGATGATGTTCAACTGGTTAAGGAACATGAGTTATTGATTCAAGGCTTAGAAGAAGAGAGAGAGGAATATGTTGAAGTGTCTGAGGATGATGATGTGATCACGTTGACCGATATTGACTTTCGAGGAGAAAGAATTGAACAAGAAGAGGGATTAGTGCAGGATATATTGAAAGAATCCATACCGACACCGACGGTTGAAAAGCCTGAGGTTGTAATTCAAGTGAAGGAAGAAGTTGAAGAGTTTCCAGTAGAAAATGTTGTTATTCAAGAAAGAGTTGAGTTGAATGAGGTCGAGGTTATGGAAAGGTTTTTAAATGAATACGTTCTGGCAGATGAGTCGCAAAAGCAACATAGGCTCAGATTTGAAGCACAACAAGTAGTTCAAAGAGAAATCAGATATATGCTTACATTGCTGAATAAAGATGAGATACGCAAGAATAAAGTAAAGAAGTTTGAGCTTCCAGCGAAACGATCAGCGGAGTTCATCAGGAAAAGAAACAAAATGCCATATATTGAAGACATTCTGGAAAAACGTATTTTTTGTAAGAAACAAGCTCCATGTTCTTTTCTTAAGTTGTTTAGGGTCTTGGAGCCAAACATGCCAAATCTAGTTAACTATGCTAGTTTTCTGAGGAACAAGACACAAGAGGTTGATAATGTGAAGAGTGAGTTCAGGATAGTTGATCTAGTTAAAATTGAAAAGGACAGATTCGTTAAGATTTTCTATCCGACATTCACTGTTACTGTCACACCCTGCTACCTTGGTTGGCAGCGAGACGTGACGAGTGCGGAAGCGTAACCATAATTATAACGAACGACCACTATATGGACGTTTTCGAAATAATACATCATTAAAATTTAAGAATGTAATAACGTTTTACAAAATGAAAGAAATGAAGTTCGCGTAATACAGAGATTCTAATACATAATTAATGCGTCCAAAAATAATGCAGTCAAATCTCCGTTAATTTCGAAATATGCATGCGACTCCATGAAATGCGGAAGCTTGAAAGTTGGTTTATCCGAAGGCACACTTGCCTTAATTACCTGAAAATACATGCTAAAATACGTCAACAAAATTGTTGGTGAGTTCATAGGTTTACACGAAAAGACCAGTTGTATGGACATTATCAGATGCGTTGAATTTATAAAATCATAAATTCCATGAGATGTATTACATAAACCATCATGTCACCGAAACTTAATTAGAATGAGTTTGCCCCGAGCAGTATTCCCATACGTAATACCGTGAGTTGAATATATATGCACCCGCCGTTAGCTAAACCACTAACCCGAGTGGGGGACATGACTCCCAATAGATCTATCCACAATATATTCGCGCTTGCAAACAAATGCAACTAACGATTTCATGATATAAGGGCGGAAATCACATATGTAATACATAATAGAATCGAGAAGTTTTTGTGTCCATATAAAAACGAAGCATGTATTTCATCCCAAAACATAATAATGTGAAAAATGGGACTATGAAGACTCACCTTGTTGATTTTTGATGATGTTTTTGGATCTGAGTTGAACACTTGTTTGAATGGTTGAGACTCGTCCTAATATTTTTACGAGTTCGGGTCAATATCATCATAATACGTGTTTGAATATTTTATGTACTTGGGGGTGATGTATAAATAATTTCGTAGGATTTTATATGTTGATACTGATTTGCAGTTATGTTCAAGTAATTTATTTAAAAATATAATTTGTTGTATTAATTCCGATTTACAAAAATGATTTTAAGTAGTTTATTTCCAAGGACATTTTAATGCATGCATGCATACGTATGTACATATGTATTTATATATATACGAAAATGCATACATATATATACGAGCATGTGCATCATTATGAAAGGGTATTCATATATTTTGCATGGAAAATTTCACGAGTATTATGAAAACCGAGTTGTAAATAAAAAGTATTATATTTTAATTTTTCATGTTTTATAAATTTTTAAGGTGGGAAATAAAGTAAATAAGAAAAACTTACAAAAGTTGAGGAATGCTTGAATTTTGGCCGATTTGCTTTGAGAGAGTTTGTGAGTTGGTGTGTTTTTGTGAAATGGGTTTGTCTTCTATTTATAGAAGAAAAAGGGTTATTAAAAATAATGATAAACTAATTAAAATTTAGTGAAATGATGAAAAGAAAAGGTGTTTTCGGTTGAGTGTTGGACAAAATAAGTGTGGCCGATTTCATGATTGTATGTTGCATGGAGTTTAATATTAAAATAATACAAAAGTACAAGCTAGTTGTCCTTTAAAGGACAACTTACTTTTTAGAGTGATAAGTAGTATGGGTTTTCAAATTTTTTATCAATAAGAGTACAAAAGCATGCACGAAAAGGTGATAGTAATAATTTCTGATATATATATATATATATATATATATATATATATATATATATATATATATATATATATATATATATATATATATATATATATACATACTTAGAAAATTTTCTGGAATGTTAAACTCGATTCAAGTGTGAATCGAGTTTGTTGCAGTGTCAATCGAGTTTTATATCATTATACCCGAGTTTTATCACACTTTGATCGAGTTTCATGCCCTTGTCATTCGAGTTTCATTCTTCGTTAATCGAGTTTCTTGCTTCATCAATCGAGTTTCTTTGTTTAACTGTTCGAGTTTTATGTAGTTTTATCCGAGTTTTTTGTTTCTTTATTCGAGTTTCATCCCTTAGAAATCGAGATTTGTATCTTCATCATTCGAGTTTATACTGTTTCATCCGAGAAAATTGCTTCTTTATTCGAGTTTCATCAAAGTGTTATTCGAGTCTAGATCTTTACTAATCGAGTTTCATTATATCATTATTCGAGTTTATTACTTCTGTCATCGAGATTCATACAACACCATTCGAGTTTATTGATTATATGATTCGAGATTCATATAATTTCATTCGGGTTTGTTACTTCATTATTCGAGTTTTATATTAGTTTAATTTTTTTGGAGTTTCATACCTTATTTTTAGGCCAGTGTTACAGTCTCCCCCTGTTGAAGGAATTTCATCCCGAAATTAGCTCGTGTTCTCCTCTGCTTGGACTTTTGAGAACAGCTGGGGGTACTTCTCTCGGAATTGATCTTCGCGTTCCCAAGTAAACTCAGGACCTCGTTTAGAGTTCCATCGGACCTTTATTATTGGAATTCGACTGTGCTTGAGTTTCTTGACTTCTCGGTCCATTATTTCCACCGGTTGCTCAATGAAATTCAGCTTATCGTCTATCTCCAGCTCGTCCATGGGTATCACGAGTGATTCATCAGCCAGACATTTCTTAAGATTGGATACGTGGAAGGTATTATGAACGTTACTAAGCTCTGGGGGTAGATCGAGTCGGTAAGCTGCCGGGCCAATTCTTCTGGTGATTTTGAATGGTCCGATATAACGAGGATTGAGTTTTCCTCGTTTTCCAAAACGGATTACGCCTTTCCAAGGCGAGACTTTCAGCATCACTAGATCTCCCTCTTGGAATTCCAAATCCTTCCGTCGGATGTCTGCATAACTCTTCTGTCGATCCCGCGCAATCTTCAATCGATTCCGAATCTGGGCTATCTTCTCTGTAGTTTCCTGGATGATCTCAGGTCCAGTAATCTGACTATCCCCTACTTCAGCCCAACAAAGAGGTGATCGACACTTTCGTCCATAGAGTGCTTCGAATGGGGCGGTCTTAATGCTCGAGTGGTAACTGTTGTTATAAGAAAACTCGACTAATGGCAGGTGTCTGTCCCAACTTTTTCCAAAGTCGATGACACATGCCCTTAGCATATCTTCCAATGTTTGAATCGTTCTTTCACTCTGACCGTCCGTTTGCGGGTGATAGGCTGTACTCATATCCAGACGCGTTCCTAGTGCTTCTTGCAATGATTGCCAGAACCTTGACGTAAATCGGCTGTCTCTGTCTGATATAATGGATACTGGCACCCCATGCCTTGAGACGACCTCCTTAAGATAGGTTCGTGTTAACTTATCCATCTTGTCAGTCTCTTTGATTGGCAGGAAGTGTGCGGTCTTGGTCAGCCGATCCACGATCACCCAGATGGTGTCATAACCTCCAGAAGTCTTTGGCAACTTAGTGATAAAATCCATGGTGATATTTTCCCACTTCCATTGGGGTATCTCTGGCTGGACTAGCAATCCTGACGGCCTTTGATGCTCAGCCTTAACTTTTAAACATGTTAAGCGCTTGCTGACATAAGTAGCGATGTCAGCCTTCATGTTTGGCCACCAGTATGATCCTTTCAAATCGTGATACATCTTGTCCGACCCTGGATGAATAGCATATCTTGTTTTGTGCCCTTCATCCATGACCAGTTTCCTTACGCCTCCAAACTTCGGTAACCAAATTCTGCCCATGAAGTATCGGCATCCATCTGACTTAATTTCAAACTGCTTATCCATGCCTCTCAATGCTTCATTCAGCTGATTATCCTCCTTGACTGCCTCTTCTTGTGCCTCTCGGACTTGAGAGTTTAGGTTTGACTGTATAGTCATTACAGAAGCTCGGACTCTCAATGGTTTAACCCATTCCTTTCGGCTTAGGGCGTCAGCTACGACATTTGCTTTTCCTGGATGGTAGCGAATCTCGCAGTCATAGTCGCTAAGAGGTTCCACCCAACGTCGTTGCCTCATATTTAACTCTTTCTGATTCAGAATATGCTGGAGGCTTTTATGGTCCGTGAACACCGTGCACTTGGTTCCATACAAATAGTGCCTCCATATTTTGAGAGCAAACACCACTGCTCCCAGTTCCAGGTCATGAGTCGTATAGTTTATCTCGTGAATCTTGAGCTGTCGTGATGCATAGGCGATGACCTTGTCCCTTTGCATGAGCACACAACCTAGTCCGTTGTGCGAGGCATCACAGTAGACTACAAAATTTTCAGTCCCTTCGGGTAGGGACAGAATTGGTGCACTACACAACCTCTGCTTAAGCAGCTGAAACGCCTTTTCCTGCTCTTCACCCCAGACGTATTTCACATCCTTACGGGTCAACTCCGTTAAGGAACCTGCTATCTTCGAGAAGTTCTCAATGAATCGCCTATAATAACCGGCAAGTCCTAGGAATTGGCGGACTTCTGTGGGGGTTCTTGGGATTGCCCAGTTCTTTATGGCCTCGATCTTTGATGGGTCGACCTGAATTCCCTGACTGTTGATCACATGCCCAAGGAATTTTACTTCTCGCAACCAAAATTCACATTTTGAAAATTTGGCGTATAGCTGCTCTTTCTCTAACAACTCCAAGATCAACTTGAGATGTTGTTCATGCTCTTCTTTACTTCTGGAATAGATTAGGATATCGTCTATGAACACTATTACAAATTTATCCAGATATGGTTTACACACCCGATTCATGAGGTCCATAAATACGGCTGGTGCGTTGGTTAAACCGAATGGCATTACCTGGAATTCGTAATGTCCATAACGAGTTCTGAATGCCGTCTTGGGGATATCTTCCTCCCGAACTTTTACTTGATGATAACCGGAGCGCAGGTCAATCTTTGAGTAGAAGCTAGATCCCTGTAGCTGGTCGAACAGGTCATCAATCCTAGGGAGAGGGTAGCGGTTCTTTACCGTTAACTTGTTTAGCTCTCGGTAGTCTATGCACATTCGGAAGGATCCGTCTTTCTTTTTAACGAACAAAACCGGAGCTCCCCAAGGTGAGGAACTTGGTCGAATGAATCCTTTATCAATCAATTCTTGCAATTGACTGGATAGTTCTTGCATCTCAGAAGGTGCGAGCCTATATAGGGCTCTTGCGACCGGTGCAGCTCCTGGCACTAAGTCGATTTGAAATTCTACTTGCCTAGCTGGAGGAAGCCCAGGAAAGTCTTCCGGGAATACCTTCGGGTAGTCACGTACTACTGGAATATCTTCAAGTCGTTTTTCCTTCGACTCTTTTTCTACGATCTGGACCAACACTGCATGACAGCCCTTCCTAAGACATTTTAATGTTCTTAGGCCGGATATGACATTCAATTGTCGGTTCTTCTTTTCCCCTTGGACCGTGAGGACTTTCTTCTTACTGAGTGGTATTCGCACCACTTTCTTACCACACAAAATCTCAGCCTGGTTATGTGACAACCAGTCCATACCAACCACCACATCAAAACTTCCGAGTTCTATAGGCATTAAGTCTATCTTAAAGAAGTGATCCGCTAGTTTTAGTGTGCATTCCTTAATGATACTACTTGCCTTTATTATTTTGCCATCCGCCAGTTCTACTGTATATGAGTTGTCAAAGGGAAGAGTAGTAACATTCAACTGTTGGCTAAACTTATCAGATATAAAGCTCCTATCAGCCCCAGTATCAAAGAGTACGTAAGCGTAAATATCGTTTAGGAGAAACGTACCTGATACCACGTGGGGGTCCTGACGAGCGTCTCCCGCTCCCAACACAAATGCTCTCCCTTGAGCTCCTCCTTCGTTCCTCAATTTCGGACACTCACTCTTGACGTGTCCCGTTGCGCCACATTCGAAACAGCCCCTCGGGTTGCTACCACTGGCACCCGGGGCTCCGGATCTACAATCTTTGGCCATATGGCCCAAACGTTTGAATTTTCCGCATTGGGTTGGACAGGGGCCAGGGTTGTGGTGGAAGGTGCATTTGGTGCAAAAAGGCTTGGTACCGGTATAGCCCCTCCTTGGCTCACCTCCTGCTACATAAGCTTTAATGGTCTCGGGCTTCTTGGACTGTGAACCCGCGTTCTTCCCGGTCTTTTCTTCCCACTTTCTCTTGTGTTCCCCGGCTTTGGCTTCGTTCCTCCGGGATACTTGGTCCATAAGATTGTTGGCCATTCTGATGGCGTCCTGTATGGTGGATGGGTTGGAGGCTGTAACGTTTCCTTGTATTTGAGGAGCGAGTCCCCAAATATAGCGTTCAATCTTCTTGTATTCCGGAGTTACCATTTGCGGACATAGGATACTTAGTTCATGGAATCGGTTGGTATATCCTGTAATGTCCGTTCCTTTCATTGATAGATTCCAGAACTCCGATTCCATTTTCTGGAGTTCGTTTCTCGGACAGTACTCATCCGTCATCATCTGTTTCAACGTGGACCACGTGAGCTGGTAGGCTTCGTCAATACCTACAGACTGGACGTAGGAATTCCACCATGTGAGCGCGCTATCTTGCAAGGTGTGAGTAGCAAATTTCACCTTGTCTCCTTCAGCGCACCCGCTGACACGATATACGGATTCTAACTTTTCAAACCAACGGATCAAACCGACTGCTCCTTCGGTTCCATTGAAATACCGGGGTTTGCAACTTAAAAACCCTTTAATCCCACAACCTTTCGTGTGAGTTTCAGTTCCTCCCGTGGTGCGACTGGCACCACCATCCCCATTGGCTGTGCTATTCCGGTTTGCCTCGTAGGTAGCTATGGCGGCAGCCACCCTTTGTGCAACAAGCTCTTCAATGTCAGCGGCATTCATTGCTCGTTTTGGCGGCATTAACTTGAAGTTTAAAGAGAATCATAGTGTAAGAAGTTGAATCTTAAAGATGCAGCATAATACTATAATCATCAAGCACAATCTCATAAATATCTTGGGAATTTTCATTAATCATTCGAAATTTTTCTTACATTGGTGGCGGGTTATTACCCGAAAATTTTATCCTACGCTACTACACGATATTTTTCCTACTAATACAAAGGAAATGGAAAAGTACTAGGTGTGGGAGTGATCAGGGGTCTCTCCCTTTTCCATTGAGTGGAGGCGCTGCGTCAGCTCTTCGATCTGGGCTTGGCTCTCGGCTAGTTGCTGCCGGAGCTCATTCAGTCCGTCCTGCTGTATAGCAAGGGCGTGCTGATTGGCCCAATATATGTTGGAGTTTTGCAACTCCTCCCGCTCTAAACGAGCGGTCATCTCCCCGATATCCAGGTTAAGTGACCGAATCTGGTGGTCATGCCTGGTAGACCTTGCGATCAAAAGTGGTATGGTCTAATCGGCAAGCTCTTGGGTGAGCGATGAGACAGGTGCGGAGGATGGTCCTCCGATCTCGAAGTTTGGAGGAACTCCCTCCATCTGCCTCCATTCGCGGAGGGTCTCCGGTATCCAGGTCCATCGCCGGGCGTCTACCCGTCGGTGTGGTGTCGGGGGATTGGGCTGGGGAGTCGGGGCAGGAATAGTCTCCCTTCTTGGTATGTTTACCCGTTTCCGGGGTGTGTGCAACATCTTTGGGCCGTTAGGGTAAGGCCTATACGGCTTATATGATGGTTCGGCCGGGTGGTACGGGACGCGAGCAGGGGCCGTCGGTGGTGAAGGATCCTCTTCCTCCATCGGCTCTTCTTCGGATTCCTCCATCGGATCTTCCGACGGGTCCTCCTCCTCCGAGGTTTCTTCATCTGGAAAGACTTCCGTGGCCGTGGGACTTGCGGGAGTGTATTCCTCCTCTGAGTCAGATAAAATGATAATTTCTGGATGGTTCATGGTTTCTGCTAACAAGGTTCATTTGTAATCTTTTAGTTAGTTACAAAAACATTCTTAAAATCAGAAATTTTTATGTGCAGTTATAGTCTAGGGTACTAATGCAACCTAGTTCACTATAACTATGGCTCTGATACCAATCTGTCACACCCTGCTACCTTGGTTGGCAGCGAGACGTGACGAGTGCGGAAGCGTAACCATAATTATAACGAACGACCACTATATGGACGTTTTCGAAATAATACATCATTAAAATTTAAGAATGTAATAACGTTTTACAAAATGAAAGAAATGAAGTTCGCGTAATACAGAGATTCTAATACATAATTAATGCGTCCAAAAATAATGCAGTCAAATCTCCGTTAATTTCGAAATATCGACTCCATGAAATGCGGAAGCTTGAAAGTTGGTGTATCCGAAGGCACACTTGCCTTAATTACCTGAAAATACATGCTAAAATACGTCAACAAAATTCTTGGTGAGTTCATAGGTTTACACGAAAAGACCAGTTGTATGGACATTATCAGATGCGTTGAATTTATAAAATCATAAATTCCATGAGATGTATTACATAAACCATCATGTCACGGAAACTTAATTAGAATGAGTTTGCCCCGAGCAGTATTCCCATACGTAATACCGTGAGTTGAATATATATGCACCCGCCGTTAGCTAAACCACTAACCCGAGTGGGGGACATGACTCCCAATAGATCTATCCACAATATATTCGCGCTTGCAAACAAATGCAACTAACGATTTCATGATATAAGGGCGGAAATCACATATGTAATACATAATAGAATCGAGAAGTTTTTGTGTCCATATAAAAACGAAGCATGTATTTCATCCCAAAACATAACAATGTGAAAAATGGGACTATGAAGACTCACCTTGTTGATTTTTGATGATGTTTTTGGGTCTGAGTTGAACACTTGTTTGAATGGTTGAGACTCGTCCTAATATTTTTACGAGTTCGGGTCAATATCATCATAATACGTGTTTGAATATTTTATGTACTTGGGGGTGATGTATAAATAATTTCGTAGGATTTTATATGTTGATACTAACAGCTCGAGATTCTTCAACAAACAGCATGAACTTTGTATTTACATAGAAATTCTACTAACAGTTTGAGAAGACTAACTAACAGCTTGAACTACTTAGAATATTTCCCAACACAAGATTTAGATGTGATTTTGGGAGTTTTACAGTATGTTCTGCGTGCGCATTGTTTGGGTACTGAAACAACAAAATGGGTACCGAAACCTTAATGGTTTCGGTATTGCCGCATAATATTCAGACTAGTACCGAAGCCATGCATATATTGAGGCTAATGCAAGTATACCGAAACCCTGTGGGTTTCGGTAATGTACCGAAACCCCCCCCCCCCCCCCCTTCTACTGAAACTATATACATGTGAGAGAATGATACCGAGACTTCATATATATCGAAACCAAGTAAGGATTCGGTAATGAAGGAAACCACCAAAACCCATTACTGAAACCTTTATTATATATACTGAAACCTTGACTTTGAGACCCAAATAAACCGAGACCATGTATGGGGAGGTACCGAAACCTTCAAGGTTTCAGTATTTCATCTGGGTTGGATTTTGATTGGAGAAAATAAAATGGAACCGATCGGACATTCTTTAATTCAGATTCGATGATAGATTATGGATGTTTTTGGCAATCTCAAATATTGGAGATTAAAAGTACAAACTTCAGATATAACTTCGACGGGTTAACACGATAATTTTTGAAACTTGGCGAGACTCATTTTTAAACGAGAGATTGATGGTATTAATAAAAGGGATTAATTGGGCATAATAAAACCATCAAGAAAGAGGATTGAATATGAGTTACGGATGACGGTTCCGACTGTTGTAACACTTTAATATTGTTAAATCATGATGGAAATTGTTACCGAACATATGTATGATATGTTTTATTTATGGAAATGTAACAGGCCCCTTGTGGTGTTGTTTAACCCACAGTGGGGTACTTTTGAGTCCGGTTGCAATTCCGAGGAGAAATAAGAAAATTTGAAGTTTATTTACGCACCCCACTGTGAGTACATATGATTTCGCATGTTTATATCTGCTTTATGTTAGCCATTGCCTGCAGAGACATGTTGCTTCATTATCGTTTGGAATTCTACTAACTTGCGTAGATTTAGATGCACATTCATACTTGTTGCATGTCCGTTCTTTTGTTGTGCATCTAACGATGGAACGGTGGGTCGCATCTGTTACTCCAATGTTACTGCACTATATGACCCGGAGTTGATCCCTCCGAGGTTCTGGTAGGAAGTATGTCGTCCCCGATGTTATGTCTGTCTCAGATGGTTGGGTTATATACCGAGCTTTGGGGTCGTAGGAGCGACGGCTCATGTGTGTCGTACTTTGTGTACGTGGAGAGTGCACGACGTGTGTCGTCGGTGTACTCTTGTGGGCTTCATAAGGATTTTATAAAATGCGTAAATCTGTGTATTCACAAAGCATTTGCTTACCCCTCAGTTGTTGACATTTTTACAGGAAAAGGAAAATCTGCTGCCGGACCTTCTAGCTAGGTCAATATTTGAAGTTTGAAGAATATTTACTACTCAGCTTGGTAATTGGAATATGGGATTGTTATTGTAATATGTATTTGGGATGATGTAATGTTATTGAGTATGTAGACTTAGATTTGGTACCTTGTAGCACCGTAGGGTGTTTAAAACAATTGTATTACTTTTATCTTGTACTTTAATGCTTCCGCAATTTAATTAAGCTTTCAGATCATTATGTAATTTGTGTTTGGTGATTAATCCTGGGTGTATTGTAATGATGGTTAGTGTGGCAAGGGTGTCACATGAAATGGTATCAG
Organism: Centrapalus pauciflorus; assembly: GCA_020465985.1. Classification (NCBI taxonomy): domain Eukaryota; kingdom Viridiplantae; phylum Streptophyta; class Magnoliopsida; order Asterales; family Asteraceae; genus Centrapalus; species Centrapalus pauciflorus. The sequence goes on along the minus strand of JAANYP010001834.1, from coordinate 140,283 downwards.
AGCAGTAGTTTGAGATTCAAGTGTCCGCGAGGTCTTGGTCTCAAACATTAAGTGATGATATGTAGTGATTTTAAGTAATGATCTAAACTAAGATAGGTTACGATTTAGTAATAATAGGAGATTGATTTTTTTTATACGGGACAATGGGTGGTGTCATTAAATAAATGACATATTACTAAACAAGTTACATGTTTTATATTTTAGAATATGTCTGGAGGAGGAATGACACCTGAAGAAACAAGAGAAATGATGCTAGCCATGATGGCTGAGTAGAACAAGATGATTCAAGATCAGTTTCAGGCTCGAGATTAGGCCGAAGCTAAGAGAAGGGAAGACAAGAGAAAGAATAAGGAAAAAGAGGGGGGCAACAATGATGAACAAGATGACAATACTGGGTCATCTAACAAACCCAAAGGTTGTCGTTTTAAGGATTTCAAAGGAAATGGTGCTGTAGAATTCAAAGGACTGGGTGATGCTGTTGCCGCACTAGAATGGATAACAGCAACCGAACGTACATTCCGAATCAGCGACTGTGCTGAGAAGGACATGGTTCGGTATGCTACTGCTATTTTCACCAACAGTGCGATTATGTGGTGGAATTCCATGGTTAACGCCTTAACCTTGGAAAAAGTGACTGTTATGACTTGGGCTGAATTCACTGACTTATTCACTCAGCAGTACTGTCCGGTTGATGAGCGCCGAAGAATTGAGGCAAAGTTTATGGCATTGATGCAGGGGACTAAGACTGTGTCCCAGTATGCTGTGGAATTCACGAGGCTGAGTTTGTTTGCGCCTCATCAGGTTGATACTGAGGAAAGGAAAGTAACCAGGTTCGAGGCTGGTTTGGATATTGATATCAGAAGGGTTATGAGCAACATGCGCTACACTAATTTTGCTGGCTTACTTGAGGCTGCCAGAAATGTAGAACAAATTCTGATCATGTCAGGTTACTCAATTGGGTCTGCCGCGGCTACTAATCCGACATAGCCGTCACCGCCGAAGCGCCAACGTGAAGGGGGATATTCAGGTTCTGCTCGATCATCACAGTATTCACCTCAACAATCATATCGTTGAACATCTGGGTCTTCTGGTCGTGCTCGTGCCTACTCCATCAATACCGAGCCGCGATATTTTAATAAGTGTCACTTGGAACACTTCGGCAAGTGCACTAATGGACGCGCTTGCTTTTGCTGTGGATAGTTGTGCCATTTTCAGAGTGAGTGTCCACGAAGAGCCGATGCTTGCCATAAGTGTGGGGTATAGGGGCATTATAGTAGGAATTGCAAAAAGAATGATCCAGCTGCTGCTGCTCCATCATCGACCCGATCATCTTGAGGATCTAGTGGTGGTTCAGTCAACCGCCGGAACCAGCCACAAAGGGCACCGGCCCGTGCATTTCAGATTACCGCAGAGGAGGCTAGGGAAAACCCGGAGGTCGTTACTGGTATGTTTATCGTCAACTCTTTGCCTGCAAGAGTGTTATTTGACTCGGGTGCCAATAGATCCTTTGTGTCTACTGTTTTTGCACAACGACTTGCCATGCCACTGTCTAAGTTGTCTACTATACTTGATATTGAAACTGCTAGCAACACTCTAGTCAAAGTAGATCGTGTATATCGTAACTGCACCTTAGTAATTGAAGATGTAGTCTTCAATCTTGATTTGATTCCGATAGCATTCAGTGAGTTTGACGTGATTATCGGAATGGACTGGTTGATGAAAATGAAGCCCACATAGTCTGTAAGAATCGTATGATAAAGATAACTACTCTAGAGGGGCGTGAAATCTGTATATACGGGGATAGGAGAAGCGGGGATCTGTGTCTGTTAACCATTGCAAAAGCCCGAAAGCTTGTTGCAAAGGGATGTGACGCCTATTTAGCATTTGCAATTGATGCTAAGGCTGAGAAGAAGACTTTAGCCAATGTGCCTATTATATCACAATTCCCGGATGTGTTTCCAGAAGACTTGTCTGGTGTGCCGCTTGAGAGACAAGTGGAATTTCGAATTGATCTGATCCCTGGAGCTGCACCGGTAGCTCGTTCTCCGTATCGCCTTGCTCCTACCGAGATGCAAGAGATGATAAAACAACTCCAGGAGTTGTTGGATAACGGCTTCATTCGACCGAGTTCATCACCGTGGGGAGCTCCGGTATTATTTGTTAAGAAGAAGGATGGCACGATGAGAATGTGCATTGACTACCGGGAGCTGAATAAGTTGACAATTAAGAACAAGTATCCGCTGCCGAGGATAGATGACTTGTTTGATCAGCTACATGGGGCAAGTGTGTTTTCTAAGATCGACTTGAGGACGGGATACCATCAGTTGAAAGTAAGAGAAGAAGATGTACCGAAGACAGCTTTCAGAACTCGGTATGGGCATTACGAGTTTCTGGTCATGCCTTTTGGGTTAACCAACGCCCCGACTGTATTCATGGATTTGATGAATAGAGTGTGCAGACCGATGTTAGACAAGTCGGTGATCGTGTTTATTGATGACATTCTGGTGTACTCTAAGTCTGAGGCTGAGCACGCTGATCACCTAAAAGAGTTATTGGAACTGTTGAGAAAAGAAAAGTTGTATGCAAAATTCTCAAAATGTGAGTTCTGGTTGCAACAAATTCAGTTTTTGGGACATGTTATATCTGGAGCTGGGATTTCTGTAGATCCAGCTAAAGTCGAAGCCATAAAGAATTGGGAGCCGTCGTGTTCAACTACAGAAGTTAGAAGTTTTCTGGGGTTGGCAGGCTATTATAGGAGATTTATAAAAGATTTTTCTAAGATTGCAGTTCCTTTGACTGCATTAACAAAGAAGAATGCACCGTTTGTATGGGAAATTGTGCAGCAGGAAGCATTTGAGATTTTGAAGAAAACACTAAGTGAAGCACCGATACTTGCTCTACCGGAGGGCAATGAGGATTTTGTAGTGTACACAGATGCATCGAGATTGGGGTTGGGCGCTGTACTGATGCAGCGAGCAAAGGTAATTGCTTATGCCTTGAGACAGCTTAAGCAGCATGAGAAGAACTACTCAACTCACAATCTTGAGTTTACAGCTGTCACTTTTTCACTGAAATTGTGGAGACACTATCTGTATGGAACTAAGTGTCAATTATACACGGATCATAAAAGTTTGAAGTATATCTTCAGTCAGAAAGAGCATAATATGAGGCAAAGACGATCTATGGAACTTATTAAAGACTACGATTGCGAAATATTGTACCATCCTGGTAAGGCTAATGTAGTAGCCGATGCTTTGAGTCACAAAGCATATTCTAAGGATTGTTGTTATATGATGACGTCTACTATTTAACTTCCACAATCATTGATGATGTAAAAATTGCTCAAGAAGAAGCTTTGAAGGAAGAAAACATTGGTGATGAAGATATAAGGGTACTAATGAAGATAATGGAAACAAGTGAGTCGGGATCTAAAGGTGTATACGGAAGGATCTGGGTGCCGAAGTATGGTGGTATGAGAAATGTGATCATCAAAGAAGCACATCAATCGAAATTTTCTGTACATCCCGGGAGCACAAAGATGTACAACGAATTAAAGGCTGACTTTTGGTGGCTGGGATTAAAGAAAGACAAAGGTCAGTATGTAGAAAGATGCAGGACTTGTCGGCTTGTGAAAGCCGAACATCAGCAACCATACGGCAGTCTGCAACCGCTTCCCATTCTGGAATGGAAGTGGGAACACATCACGATGGACTTTGTCACGAAGTTGCCGACGACTAGGCGTCAACACGATGCAGTATGGGTAATTGTTGATAGATTGACTAAGTCGGCTCACTTTATACCGATTAGGGAAAGTTATTCAATAGAAAGATTGGCTCAGATTTACATGAGTGAGATTATATCTAGACATGGAGTACCTAAGTCTATAGTATCGGACCGGGATAGCCGCTTTACTTCAAACTTTTGGTCGGCACTGCAAGAAGGATTGGGAACAAGGATTCCGATGAGTACAGCTTACCGTCCACAAACCGATGGTCAGAGTGAATGGACCATCCTTACCTTGGAAGATATGATGAGATCATGTGTATTGGATCTCAGTGGCAATTGGGACGACCATTTGCCGTTGATAGAGTTTTCATATAATAACAGCTATCATGCAACGATAAAGAAGGCACCGTTTGAGGCGTTGTATGGGAGAAGGTGTAGAACTCCTACGTGTTAGAGAGAAACAGGAGAAATGCCGATTGCTGGGCCGACATTGTTACAGGAGACAAATGAGAAGATACAGTTGGTGCGATAAAACATGAAAGCGGCTCAGGATCGACAGAAAAGTTATCATGACAGGAGGCATAAACCAATCAGATTTGATGTGAATGATTGGGTATATCTGAAAGTATCACCTATGAGAGGTGTTACTCGTTTTGTAAAGAGAGGCAAGTTGGCTCCAAGATTTGTTGGGCCATTCAAGATTACCGAGAAAGTAGGAAACCAGTCTAACCGTTTAGAGTTGCCTGAAGAAATGTCGGGCATACACCCGGTGTTCCATGTTGGGAATCTCAGGAAATCGTTCACTACTGGAAATGAGGACTGGGCAGATCATACTAAGCTGCAAGTCGATGAAAGGCTCCGATATGTTGAAGAGCCGGAGTGTGTGTTGGATACTAAAATATAAAAGCTAAGGAGCAAAGAGATAGAGATGGTTCTTATGCGTTGGAAGCGTCACAAAGGATCCAATCATACGTGGGAGACTAAGTCTGAAATGTTGAAGAAGTATCCACAACTGTTTGAAGCCAAGTAACTTCGAAGACGAAGTTTGAGCGTGGTGGAGCCCATGCTGTAACATCCTAATATTAAATTATTGTAATTGAGGTATAATCAGCTGAATTGTTGAATTTTGTAATTTAAGTTGGATTATGAAAGTTGGTACTGAATTTGGAATTAAATTATGAAGTTGGTTGTTTTATTCAGAAATTGATAATTTCAATTTATTAAGTTAATATAATTATTATTAAGTGGTTGAAAGGATAAAATAAAGATTTAATCCTTAGTTAATGGAATTTAAGAATTATTAAGTATGATGATTTTTAAGTTATACTGATATTAAAATCAGACACAGATCAGTATTTAAGAAAGTTAGATAAGTGAGGGGTGGAATGTGTCAAAAGATGAAAGTGGAAATTAAAAAAAAAAAGACTTAAACCTTTAATTGTGTGTCATTCATCTCTCTCTCTACATTCTCTCTAAAAGAAAGAAACAATACGGTTCTCTCAACTCTTCAAATCAAGAACAACGAAAACATCAAATTGAAGGCTGAAAATCAGGATTTAAGTTGCATAGGAGAAGCTATAACCACTACAACAAACGATTTAAGGTAAATATCTCGTAAAATCTCGAATTTAAGGGTTTATGGTTCGGTTTTGGAGGAAAACCAAATCTGAGATTTTTTGGTACAAAATGTATATGCATGTTAGACATAATTGTGGGTTTGTGTATATCTAGTAATATAGAGGTTATATAAGATTTAGATGTGATTTTGGGAGTTTTATAGTATGTTCTGCGTGCGCATTGTTTGGGTACTGAAACAACAAAATGGGTACCGAAACCTTAGTGGTTACGGTATCGCCATTACCGAAACCTGCATAATACTGAGACTAGTACCGAAGCCATGCATACATTGAGACTAATGCATGTATACCGAAACCCACAAGGTTTCGGTAATGTACCGAAACCCCCCCCCCCCCCCCCCCATTTCTACTGAAACTATATATATGTGAGAGAAGGATACCGAGACTTCATATTTACCGAAACCAAGGAAGGTTTCGGTAATGAAGGAAACCACCAAAACCCATTACTGAAACCTTTATTATATATACTGAAACCTTGACTTTGAGACACAAGTAAACCGAGACCATGTATGGGGAGGTACCGAAACCTTCAAGGTTTCGGTATTTCCTTTTTGTTTTCTTTCAAAAGCAATGATATATATATATATATATATATATATATATATATATATATATATATATATATATATATATATATATATATATATATATATATATATATATATATATATATATATATATATATATATATATATTAAAATATATATTATATAATATATGGGTTGGGTTTTGATTGGAGAAAATAAAATGGAACCGATCGGACATTCTTTAATTCAGATTCAATGATAGATTATGGATATTTTTGGCAATCTCAAATATTGGAGATTAAAAGTACAAACTTCAGATATAATTTCGACGGGTTAACACGATAATTTGTGAAACTTGGCGAGACTCATTATTAAACGAGAGATTGATGGTATTAATAAAAGGGATTAATCGGGCACAATAAAACCATCAAAAGAAGAGGATTGAATATGAGTTTCGGATGACGGTTCGGACTGTTGTAACACTTTAATATTGTTAAATCATGATGGAAATTGTTACCGAACATATGTATGATATGCTTTATTTATGGAAATGTAACAGGTCCCTTGTGGTGTTGTTTAACCCACAGTGGGGTACTTTAGAGTCCGGTTGAAATTCCGAGGAGAAATAAGAAAATTTGAAGTTTATTTACGTACCCCATCGTGAGTACATATCAACGAGCTGCACGAACTACACAAGAACGCACCTACTAGAAGATTCTCTCCGAAACGGCACTAACACTGATGATAAACTCGAAATCGCTCTTTGCTTAATCACTCTCGAATTCTGCAAAAAGTCAGATAATATTTCGAGTCTATCCCTAATTATAGAGGCTAATTCGAGTCTGTCATAGGCCAAACTCGAATCCGGCCCAAGGCCCATTCGAGTTTGTCCTCACTAACATTCTCGAATCTGCCTACCAATGAACATTCGAATCTACCTAAGTGACTCATTCGAATCTAATTAGATTCGAATCCTAGTCCTTAGAGATTTCGAATTTACCTTTTCACATAATTAACTAAGTATTGAAACTTATGTTTTTACCTTATGATTGATTTTATCTTTGATCTGCATGGTTGAACTTCTTGTAATACGTTACATTAAGTTCAAACATACAAACAATAATAATTATCAACCATATATAAACATATATATCAAACACTTGCTAAAACCACAATGTTGGATCACTTAGACTGCTATCGTCAAACAGGATGTATTAACATGCACATTCACACTTGTTGCATGTCCGTTCTTTTGTTGTGCATCTAACGATGGACCGATGGGTCGCATCTGTTACTATGATGTTACTGCGCTATATGACCCAGAGTTGATACTTCCGAGGTTCTGGTAGGCAGTATGTCATCCCCGATGTATGTCTGTCTCAGATGGTTGGGTTATATACCGAGCTTTGGGCTCGTAGGAGCGACGACTCATGTGTGTCGTACTTTGTGTACGTGGAGAGTGCACGACGTTTGTCGTCGGTGTACTCTTGTGGGCTTCATAAGGATTTATAAAATGCGTAAATCTCTGTATTCACTAAGCATTCGCTTACCCCTCAGTTGTTGACATTTTTACAGGAAACGGAAAATCTGCTGCCGGACCATCTAGCTAGGTCAATATTTGAAGTTGAAGAATATCTACTACTCAGCTTGGTAATTGAAATATGGGATTGTTATTGTAAAACGTATATGGGATGATGTAATGTTATTGACTATGTAGACTTAGATTTGGTACCTTGTAGCACCGTAGGGTGTTTAAAACAATCGTATTACTTTTAACTTGTACTTTAATGCTTCCACAATTTAATTAAGCTTTCAGATCATTATGTAATTTATGTTTGGTTATTAATCCTGGGTGTATTGTAATGATGATTATTGTGGCAAGGGTGTCACATTATCGAGTAATCTTAGATGAAAAGAAAGACCCGTAATTTTGTGAACAATGCGGAGTCGAGTTTGTTGATTCTCGGATACGAAGATATCAAATGGGCTACATCAAACTCGCATACCCAGTAATGCATGTGTGGTATTTGAAATGTCTTCCTAGTTATATTGTGAATCTTTTACATAAACCTCTTAATGAATTAGAAGACCTAGTATACTGCGGTGTGTGATTTGATCGAAATTCTGTTTTTACAGATTCGGAATGAGAAACTGTCATCTCATTTTATCCAATCGGGATGCCCTGTACCTGACATGTTTCTTGGTAGGAGTAACATGATGCTCAGAATTAGGAATGTATTCAAAACGCTCCCCAAAAAGGGAATTGATTTATGGCCGATTTCATAAGAAGTTATAGTTATACCTCGTAAAAAAAAGACTTTTTCTTTTGTAGAATTAAGCGGTTCCTTCTTTTAGAAAGAAATTCTGTTGAAGTAAGCAAATAGAAAAGTTGTACATGGTTACAAGAGTCTACCTATCGCATATAGACTTTAAGGGCATCGTGGCCTAACCGTCGAGGTGAAGTCGGGACCTAAAAGATCGAATGCAACAGTATATAGTCAAGTAAATTTCTTATGAATTCCAAGGTACTCTTTTTAATTAAGAATTAAGGGATTCATCATTCGAGGGGAAGTAGACTACTCAAGAATTTCACAAGAATTTCACATTTCATTTATGTCATAATTAAATTAAGAATTCAGAAAAGAAAATCTAAAGAAAAATAATTAAGGAAGACAGAATCAATGAAGTTTTGCTTAGTCTTCACTGGAAACTTGAGTAAGGAGTAGATCTTTTTGGAGTTTTCTAGAACTTGAATTTGAAAGCGACTCCTTTCTTTTTTTCTTGATTTGTATACCTACTTGAGCCGGATGAAAGGAAACTTTCACGTCCGATTTTGAGGGGGGGAGATCCTATCCCAATTTTTATTTTGCTAGACCCATAGATAAAAACTCACTTTTTTACGATTACGGGGTTTATTGGAATATGAAATCCAACCCTGGAAATACAGGATCCCAATTTTTTTTACTACCCGGAGCTTCGATACATTTCGAAATCGAGAGATGTCTACCGGGGGAGGTTCTATCAGACAACAATTAGCCAATCTAGATTTATGAATTATTATAGTTTATTCATTGGTAGAATGGAAAGAATTGGAGGAAGAGGAACCCACAGGGAATGAATGGGAAGATCGAAAAGTTGGAAGAAGAAAAGATTTTTTGCTTAGACGCATGAAATTGGCTAAGCATTTTATTCAAACGAATA
>JAANYP010001834.1:118692-123692 GCA_020465985.1 Centrapalus pauciflorus | reverse complement strand
GTCTGAATCGATATTATTCCATTCCAATTCCTTCCCGATACCTCTCAAGGAAAATCTTGAATTGGATCCTAAATTGACGGGTTAGTGTGAGCTTATCCATGCGGTTATGCACTCTTCGAATAGGAATCCATTTTATGAAAGATCCTGGCTTTCCTGCTTTGGTGGGTCTCCGAGATCCTTTCGATGACCTATGTTGTGTTGAAGGGATATCTATATAATCCGAGCGATTGCGTAAAGCCCGCGTTAGCAGTGGAAACGGGGAAAGTATACAGAAAAGACAGTTATTTTCTATTATATTAGTATTTTCTATTTAATTCATATTAGATTAGTCTTAGTTAGTGATCCCGGCTTCGTAAGTCCTTTCTTCCGTGATGAACTGTTGGCGCCAGTCCTACATTTTGTCTCTGTGGACCGAGGAGAAAGGGGGCTCGCCGAGAAGAGGATTGTACCGTGAGAGAAGCAAGGAGGTCAACCTCTTTCAAATATACAACACGGATTCTGGCAATGCAATGTAGTTGGACTCTCATGTCGATCCGAATGAATCATCCTTTCCACGGAGGCAAATCTTTGCCTATTAGGTAAGAGGATAGCAAGTTACAAATTCTGTCTCGGTAGGACATGTATCTCTATTACTATGAATTTCATAAATTAAGTAGTTAACGGTGGGGTTACCATTGTCCATTTTTCGGGGTCTCAAAGGAGCGTGGAAACACATAAGAAATCATGAATGGAAATGGAAAAGAGATGGAACTCCAGTTCCTTCGGAAATCGTAAGATCTTTGGCGCAAAAAATGGGGTTGATCCGTATCATCTTGACTTGGTTCTGCTTCCTCTACTGTTTTTTTTATAATACCGGTACAATTATCTCATTTGCAAACATATCTGGGGGGTTACCCGATATTGTAGTCATCGTTGATCAGCACGAAGAATATACGACCCTTCAAGAATGTATCACGTTGGGAATTCCAACAATTTGTTTAATCGATACAAATTGTGACCCCGATCTCACAGATATTTCGATTCCAGCCAATGATGACGCTATATCTTCAATCCGATTAATTATTAACAAATTAGTATTTGCAATTGGTGAGGGACATTCTGGCTGTATAAGAAATCCGTGATTAATAATAATAATAATAATAATAATAATAATAATAATAATAATAATAATAATAATAATAATAATAATAATAATAATAATAATAATAATAATAATAAGATAAATAACTTATTTCATTTCGGAACCTTCATGGATTTATCGAATCGGTTACTATTTCTGAATCTCAAAAAAGAGATAAAAATAATAAGGAATAGAATTTGATTAGTTGGTATTCAAAATAGACGATTCAAGTAGTCAAGTCGAGAAAGAGATGGTTGAATCAAAATAATTTTGTTTAAAGTTCTATTTTTGTCAAAGGGTAATATGAATGTCCTATCATGTTCCATCAACACACTAAATGGGTTATACGATATATCCGGTGTGGAAGTAGGCCAACATTTTTATTGGAAAATCGGGGTTTCCAAGTCCACGGCCAAGTACTTATTACTTCTTGGGTTGTAATTGCTATCTTATTAGGTTCAGCCACTCTCGCCGTTCGGAACCCACAAACCATTCCGACCGGCGGTCAGAATTTCTTTGAATATGTCCTTGAATTTATTCGAGATGTGAGTAAAACTCAAATTCGAGAAGAATATGGTACTTGGGTTCCTTTTATTGGAACTATGTTTCTATTTATTTATTTTTCTAATTGGTCAGGCGCCCTTTTACCTTGGAAACTCATACAATTACCTCATGGGGAGTTAGCTGCACCCACGAATGATATAAATACTACTGTTGCTTTGGCTATACTCACGTCAGTAGCATATTTTTATGCGGGTCTTACCAAAAAATGATTAGGTTATTCCGGGAAATATATTCAACCAACTCCAATTCTTTTACCTATTAACATCTTGGAAGATTTCACAAAGCCCCTATCACTTAGTTTTCGACTTTTCGGAAATATATTAGCCGATGAATTAGTAGTTGTTGTTCTTGTTTCTTTAATACCTTCAGTGGTTCCTATCCCTGTCATGTTCCTTGGATTATTTACAAGTGGTATTCAAGCTCTTATTTTTGCAACTTTAGCCGTGGCTTATATAGGTGAATCCATGGAGGGCCACCATTGACTAGTTTTCTAAATAGTCTTTTTTTTTAGTTTAACCTAAGGCAATGGTGTGTGGCTAAAAAAATTGGCTTAGGTAATGAAAATATAAAACTACACTATATATGATCTAGAGTAATAGAAAAAAAGATTACAATAAAGATTACAATATTGATATTAGAGTAGAGAATTGAAAAAAAAAAAGGAAAGAGATCTCAAAGATCTTTTTCCTAAAATTCCCGTTGGGCGCATTTATATCTATATCATAGTCATACCTTCCCCTCAATGAATATTTGGTTTAGATTGGTCATCGAATCCGAATATTAACTATTCGGAGTCGTAATTTGACGAAGAATTCTTGTGGTATTACGACGTGTGATTAAATAAAAAAAGATGTTCTATAGAATGATTCCCCTTTTCAGTTGATTTTATTTAACGATTGACCAAATGAAAATATTTATAAATAATAAATTGTATGAACTTAGATCAATCAAATCAATTTCTATGCAATCATTCGGCCCAATCAATATCAATTTATCCATTTATTATCTTATGAATTTAGGTTGCAGGATAACGATAAAGAAGGGGGAGGGCGAAGGATAATATATAAAAAAGGGGATTCATAAATGGTTCGTAGAGGCGAGGTCGAACTAGGTATATGGAATTGAATGGCTATAAGTTAACTCTTGTCAAGGGTTAGACACATCCTTATCAAATCTGATTGAATTGAAGATGAAGGAAGAGTTTGTTTACATTGTGGAAGAAAGACATGTATATGTGATATTATGACTAGTTATATATGAGGTCAAGATATATCTAATTTTCCCTACTAATCGAATGTGAATGTAGATGGCGATTCTATAGAAGTCCTTCTGTCTCATCTGTGACTGTGAGTTGAATGAATAAACAGATGAAGTCAATAAAAAAATAGAAAAATTCAAAGAGCGTTTCGGGACAAAGAAACGGAAAAAGAAAAGTTGTATGGATTCACAAAGACTTTCTCGAGAGAAACTAAAAAAGAGATATCGAAGTATTTTTGATGATTCAAGAATGTTATTACTTGAATTCGAAGTTTGTAGTTACTTCGACTGGATGAATCGTAGCAATGGAATAATTAAGTCATAGTTCATTGGTTGAATGTATCATTAACCATTTTTTTTTGTACGAGGAACTTATCATGAATCCACTGATTTCTGCCGCTTCCGTTCTTGCTGCTGGATTGGCTGTAGGGCTTGCTTCTATTGGACCTGGAGTTGGTCAAGGTACTGCTACGGGGCAAGCTGTAGAAGGCATCACGAGACAGCCCGAGGCGGAGGGAAAAATACGAGGTACATTATTGCTTATTCTAGCTTTTATGGAAGCTTTAACAATTTATAGACTGGTTGTAGCATTAGCACTTTTATTTGCGAATCCTTTTGTTTAATATTTAATATTAGAAATATGAAAAATTTTGATTTTTCATATTTTATTGCCTTGGACTTGTGCTTTGCGTTTTCGAATTATATAAAGATTTCATTCCTAGAATTACTTATTCGTTGAGAAAATAACCCACGGGAAGGGCTGATTTGCGGATGAGGAATTAGCGTACCAACTCGCTTTCATCCTTCATGTTTGTGTTCGTAAGGCTTTTTTTAGTTTTTAAGAGGGGTTGCAAGTAATTCATGATTTCTAAATCAAATAGATTTTTTATTCGATATAGAAAGTAGGAAACTAGAAATATATATATATATATATAAAAGAGGGCAAAGTAATACAAAAAGAACTCTGTTCGATTTTTTAGTCTATCTATACGAGGAGATCATATGAAAAAAGTAACCGATTCTTTCGTTTCTTTGGGCCACTGGCCATCCGCCGGGAGTTTCGGGTTTAATACCGATATTTTAGCAACAAATCTAATAAATCTAAGTGTAGTGCTTGGGGTCTTGATATTTTTTGGAAAGGGAGTGTGTGCGAGTTGTTTATTTCAAGAATAGGCTGGATCCAACCAGATGTACTTTTTCTGTTATAACTAGGAAAGTTATACCTAAGAAAAGAAAGAAGGGTGCATGATCTCGCGAATTACTTCTGAATAAATTCAGAAATCATATGTAAGAACTATAGCATTTCGTAATTTATTGGAAAATACACTTTGATTCTCTATCAACCAATAATGTGGGACCATTAACATGGTTAAAGCTAAACTGTTTGAAGTCCAGACGCAGCATGGTACTCTTTCTACCACTATGTTAATATAGAGATGGTTTCAAAATAAATATTTTATCAATATAGAACACTCATATCGATAAAATGATTTGAACTACTTAATTGGGGATTTTCTCCCCTTTTTTAGCCAATGCTGAATCGATGACCTATGTATTGTGCATATAGTAAGAAAAACTTCTTGGATTAAAAAAAAGTAACCGACTTTGCTGAGAATTACATATATTTTTTGTTGGGTCAGAAGAGTCCTCTGAATATTTTGGTCTTGGATTAGTCATTCCTTTTGAGATTTTGATTTCATTTTGGAATATAACAAGAGAATTGAGGATAGGCTCCTTACATTAACAATAAAGATATGGGAATTTACATTGAGCGTGAGAGCCAAATGAATCGAAAGATTCATGTTTGGTTCGGGACGGGATCATGGAATTTTTGAAATGAATGGAAACATAATCTACTTTCATTAAGTGATTTATTAGATAATCGAAACAGAGAATCTTGAATACTATTAGAAATTCAGAAGAATTGCTTGAGGGGGCCATCGAACAGCTGGAAAAAGTCTGGGCTCGCTTACGGAAAGTAAAAATAGAAGCAAATCAGTTTCGCATGAATGGATACTCTGATTACTCTGAGATAGAGCGAGAAAAAGTGAATTTGATT
>JAANYP010001834.1:91192-106192 GCA_020465985.1 Centrapalus pauciflorus | reverse complement strand
TCAGTAGACATGGACTGAGCCATTTTCTTTGGAATACCTGCTGCAAAGGCAAAATTGATAAGAAATCTTCTATGCTCAGCCTTGGAGTGCCCTGTTGGCATCTTTCTCTTCTTTTCACCTTGTTTGCCCACAAACTGTCACATCCTTGCTTTAAAACACGCTTGCTTATCCCAGGAATTATAATAAATACATAAAGCTAAATAAAATATTACAATAAGTCTTGCACTACACGTGCTACAAGGTTACAGTACTAAGTTGCTAAAAACATCACAATTAAAATAAAAGCAGCTACCCAGAACCCAAGGCACCATAAAGCTATACCACAAGCTGAAAGTGAGCTAAGTCCTCTGGGCAGATCAGATAATAGACCTAAGCAGAAGGTCCAGCTTATTCTTTACCTTTTTCCTGTAAAAATTGTGAATAGCAACTGTAAGCTAATGCTTAGTGAGTAAACAGATATTCATGAATGCATGTAAAATATGAGGCGAAAGTGCCTAAAAAGGCTGTTATGCTTGCTTGCTTGCTCATTTGCTTAATACCCAGAAAGAACGCTGCACAATTGAGACATTTCACGCAGAATGGAGATGCCACCACTATGGGTTTACCGCTGACAGATGATCAATCTGTGATGCGGGGCTAGCTACCTGCATAATGCTCAAGGGATAGTGGTGAACATCAGAATTGCTTGCTCGCTAAATATAATGCTTATGAGATGCACAAAGAAACGCTAACACAAAGTTTGCTGTATAGTATGAAGAACAATAAACAGATAGAAGATAAATATGCATATTAATAGATCAAATGTAAGATCCGGCTAAGCTGGGCATCACCTGTACCACAGTGTTCGCCTTCACTCACAAAAGTCTATTGAATTCCAAAGAAATCATATAGAAGCAAATTTATGTCTCAATTTCATATAAAACATGTAAACAAGAATAACTGTTACTCACAGTACTGAAAATGCTTGCACTGGCTTTTCTATGCTTTTAATTGCTTTGAAATGCTCTGAAATACTTGCTCGGGCATATTTACGCTTTAAATTGCTTTATAATGCTTGCACTTGCTTATCTAGGCTCAATATAGACTGGCATTGGCTTTGACTCGCAGCTGGGCTAAACAGCTTATGTATAATATCTGAAGTTTAATATTTACAGAACATGTGCTAAATTAATATTGCTAGCTCAATATTCCAACATCTATAAGCCATAACTTCTAGCTAAATGTTTTGCTATTTATTTTGCTAATTTATGCGTTGTTTGTAAATTTTATCAATTAAATTCGAAATTTAGGGGCTAGATTCGAATCTGAGCATCAGACTCGAAGTCAGATTCGAATCTGAGTATCAAACTCGAAGCCAGACTCGAACTGGGTTAGATTCGAAGCCAGACTCGAACAGGGGAGGGATAAACTCGAACCATCCCTCGAATCTGAGCTTAGATTCGAACCTCCAGTTCGTCTTTAGCTCTATTCGAGTCTGTTCTAAGCATACTCAAGTTTGTTCATAAGTTACAGCTTTAAACATGCATTTCAGGTCTACAAATCACAAATAAGTTAAGTAATAAGCCTGGGTTCGAGTATACTATACTTAATCTATCATATTCTAGTAAAACCCATGCGAAATTAGCTTTAAA
Source organism: Centrapalus pauciflorus (assembly GCA_020465985.1). Taxonomy (NCBI): domain Eukaryota; kingdom Viridiplantae; phylum Streptophyta; class Magnoliopsida; order Asterales; family Asteraceae; genus Centrapalus; species Centrapalus pauciflorus. The sequence continues at coordinate 104,561 of JAANYP010001834.1, read as the reverse complement.
TCAGCTGTAAATGATAGACTCGAATCTCATATCTTCAAAACCGAAAATTCAGAAAACGAAAAGATCGATTCTTACCTCAAATCCATATGAAATCGTACATGCAATAGGAGATTCACGTAGTACTCTTCGAGATCTTTCCGTTAACGTATAGAACACGAGATTTGGCCGGTCGGTTTGGGAGAAAAGCTAGAGAGAAGTTCAATTCTAGATAGAGGAGCTCTGAAAAAGGAATTTGGTTTTCAAGAAATGAGGAAAATGAACTCTCGGCTCCTATTTATACCAAAACTCGAAATTACATCATTTTACGCAAATCGCTCAAAATTACTAAAAATAAAAATGCAAATAAAAAAAGTAAGGTGTTATAGTATGAGCCCACCACGCTTGCACTTCGTCCTCGAAGTACCTAAGGCTCAAACAGATGCGGATATCGAACTCTCATGTCTTCCTCAGATTCCCAGGTCTGAGAAATTCCGTGAGAAGTCCTCCACTGCACCAACACCATTGCTACTTCTCTATTTCTCAGCTTCTTCATCTTTGTTTCTAGAATAACTTCAGGCTCGTCACATTGCAGTTTCTCGTTGATCTTATAAGTTAGATGATCGGCCCACTTTTCTCTGTCATCTTCTTTGCACTTCCTTAGTTGCGAAACGTGAAACACGGGGTGTATGTTGGACAGTTCGCTCGGCAAGTCCAACAGATAAGATTGAGTTCCAACACGCTCGGTGATCTTGAAAGGACCAACGAATCGTGGTGCTAACTTGCCACGCTTGCCGAATCTGAACACACCTTTCATCGGCGAGACTTTCAATACGACATAGTCGTCCTTCTGAAATTCCAATGGCTTATGACGTCGGTCATGATACGATTTCTGTCGAGATTGAGCGGTTTCCAATCGTTGACGTATGATTCGGATCTTTTCATTTGTCTGCTGAAGTAGCTCGGGACCGGCGATTGGTGCTTCACCGGTTTCATGCCAACACGTAGGAGTTCGGCACTTGCGTCCGTATAAGGCTTCGAAAGGTGCGGCTTTGATGGATGAGTGGTAACTATTGTTATAAGAAAATTCTGCTAGTGGCAAGTGGTCGTCCCAACTACCGCTAAACTCAAGAACACATGCCCGCAGCATGTCTTCGAGTGTAAGGATTGTGCGCTCACTCTGTCCATCAGGCTGCGGATGATATGCTGTGCTCATTCTGATCTTAGTACCTAATCCATCTTGCAATGCACTCCAGAACCTCGAAGTGAACCGGCTGTCGCGATCTGAAACAATTGACAGTGGCACTCCGTGTCGAGTAACTATCTCGTCTATATACAACTTAGCTAGTTTCTCAAGTGAATAGCTTTCGCGAATCCGAATGAAGTGAGCGACTTTGGTTAGGCGATCTACGATAACCCATATTGCGTCGTGCTGTCTTCGCGTAGTCGGAAGCTTCGTCACAAAGTCCATCGTTATGTGATCGAACTTCCACTCGGGAATCGGTAGGGGCTGTAGACTGCCATAAGGCTGTTGATGCTCCGCTTTGACCAATCGGCAAGTAACACAATTATCGACATATTGGCCTACGTCTCTTTTCATACCGGTCCATCAATACTCGGCTTTTAGATCGTTGTACATCTTGGTGCTGCCAGGATGTACCGAGAAGTTAGAACAGTGGGCTTCCGAAAGAATTTTCTGTCGAACATCATCAAATTTGGGAACCCAGACACGATTTTTGAAAAGCTTTAAGCCACGAGGGCTATCGGTTAAGAACTGAAGTTGCCCTTTCATGTCCTCAGAGTTGAGGTTTTCCCCTTTTAGGGCTTCGGCTTGAGCAACGAGAATTTCAGATCAAAGTTGATGAAAACGAAGTATGAGTCAAGGTATAGAGACATTTAGCAGAGTAGGATTTACGACTCAATGCGTCGGCCACACATTCGCTTTGCCAGGGTGATAAAGAATATCACAGTCATAGTCTTTGATGAGTTCCATGGAGCGTCGCTGGCGCATGTTGAGCTCCTTCTGGCTGAAAATATACTTAAGGCTCTTGTGATCCGTATACAGTTGACATTCGGTGCCGTAGAGATAATGTCGCCATGTTTTCAACGCAAAAGTCACAGCAGCAAGTTCAAGGTCATGAGTCGGATGACTCTTTTCATGATCCTTAAGTTGGCGAGAAGCATATGCTATGACTCTGCCTCTTTGCATCAAAACACACCCAAGCCCTTGATATGAAGCATCGCTGAAGACCACAAAGTCTTCATTGCCTTCGGGTAAGGCCAAAATAGGTGCTTCGGTGAGTTTCTGTTTTAAAGTTTGGAATGTGTTCTCTTGAGCTTCTTCCCAAATAAAGGGAACATTCTTGCGAGTAAGAGATGTAAGAGGCATGGCTAGTTTTGAGAAGTCCTTAATGAATCGACGGTAGTAACCCGCCAATCCCAAGAAACTTCGGATCTCGGTAGCTGATTTGGGAGCTTCCCAATTTTGAATGGCTTCTATCTTAGAAGGATCCACAGAGATTCCTTCACCAGATATCACATTACCAAGGAATTGTATCTGATAAGATACAAGATTTGCAAGTTAACGCTGAGCATGAAATTTAAGAAAAGATAAGCTTAAAAATGAATAAATCGAGATTGCAAGCACCTGTCGCAACCAAAATTCTCATTTAGAGAACTTGGCGTAAAGTCGCTCCTTGCGCAGCAACTCTAGCAGCTCTCTAAGATGCACAACATGCTCAGCTTCAGTTTTTGAGTAGATGAGAATATCGTCTATAAAGACGATAACAGACTTATCGAGCATTGGTCTACAAACGCGGTTCATTAGATCCATGAACGCCGCAGGAGCGTTTGTAAGGCCAAAGGGCATAACAAGAAACTCGTAATGCCCATATCTGGTACGGAAAGCCGTTTTAGGGACGTCTCCTTCATGAACTTTGAGCTGATGATACCCTGATCTAAGATCGATCTTTGAGAAGTAGCTGGCTCCCTGAAGCTGGTCGAAAAGATCGTCTATTCTGGGCAACGGATATTTGTTCTTTATTGTTACCTTGTTCAACTCCCTATAATCAATGCACATCCGGAGAGTCCCATCTTTCTTCTTAACGAATAAAACAGGAGCTCCCCAGGGAGATGAACTTGGTCGTATGAGTCCCTTATCTAGCAATTCTTGCAATTGCTTCATCATTTCTTGCATCTCTGCAGGTGCAAGTCTATAAGGGGCTCGAGCAATCGGTGCCGCGCCGGGCACTAAATCAATTCTGAACTCCACCTGACGGTCTGGCGGGAGTCCAGAGATGTCCTCGGGAAAGACATCGGGAAACTCGGAGGCTATCGGAACCTCGGCTAATGCTTTCTTTTCAGACTTAGCATCTATCGCATATGCTAAGTATGACACACAACCCTTAGCTATATGTTTCCTATCTTTGACTACAGAAATTAAGCATATTTCACCTGTCTTTCTGTCACCGTAGATGCAAATATTGTGGCCATCCGGAGTAGTGAGCTTTATCAACTTCTTCTTGCAGACAATGCTGGCGTCATGATGATCAAGCCAATCCATACCCACGATGACGTCGAATTCATGAAAGTCCATCGGGATAAGGTCCAGTTGGAATGTGCAGTTGTCGAGCAAAATGATGCAGTCACAGTAAATTTTATCGGTAGACACACTTACATTACTAGCCGTTTCAATATCAAAGATAACAGGTAGAGTAGACGATGCAATTCCAAGTTTAGATGCAAATGAATTTGATATGAAGGAACGATTGGCTCCTGAATCAAAAATAACTCTAGCAGGTACGGAGTTAACGAGAAACATACCAGATACCACATCTGGTATTTCCTTTGCTTGCTCAGCCGTGATTTGGAATGCGCGATTCTGACTCCGAGCTGGCTCGTTACGGCGACTAGAACCTCCTCGCGATGTGCTATGTCGGGCCGGTTGATTTTGTCTTTGTTGTTGTTGTTGATATTGTTGCTGAGGTCGGTGTTGCTGTTGCCGCAATCGCGGATGATGCTCTGCACTCGGGTAAATCATGCTGAACGGATGCGTACATGCATGCTCATTATGTCCAGGGCGTAAACAGTTGTTGCAAACTTTAACTCTGTTAGGACATTCTTCACTGCTATGTCCTATTTCGTTGCACACGTAGCACCTCACATCATTGGGGTTACAACGCCCAATGTGTGACTTCTGGCAGCGGCGACACTGCCTCGGGTCAGAATGTACCGCATAAGATCGAGTTTGCTGTGCCGGAGGCGAGCTGAACTGTCGGTACTGAGACTGCTGTGGCTGAGAATATCTGGATGAAGATCCAGAATAGCTTCCGGTGCGCGATTTCTTTGGCGGTGATGGACATGTCAGGTTAACAGATGAAGTAGGAACTCCTCCAGCTCGAATAAAATCCTGCTCGAGAATTCGAGCAGCTTCAACACAGTCAGCATAGTTGGTATATCCCCGGTGCTTCAAGAACTTCTGGTATTCAGGGTGCAGACCCATCAGAAAACGGTCGATCTTTCGTTCCTCCGTAGCAACCTGGTAGTTAGACAGCAAGCTTAGTCGGGTGAATTCAATCTCATACTCAGTCACCGATTTGGTTCCCTGAGTAAGAGACATCAGTTTCTCTTCCAAACGCTTCTTTTCTACGCTTAGTTTCGGCTTCATCACGAGCACGAAACTGATCTTGTAAGAACTTAGCTTGACGCTCGTTGTTCTCATTAAGCATTGTTTGCATTATTTGCATGATCTGTTCAGGAGTGAGTCCACCTCCAGCTCCTTCACCAGATCCAGACATGTTCTGAAATTATATAAATAATACTTGCGTAAGAATAGGCATAACTCCTATTCTACCCCATTTCCCAAATCCTAAAGCAAAGTCAAAGCCTATCTCAGGTCAAGTTAAAGCCTAGACATTCGAAGCTAATATCTTTGCTTAAAAGTTTGAGTCCAAGTGTTATTGCTAACACTTGAATCCCTCAAACTAATGCTCTGATACCATCCTGCCACATCCTTGCTTTAAAACACGCTTGCTTATCCCAGGAATTATAATAAATACATAAAGCTAAATAAAATATCACAATAAGTCTTGCACTACACGTGCTACAAGGTTACAGTACTAAGTTGCTAAAAACATCACAATTAAAATAAAAGCAGCTACCCAGAACCCAAGGCATCATAAAGCTATACCACAAGCTAAAAGTGAGCTAAGTCCTCTGGGCAGATCAGATAATAGACCTAAGCAGAAGGTCCAGCTTATTCTTTACCTTTTTCCTGTAAAAATTGTGAATAGCAACTGTAAGCTAATGCTTAGTGAGTAAACAGATATTCATGAATGCATGTAAAATATGAGGCGAAAGTGCCTAAAAAGGCTGTTATGCTTGCTTGCTTGCTTGCTCATTTGCTTAATACCCAGAAAGAACGCTGCACAATTGAGACATTTCACGCAGAACGGAGATGCCACCACTATGGGTTTACCGCTGACAGATGATCAATCTGTGATGCGGGGCTAGCTACCCGCATAATGCTCAAGGGATAGTGGTGAACATCAGAATTGCTTGCTCGCTAAATATAATGCTTATGAAATGCACAAAGAAACGCTAACACAAAGTTTGCTGTATAGTATGCAGAACAATAAACAGATAGCAGATAAATATGCATATTAATAGATCAAATGTAAGATCCGGCTAAGCTGGGCATCACCTGTACCACAGTGTTCGCCTTCACTCACAAAAGTCTATTGAATTCCAAAGAAATCATATAGAAGCAAATTTATGTCTCAATTTCATATAAAACATGTAAACAAGAATAACTGTTACTCACAGTACTGAAAATGCTTGCACTGGCTTTTCTATGCTTTTAATTGCTTTGAAATGCTCTGAAATACTTGCTCGGGCTTATTTACGCTTTAAATTGCTTTATAATGCTTGCACTAGCTTATCTAGGCTCAATATAGACTGGCACTGGCTTTGACTCGCAGCTGGGCTAAACAGCTTATGTATAATATCTGAAGTTTAATATTTACAGAACATGTGCTAAATTAATATTGCTAGCTCAATATTCCAACATCTATAAGCCATAACTTCTAGCTAAATGTTTTGCTATTTATTTTGCTAATTTATGCGTTGTTCGTAAATTTTATCAATTAAATTCGAAATTTAGGGGCTAGATTCGAATCTGAGCATCAGACTCGAAGTCAGATTCGAATCTGAGTATCAAACTCGAAGCCAGACTCGAACTGGGTTAGATTCGAAGCCAGACTCGAACAGGGGAGGGATAAACTCGAACCATCCCTCGAATCTGAGCTTAGATTCGAACCTCCAGTTCGTCTTTAGCTCTATTCGAGTCTGTTCTAAGCATACTCGAGTTTGTTCATAAGTTACAGCTTTAAACATGCATTTCAGGTCTACAAATCACAAATAAGTTAAGTAATAAGCCTGGGTTCGAGTATACTATACTTATTCTATCATATTCTAGTAAAACCCATGCGAAATTAGCTTTAAATCACCTGCAAATGATAGACTCGAATCTCATATCTTCAAAACCGAAAATGCAGAAAACGAAAAGATCGATTCTTACCTCAAATCCGTATGAAATCGTACATGCAATAGGAGATTCACGTAGTACTCTTCGAGATCTTTCCGTTAACGTACGGTCGGTTTGGGAGAAAAGCTAGAGAGAAGTTCAATTCTAGAGAGAGGAGCTCTGAAAAAGGAATTTGGTTTGCAAGAAATGAGGAAAATGAACTCTCGGCTCCTATTTATACCAAAACTCGAAATTACATCATTTTACGCAAATCGCTCAAAATTACTAAAAATAAAAATGCAAATAAAAAAAGTAAGGTGTTATACAAACCCCTTTAGGTATTCACCTAATGTCTCATCATCATCTATTGGGGGCTGGGCTTGCTGATCTAATTCTTTATCCTGTTCTTCTGCTAACCTTTTGGCAACTTCAGCATCAAAGGCAATCTGGGCTTCTTTGGAGGAGAATTTGTGCTTTGGGGACTCAATGAGAATGCCCTTGCCCTTGTCTTTTACAGAAGAGGATGTTGCTTGCACTGTACTTGATGGAGCTTGAATGCCTTCCCTGATCACAACTCCAGTGACTTTTGAAGGAGCAGCTTGAGTTTCTAGGGTAACAGCTTGAGAAGCTGTTGGGACTGCTAGCCTAAAAACTGGGACTGTTGGTGCTACTTGGACTGTTGTTGTTGTTGGAGCTGCTTGGACTGATTTAGGAACCTCCTGATTCTCCCCCTTTTTGGAAGCATTGGTTTGGTCAGAAGGACCTACAACCTTTGCCCCTTGGGTTTGAATCAAACGCTCTAATTGAATGAGCTTATTTCCACAAAGGGTAAACCCCTTATGAAGATAATCCATCCTCTGATTTTGAGCCATTTCTGATTGCTTTAGGGCCATTATTTGTGCACCCTGTGCAGCAATGATGGACATTTGGTATTCCAACATAGCTACAACAGGTTTCAGCTTGGGATCCGTCAAAAGCATGAGTTTCAGACTAGTCTCAAGATCAGAAAACACCTGTGGTGCTTGTGATCTATCACTGACATCAATACCAGAAGTAGAAACCTCTGGGCCCCTCTTTTCTTGGTTCTGGGGACTTCCAGCTTGTGTTGGCACACCTGCTGTTGCCATGGGCATGGTCTTAGCTATGTTGGCACTGTCCTGTGCCTCTTTTGCAGAGACATCAGTAGTGCCAGCCACAGAACCCATATGAACCATCTCTGAAGAGATGTTCACCTCCTGAGTGAGGATGGGAGTTTCCTCTAGTGGTTCCCTTTGGATATGCTGTGCAGCAGTATCCTCCTGCACAGGGATATATGGCTCTTGCTGATGGGAGGAGGAGGAAGGAGCTCCTGGTCCCCTTTTTCTTTTGTATATATTTCTCAGTGGGCGTGTTGGCTGTACAAAAGGATCAGTGGGAGTTTGTGTATCATGAGGAGTGGGTTGGGGTCTTGGGGGTGTAGCAGTGATCTTAGGCTGAGCCTGCTCAAGACCCTCTCCTCTGTTTCTTGAAATGATGTTCATCATTGCAGAGGGCAATGGAACATCTACACTGACAAAATTGGCACTTGGCTTTATCAGCCTTTTGATAGAAGATAGTGAGTGCCTATGGGAAATATGTATCCTCTTATGTAAATGAGAAGTAGTGCAGGTGTGTGCAATGATTTCTGCCAAAAATCTTGGATACATTAAAAACTTCCCATTCTTTAGGGAATGATGCCTTAACATCCCCTGAAAAATCATGTTTGAAAAATTGAACCGTTGGCCTGTTGAAAAGCACACTAAGGCAGTGGCAATGTTAGAAGAAAATTCTGACCAACCAGTTCTTTTGGGGCTCATACACTGCTGAAGAATATGTACAAGAAATTTCCATTTAGGAGAAAAATGGGCTTTTAAGAAAGTAAAAGAATCAGCAGGGCCCCTATAACCAATGTTTTGAAGACCAAAATGTAAAGCTTGAACGGATAGGTCTGTTATACCTGAGGCATCTTGAAGATGCAAATGGTGCCGAATGGATTCCTCAGTGATGGTGATGGGAGTGCCATCAATTTTGGATAGAAGGGTAGGCACTCCATTGATGGTTTTAACAGATGCATGGTTCCAAAACTGTTCTATATGGGAGATGTATATAGTAGGGTTTATGGTTAGGGCATAATGAATATGGGAGTGCCTGAGGAAATCCATCATTGCCTGAAACGGTTGAAGTTCAGAGTGTTTTAGGGTGTATGGGAGGCAGTTATGCTCTTTTACGAACTCCATGGATGAACAAACGATGGTTGTAGGGTTTGAAAGAAGAATGTGTGATTCGTTCAGAGAGAAAGCAGAAGGCCGTGGAAGAAGAATATGTAACTGGTAGTTACAACTGAACGAAACTGGGACCTTTAAAGGTTTCGAAAAGGTTGGGTCCCGCGCACACATTTGAAAAATTACCCAAATACCCTGCACACTTTGACAGATCAAGTGAAAATAACTAGCAGTCCGAGAAAATGAACTAGCAGCATGAGAAAATACTCATGCTGTTAGTGTAAAATTGTGCAACTTTTCAATGTAACAGTGTCTCCCCCTTAAATTAGCATACTGAGTCGATAATAATGAAATCCAATTAATCCATGTTTACCATACCAATATTTGATATTAGGAAAGTGAACCTTCCCACATCAAAAGGTTTTGTAAATAGATCAGCTAGCTGATCATCTGTATGTATTTTGGTAACTTGGATTAACTTCTTTTCATTACAATCTCTGATGAAGTGAAATCTGATTTCTATATGCTTGGTTTTTGGGAATTTCACTGGGTTTTGCACAATGCTAATTGCACTTGAATTGTCAATATAAATAGGAGTGGATAAGAAATTCATACCATAGTCTCTTAGCTGATTTTGAATCCACATTACCTGGGAGCAGCAGCTTGCAGCTGCTACGTATTCTGCTTCAGTGGATGATGTGGAGACAGTTGTTTGCTTTTTGCATTGCCAAGAGACCAGTCTTGCTCCTAAGTATTGACATCCACCAGTTGTGGATTTTCTGTCAATGTTGCATCCACCATAGTCACTGTCAGAATAAGCAGTTAGTTCAAAAGGAGAGTCTTTAGGATACCATAGACCTAAATGTGGTTGGCCTTTAAGATATCTAAAGATTCTCTTAACAGCAACCAAGTGAGAATCCTTTGGAGAGCATTGAAACCTAGCACACACACAGACAGCAAACATAATATCAGGTCTTGAAGATGTTAGATACATGAGAGATCCTATAAGGGATCTGTATAGATGAATATCCACATCTATGCCATCTTTGTCTGTATGGAGCTGTTTATGAGGATCCATTGGAGTGCTTGCAACCTTTGTGTCTTGATAGCCAAACTTTTCCAATATGTCTTTGACATACTTTGATTGACTTATGAATAGACCAGTAGGCTTCTGTTTAACCTGCAGCCCTAGAAAGAATGTGAGTTCCCCCATTGAACTCATTTGAAACTTTTTGTGCATTAGGGCCTCAAAATCTTTGCACAACCTATCATTAGTTGAGCCAAAGATGATGTCATCAACATAGATCTGGACAAGAAGAATCTCAGCTTTGATGGATTTAGTGAAAAGTGTTTTGTCCAGAGTGCCTCTCTTGAATCCATTCTGTAGAAGATATGATGACAGTGTGTCATACCATGCTCTGGGGGCTTGGTGAAGACCATAGAGAGCTTTGTCTAGCTTGTACACCCTGTCTGGATACTTGTAGTCTTCAAAACCAGGAGGTTGACACACATACACTTCCTCTTCAATTGTCCCATACAGGAAAGCAGACTTAACATCCATTTGATACACTTTAAATCCTTTGAAACTTGCATATGCTAGAAACAGTCTGATGGCTTCAATTCTTGCTACTGGAGCAAAGACATCATCATAATCTATTCCTTCTTCTTGAGTGTACCCTTGTGCTACTAGTCTTGCTTTGTTCTTGATGACTATCCCTCTCTCATCCTTCTTGTTTCTGAACACCCATCTTGTACCTATTGCTCTCTTACCTTTAGGAAGATCCACCAGAGTCCATACATTCTGAATTTTGAACTGTAAAAGCTCTTCTTGCATAGCTTCAATCCAGGATGAATCTTTTAATGCTTCTGATGCCTTTTTAGGTTCCAATTGAGACATGAAACAGGCATGTTCAAAAGCAGCTAGACTGAATTCAGGAACTGCTAGTTCAGCAGCAGCAGTCTCATTTTGAACCATTTTCCTTGTTTGAACAGGAGTGCTTGGATCACCCAGTATTTGATTGAGAGGGTGATACTTGTGAACTCTTAGTGTGGGCTCTCTCTCTTGTTTGAAAAGAAGTTCCAAGGTTTGTATCATCTCCATCAGAACCAGTGAATGGTTCAGTTTCTGAAACAGCTTGACTTGAATCTGGGACTGTTTCCTGTTGTGTTGGAGCTGTTCTTTCAGAACTTTGGAGTGGCACTTCAGTGTCTGGATTTGTATCATTCAGGACCCCTGGAGGATCACAAGACAGAAGTGGTAGAGTGGTGAAATCATCCCAACTTGTTGAATCTGCAGCAGTCTGAGACTTTGTGCCAACAGCATGAGAAATTGTATTGGCAGCATGAGAATTTGTGTTAGCAGCTTCAACCCTGTATGCATCAGCTTCTGCAGTATACTCAACAAAGCTCAGAGAATTTGTTAGTGAATCTAAATCAAACAACCAATCAGGACCAGTGCCTTTGATATTAGCAGTATTTTCATTAAATTCAACATTGGCACTTTCTTCAATTGTTTTAGACACACTGTTGTATACTCTATAGGCTTTGCTTTGAGTTGAGTATCCTACAAAGAATCCTTCTTCAGCCTTACTCTCAAACTTCCCTAAGTGAGTCTTAGTGTGAAGAATAGTACATGGGCATCCAAAAGGCTTGAAGAAAGCTATTAGGGGACTTCTGTTATGGAATAACTCATAGGGAGTTTTTCCTTGAGATTGGAAACTTGAACCCTATTTAGAACATAACAGGCTGTATTAACAGCTTCTGCCCAGAAAGTCATTGGCAGATTTGAATCAGCTAGCATTGTTCTAGCAGCCTCAATTAATGTTCTATTCTTTCTTTCAGCTACACCATTTTGCTGTGGTGTTCTTGGTGCACTATATTGTCTAGCAATGCCTTTGGACTCACAGAAACTGTTTATAATTTGATTTTTAAATTCAGTTCCATTGTCTGATCTTATCACCTTAACTTTGGAATTGGATTGGTTTTCTATCTTAAGAATAAAAGACTTAACTAGCTCAGCAGTTTCATCTTTGGAACTAAGAAAGTAAACCCAAGTAAATCTGGTGAAATCATCAACAATGACTAAACAGTATGCCCTTTTATTCAAACTCAAAACAGATGTTGGACCAAATAGATCCATATGTAACAACTGAAGAACAGATGAGATTGAATTTACTTCTTTGGCCTTATGAGAAGTTTTGTGTTGCTTACCTTTAAGACATGCTACACAATGATCATCACAAATGAACTCCTTTTGTGGTAATCCTCTTACCAGATTCTTTTTAACTAAATCATTCATGGACTTGAAGTTCATGTGACACATCCTTCTATGCCAAAGAGCAGACTCATTTGATGATGCTTTGGATATTAAACAGCTTAAAGTATTTGATTTAGTCAAGAGAGCTGTGTCCAGGCAGTAAACATTGTCCTTTCTTGGTGTTCTAAGTAAAACAAGATTTTCAGGAATTTTGAAATCTTTTGAAAGAACAATGCACTCAGAATCTGTGAACAGAACAATGTTTTGTTTGTCACAGATTTGAGAGACACTCAATAAATTCTACTTAAGCTGTTCAACATACAGAACATCATGGAATGTCATGTTGCCTGCATTAATAGTACCTTTACCTGTAACCTTACCTCCTTTTGAGTTGCCTCCAAATGCAACAAAACCTCCATCAAAACCTTTGAAATTTGACAAGCATTCAGAATTGCCTGTCATGTGCCTAGAGCATCCACTGTCCAGATGCCATCTTGTTCTATGAGGAGACCTGTGGTTGCCCTGTACAAATAACAACTTAGTTAGTAGTGGAGTAAACCCAAACCAAATTGGTTTTGGGTTGGCCTTGTACATTGACATAACTAAAAACTGTTTTTGACTTCTTGTATTTGGTGAGATCTACTGATGGAGTCTTTGGAGAGTATTTAGTGATAATATGAGGTATCCAATTATTTTGATCATCTTTTCTTCTGACAGTCTCAGATGATTCACTAGCAGCTCCAGTTTGATGCCCAGCAGCTGGAGCTGTGTTTGTAGTGCTAACAGTTTCAGTTTTTGCACTAACAGCATCAGATTTTGACTTAGCAGTCTGATCTTTTGCATTAGCAGTTTGAGCAACAGATTTGTCCTTGACACACCATATTTGTTTAAAACTTGATTTAGGCTTTGCCAAAACTTGTTTTTGATGTGTGGACTGTTTTTTATTAACTTTTGAGAATTTGTGATCAACTGTTCTCTTTGGAACTGCTGTGGAAGGTTTCACTTTTGAGTGCTTTGCCTGTTTAGGATTTGATTTTGTGTGATGCACAGTCTGTTTTGCAACAGCTGGTTTGTAAAAACAATCCTTGGCTAAGTGATTCTTCCTTCCACAGTGAAAGCATCTTTTGACAGTTTGAATTGGAACACCAGACTTTTCTGTCAATTTCTGGTTCTTGTTTCTCTGGTTTTCTCTTACCTGCTGTTGTTTAGGAAACTTTTGAACACCATGCTTTTGGCATGTGCAGATAGAAACAGTTTTACCTCTTTTAGTTCCTTTTGATGAAGATGCAGTGTTACAGTTAGAATGTACAGAAACTTGTGGAGTAGCATTGCATACACTCATCTTCTCTTTTCGTTTCTTACTGGGAACTTGGA
>JAANYP010001834.1:34380-85930 GCA_020465985.1 Centrapalus pauciflorus | reverse complement strand
TCCTCAGGCAATGAATGCTGCATCGGTCAATTCCAGTATGCTTTGAAGTCATGCAACGATTAATGATACCAAACAGTGTGTACCATTCGCCATTTAAACCATTTCTGTGAAATTTAGAGCTTTTCGGAAGTGGCTTTGAGTAGCCTAGACAAATCAAATCATGAACAAGCTCGTCATCAGAAACAAAATCCTCAAAATCTGCTAACTCTGGAAAGTTCACAGTGTCTATTCGTCGTGGAAGAAATAAATTGTGACGTAGCCTTGCAAGAGTGATCTTCGTCTTGAATTGATCAATCGTCACTTTGAAATGGTGATTACCATCCTCAGGAACAAATTTGACAGTATGCCAAAATTGTTGTAAGTACACTTGTGGAATAGACGGCTTATACTGAAGCAGATAACCAAGAGGATGGCCTTTTAGAATGTCCACAATGATCGGATGGCTTACTTTTATAACTTTGGGATCTAAACGGTGGTTATTGTCCCTGAAAGGAAGGCAATGTTTTGGCTTTACAAGTTGATTATCTGGAATATTATGGGTTTGTGAAGAACGGGCTACAGAGGTTGATCTGACTGGGGTAGAAACGAGGGTATGATTTGATGATGATTGAGCATCAGAGGAATTTGAATTTTGGGATTGCACAGGAGATGCCATTTGAATACCTGTAAAAAATAAAAATTCATGTTAGGCTTACCAAGTACACAAAGGACAACCTTCAAAATGTAGAAAAACTTGTAACATTTTAGCAGAAATTGCAAAAACTTGTGATTTTCTGTTTAAAGCATCGGGATTCCTGACAATAATTGATAATTATTGAGAGGACTCCAAAGTCAATCGTTTAGAGACCAATGTTAGAAAAACACAAACTTATAACAATTTCTTAAAAAATGTGACATTTTTCTTAAAACTTTAAAATACTACACTTAGAAAAAGTTTCTGATGAAACTCGAATGAAACTACACATTTCTCGAATGACTTTAAAACAACTCGAATAAGTCTACACCCAACTCGAATGATGTATACATGAAACTCGAATAATACTCTGTAAAACTCGAATAAAGAGTTGAGTTTTCTCGAATGATGAAATTTAAAACTCGATTAAGTCACTACAAAACTCGAATGCCATATACATGAAACTCGAATGTAACATGTATTAAACTCGAATGGAAAATGGGATCCAACACCCAACTCGAATGACTAAGTCATTTTCTCGATTAGACCATAGTCCCAACTCGAATAACCTTTGAAGCACTTATTTTCTGAAAATTTTCTAAGTGTTACACCCACACTTGTCAACTCGCATGGAACCCAAATATATCTCGAATGAGTTATGATGCAACTCGAATTATTCTCAGATAAAACTCGAATGACACATATAGGCAACTCGAATGACTATACAGGCAACTCGAATGACATACATATCAACTCGAATGACTCTGTCATTCAACTCGAATGACTCTGTCATTCAACTCGAATGACTCTTTGACAACTCGAATGGAACTGTTGATCAACTCGAATAATACTTTCAATAAACTCGAATGAAGCTGTTGATCAACTCGAATAACACTTCCAATAAACTCGAATGAAGCTTTATTCGAGAAACTTCTTTTTATTTTTCTACAAGTCTAAAACTCACTTATTTTGATGAATTTAATTTCAAGTATCAATTTCAGACTTTTAAAACAAGTACCCCCTTCGAAAATGTATTTTAAACACATTTATTTTACTGAACTTTGAACAAAAACAACTTTAAAGTTGTTAAAAATTCAAATTTCAGAATATTCAAGAACTCGAAACTGTTTTATTTGAAAAATCAGTGATTCTGTTTGTGTGATGTAAAAATGACTTATGAAATTTTAGATTCATAATCATAGTACCAATTCGAGCCTTATCACACATTTAATTTCAACTTTATGAACAAATACCATGAGTTGCCATTAACAGTCAAGAACTCAAAAAAAATACGAACAGGTAGAAGCAAACCATATACAAAAAAAAAAAAAAAAATACTAAGCAGATATACGAACCATATAAAGAAACAAACTGAAAAGAAAAAAAATACGAACGTTTACTCACAATTTTGATGAAAAAATTGTCGGTTGGTGGGTTTTTGAGGTTTCTTCGAAGGGAAGAAATCTATTTGGAGAAGATGAGGAAATGAATTTTCCGGAAAAAGTAAATTTGAATTTGAAAATTCAAATTTATATCCTCATTTACCCGGCCCATTTTTGAATTTTCAAATTTGAAAAATCCGGCCCATTATCTAAACCAACTTAGCCCACACACTAACTTTTCAATCAAAAATTGTGACTAAAAAAAATTTGAATATCAAAAAAAATTAACTACACAAAAAAAAAAATTTAAATGGACTAAAGAAAATATTTTTGTAAAAAAAAAATAAAAATAAAAATTTCACAATAACACCACAAAACAACAAAAAAAATTAAAATGAAAGAAAAAAAAAATTCACACAAACAACAAAAATATTAATCAACAAACAAAACAAATACTAAAAAAATAACAGTATTAACAAAATGTAATTGCTCCCCCTTGAATGTCTGAATGTTGCTCCCCCTCAGATGTATCATATTTCTCAAATCAGCTCCCCCTACAAAATATCAGATATATTTTATCAGATTTTCTCAAAATCAGATAAAATCATTTTCTACTCCCCCTACAAAATAACAGATAATTTTTTTTATCAGATTTATACAAAATCAGATAAAATGCTTTTCTGCTCCCCCTGCACATGACATTCCAGATCTCGTTAAATTCTTAAGTATATAAACTTTTTATGAATCATGAATTTAACATCAGATAAAAATCACTTAAAAAAATGAAAATTTTAAAATTAAAATTTTGAAACTACTGAATTATTAAATCTTAACGATTCAACATACCTAATTTGTATACCAAAAAATTAAACCGCTTTTCATCTAACGCTTTGGTAAACAAATCAGCTAGTTGATATTCAGTAGGTACAAAATATAATTCTATATTTCCATTTTCTACATGATCTTTAATGAAATGATACCGAATGTCTATGTGTTTCGTTTTTGAATGTTGCACCGGATTTGATGCAATAGCAATTGCACTCTGAGAATCACAGTATATTGGAATCTTCGTTGGTGTAAACCCGTAATCACGTAGTTGGCTTTTTATCCACAACACTTGAGAACAGCAAGAAGATACAGCCACGTACTCTGCTTCAGCTGTTGACAATGAAACACAGTGTTGTTTCTTGGATGACCAACATACGGGTTTGTCACCTAAGAATTGTACTGCTCCTGACGTACTTTTTCTGTCCATCTTATCACCTGCGTGATCAGCGTCAGAAAAAGCAGTCAGATGAAATGAAGACTCCCTAGGATACCACAAACCAAGATTTGGAGTACCTTTGAGATATCTTAAAATTCGTTTTGCAGCAGTTAAGTGCGATTCTTTTGGATTTGCCTGATATCTAGCACAGACACATGTAGCAAACATAATATCTGGTCTAGTGGCTGTTAAGTACATTAATGACCCAATTATACCTCGATAATGGGTTACATCTACAGGTTTTCCTGAGATGTCCGCATCGAGTTTTGATTTTGAATCCAGAGCCATGGGAGTTTTCATAGGAGTACTATTGACCATGTTAAATTTCTTTAACATGTCTTGGATATATTTTGACTGATTGATAAAAATACCATCAGTCAATTGTTTTACTTGTAAACCTAAGAAAAAATTTATTTCCCCCATCATGCTCATTTCAAATTTCTGGGACATTAAAAACGCGAATTTCTTACAAAATTCTGGATTTGTAGACCCAAATATTATATCATCTACATATATCTGTATTACTATGATATCTGGCCCCTGACGTTTTATAAACAGGGTTGTGTCAACTGCACCTTTTGTAAATCCACATTTCAACAGATATGTTGAAAGTGCATCATACCAAGCACGAGGTGCTTGTTTAAGGCCATACAGTGACTTATCCAAAATATATACATGATCAGGTTTCGAAGGATCAGTAAACCCTTCGGGCTGATATGTATATACTTCATCTGTTAGCTCCCCGTTTAAAAACGCAGTTTTGACATCCATTTGATATACTGTAAAATTTTATGTGCGGCAAAAGCTAAAAACATCCTTATAGCTTCAATGCGTGCAACTGGTGCGAATGTTTCATCATAATCAATTCCTTCTTGTTGACTGTATCCTTTGGCCACGAGACGAGCTTTATTCCGAATAATGACACCGTGTTCATCTTTCTTGTTCTTGAAGATCCATTTCGTGCCAATTATAGATTTGTCTTTTGGTCGCTCAACAAGTCTCCAGACCTTTAACCGTTCGAACTGGTTGAGTTCCTCTTGCATCGCCACAATCCAATCAGCATCCAGAAGGGCTTCTTTTACATTTTTAGGCTCAATCTTACTCAAAAAATTTGAAAATAAGCATTCATTTATTGTAGCCCTTCTGGTTTGGACTGATGAAGATGGATCACCAATGATATTCTCTATTGGGTGATTTCTTGTCCACTTAACTGTATGTGGAAACGGTTCTATTGGGTCTTGGTTGGGATTGGAATCGAAATATGGTTCGGGAGTTGTTGCAGATGTTGTAGGTGGAACATCTGAGGTAGGAGCTTCTGACTGTTCAGAAGTAATAGGGGTTTCAGAAGTATGTGGAGGTTCAATTGGTTGTACAATCTCAGTAGTTGATTGCACCTTTGCTGTTGAAGCTTCTTCAGTTTCTTCTGAACTTTGTTGTTGAGATAGATCTGAAACTACGACTGGATCTTCAGTGATCCTGTCAGGCACCAAATTTTGAACATTAGATTTGGGAGTTTCAAAATAATCATCATAAAAGTTCTCAAACAACTTATTTAATTCATTTTGTTCAGCATTTTGTTTATTTGACTCCAATGAAGTCTGCATGTTAGGTCCGGGTTCTGAACTGGTGTGTTCAGAAGCCATTACTATTCCTTCGTCAAATTTAACATTTACGCTCTCGTTGACTATCTTGGTTCTCTTGTTGTAGATTCGGAAAGCAACCGACTCCTTTGAATACCCGATGAAGATTCCTTCATCCGCCTTTTGATTAAACTTTCCCAGATTGTCTTTATCATTCAATATAAAGCATCTGCAACCAAAGACATGGAAAAATTTAACATTAGGTATTCGTTTATTGATCAGCTCATACGGAGTCTTTCCGAATCTTTTATTTATTATTGAACGGTTTTGTGTGAAACATGTTGTTGCAACCGCTTCTGCCCACAAGAACAATGGTAAATTGGAGTAGGCCAACATCGTCCTAGCTGATTCCACTAGTGTCCGATTTCTTATTTCAACGACACCGTTTTGTTGTGGAGTCCGAGCAGCTGAGAATTGATGTGTAATTCCTACTGAATTTAAGAACGAGTCCAATGATTTGTTCTTGAACTCTGTTCCATTGTCTGAGCGAATTGTCTGGATGGTGAGTTGCAACTTTACTTGTATTTTTCGGATGAAGTCGATGATAGATTCGATTGCATCTGATTTGGATTTCAGGAAAAACACCCATGTGTATCGTGAGTAGTCATCAACTATCACCAATACATATCTTTTCTTATTTATACTTTGTACTCTCATTGGTCCACACAAATCCATATGCAGTAACTCTAATGCTCTTGTGGATGAGTGTACTGTTTTGGATTTGTGTGTGGCTTTTGTCATCTTTCCTTTTTCACATGCCGCACATAGTTGCTCTTTTTGAAATTTAAGCGCCGGCAGCCCTTTAACTAACCCTCCTTTTGCTAGGTTGGTCAGTTCATTGAAATTTAGATGTGAAAGGCGACGATGCCACAGCCATGCTGTTTTAGATGTTGCTTTTGACAATAAGCAGACATCTTTCTTCAGATTGATCGAGGCTAAATCAATGGAGTATAGATTTGTTTTCCTGTTTCCTGCTAGAATTTCTTTTCCTTGTGCTGATCTGATGCTGCACCGATTGGCTTTGAAGTTGACTTCTAACCCCTTATCACACAATTGTCCAATACTAAATAGATTATGACCAAGACCGTCAACATAAAAGACCTTATGGATTGTGATTTTGTCATACTTCAGACTTCCGTATCCCTTGATCGGACAAAACTGATCGTTTCCAAATCTTACCGTCCCACAGAACTTTTCTACAAAGTCCGTGAGTGTGTCTCGTTGTCCGGTCATGTGTTTGGAGCATCCCGAATCAAGGTACCAGACATGGTTTACCTATAAAACGTAATAGCACATGAGGTACCCACTTGTAGTTGGGTACTTTAGTTTTAGGTAAAACATGCATAGTATCATTTGTTTTTCTAACTGATATGGCTTTAGGCTTATCGTTTGAATTTATTTTAGGTACCCATTTTTGAATTGTTCTTTTGGGTATCCACTTTTGTACAATTCGCAGTGGACTTGTTTTTGAAATTTTTATCTGTGGATCCTTTTTCTGTTCATACAATGGGTCCTTTTTCTTTGGTTGCCATACAAGCTTATTATACTTCACAGTTTCAGACTTACAAATATAAGAATTCAAAGCAATTAATTTCGATCTTGAAAACTTAATACAAGAATTATTAACAATTTTATCTTTATTACAGACAGAATGTTCAATTTTGCTGTTTCTATCTGTAACAATTTTTTCTTTCACGCGCCATTCTTGTTTTATAATCTTGTTTTTCTCTTCTCTTTGCTTCTTTCGCCACACTTGTTTTCTCGACCCGTTCACAACGTTATCTGACATAAAAGAAGTTTGAGAATTAGAAGATTTAGATGCTTGTTTTTTCTGTAACCTTTTCATACCTGTTGAAGATTTGACTGTACGTGCAAAAGAGTCCGTTGATGAGGATGATTCACCCTTTTCAAAACTAGGAGACTTAACAAACAGTTTTGTTTTCTCCTTCTTTTGTTGCACTGATGGTGAATATTCAGATGGTTTTAAAGAGTCTGTAGTCATTCTTTGCAGAATTTTAACAGATTCTTTATTACCAGTTGATAGTTTGTTAGTCAAAGGTTTGATAAATTCACCAATTTTACCGAATCTTTGATCTAATGAATTAATATCAGAGTGCATGAACAGATCAAATTCTTTTTCTGAATTTATAGAATCCAGAGAAATAGATGAATGTGGATCAGACACATTTATGTTTTTAGACTTATCTTGCAACTTTTGTTCTATTTTTAGTAATTCAGACTTGAGTGTTCCATTCTCTGTCTCAAAACTTTTAATTTTCATTTCTAAATCAGAATTTATCTGTTCTAAAATTGAATTTGGTAAATATAGTTTTTGAGACTGAGTTGGTAATTCAGACAAATCCTTTTCAGAATAAGTTTGAATGTACTCTTCTTTAGTATCAACAATGTTGCTGATTTCATTTATCTTGGTATAGTCAACATAATTTTGCATTTTGTCTGATCTTGACCTTTTGATTTCTTCACTGGATTCTACTTCTTCAGATGCTTTCAAGAATGTCATTTTTAATCCTAAATTCATGTATCTGACATCATATAATGTTGGTGAATGTGATATAGCTTTTGTCAGATACTTAGGATTTTCCCAACCAATACCAGATTTAGAGTTATAAAACTCTGTATCTTTTGGTTGATTTAAATATATTGTTTGATCTGTTTGCCCTCTTTTAATAAATTCATCCTCCATCTTCTTTATTTTCTCATAGAGTTTAGTTCTTTCTTCAAATATGGCATGATATTTTACAGAAAAATTTGAGGCTTCTAATTCAGCTATTCGCAGACTTTCTTGTAAATCAGATATTTTGTGATTCAGATTGAGTATATTGCTTTGAAGTTCTTTTTCCTTATCTTGTAAGTCTGAGACAGCTCGTAAAGCTAAGGCTTTATCTTTGGAAAAATCTAGGACTAAATTGTGTTCATTTAGAAGTTTGTTTTCCAAAGAATGAACCTTTTTCTTTTCTGCTTTTAAGGATTTTTCAAACTTTTTAAGCATGAAAGCCATATTAGTTAGTTTTTCTTCTAATATGCATGAGTCGTCAATATCAGAATCTGAAATAGAATTTACCTCTTGTCCTTCTGAATCCTCTGAGTTATCAGACTCTGAATCCTCCTCATTTTCAGCTTTATTTTGGCCAGATGCCATTAATGCAACTTCTTCTTTTTCTTCCTTTTCATCAGAATCAGATTCTCTCTGCTCTTCATCCTCTTCATCCGTCAGTCCAACCCACACCTCATCTTCAGCTATCATAGCTGATTCTCTCAGTTCAGATTCATTGAAGATTTCTGACTTTAAACAGATATGGGCATCTTCATCTAAAATGTCATCATCTTCGGATAACTGTAACCAATGATCATCCTCCGCCATAAGAGCTTTGCCTGACTCTTTCTCTTTGGCTAAGAGGGCCTTTCTTGTATAGTAGTCTGAATTTTTGACTACTGGAGATCTGCATTCCCGGGCATAGTGACCTGGTTTTCCACAGTTATAGCATTTCTGTTCAGATTCCTTCTTGGTTGATTTATCTGACTTCTCATATTTGTCAGACTTTCGTGCACTACTTTCTCCAGCCTTCTCATACTTATCCTTTTTCTCAACTTTCCTTGAGCCTGTTTTGTAGCGCATTTTGTTGTTTGTTGGCTTCCTGTAAAATTTCTTCTGAAATGCCTTTGTAAGCAGTGCCATCTGTTTTTTCATCTCTTCAATCTCTGAATCTGCAGATGAATCTGATGATTCTGATTCTGATGATGTACTGCTGATTACCGCTCTTTTCTCCTTTTTGAGCTTGTATTTATACTTTTTCTCCGCCAGTAGAGCTAGTGGATCAGCAGTTTCTTTTTCCGCTTTCTTCTTTCCAGATATTTTCCTCAAAACAACTTCTTGGTAGTTGTTGAGGTTTTCAAATAGCATATGAAAATCCATCTCCTCTATATCTTTCGTTTGTTGGATGATCATAGCATATTTTTCACATTCTGGATTTAGGACATTTAAAAATTTGACATTGATGTCCAAGTTGGACTTCGTCACTCCGTTTCTTTTTACTTCACTTACCAGATTTACAAATCTGAGATAAGTGTTTTCCAGAAGTTCACCTTCACGGGCTCTAAAGTTCTCAAATGTCATTAGACTATTCCTAGCCCTATTAGTAGCAGCTCTGTCTGATCCCCACATGATTTTGCATACTTCATCCCAGATGGATTTAGCAGTCTTTGTATTTGTCAGACAAGTGTATATTTCATTGGGGATTGAAATTAACAATAACTTTCTTGCAGTCTTGTCCCCTAACTTTCTCTTTTTCTGGGCCTCCGTTAGGTTTGTTACCTCAACAGTCCTTGGTGGTATTGGGGGATTGCCAGTTGGTACTCCTGGGATTGTTTCCATAAAGATTGCTGGTCCTTCAGTTAATGATTTCAGCATTTCTTCAGACAAATCATGGAAACTTATAAATTCCAGAAACCGCTCCCGCCATTGAACATATTCCCCTCTGTATAAGATTGGGGGTTTGGTTTCTGATCCCACAGCAAGTGCATCTTTAGACATGTTGATTGTTCGTTGGGAAACTTTAACCAAGATCAAATGAACTCCGAATGAGATTGAAAAATTTGATCACACCTTGAAACACAGATTAGTACTGAAATCTACAACACAATGACTTGTTAGTAGCAATAAGCAGTTTAACTCAAGCAGTGAATTGTGTTTGGATTAATGTGTGTGACAAACTTGAATGATTCGTGTGTTATGAGTGAAACTTGAATGAATGTAGTGTGAAACTCGATTGTGTCTTTTACCAAACTCGATTGATTCTTTGATCAAACTCGAATGTGCGTTTGATCAAACTCGAATGTGTCTTTGACCAAACTCGAATGTGTGTTTGATCAAACTCGAATCAAGTATGAAATTCACTCTCGAATGAGTCTTCTGTTAAACACTAATGAATGTTATACAAAACTCGAATGAGTGTTCTGTAAAACTCGAATCAATGTTATAGAAAACTCGAATGTGTCTGTTGCAAAACTCGAGTGAATACAACTTGAATGAGTCTTATATAAATCTTGAATTGGTCTTATATAAAACTCGAATGAGTCTTATATAAAACTCGAATGGGCTTTATATAAAACTCGAATGTGTCTTATATAAAACTCGAATGAGTCTTATATAAAACTCGAATGGGCTTTATATAAAACTCGAATGTGTCTTATATAAAACTCGAATGAGTCTTATATAAAACTCGAATGGGCTTTATATAAAACTCGAGTCTGTCTTATATAAAACTCGAATGTTGTTCTGAAATTCAAGTTAGATTGTTATCAACTCGACTATTACAGTTTGGCAACTCGAGTAATAGTAAGACACAACTCGAATAACAAAGCTAACCGACTCGATTAACTAAGATACCCGACTCGATTAACTAAGATACCCGACTCGATTAACTGTTATATTCAACTCGATTTACACACAAGATGTGTATAATTCGAGTTTCTTAGAATTTTCAGTTTTTCAAGTCTTAAATTCAGATTAAATCCAAATTTTACCCAATTTCATTCAAATTGTAATCGAAGGTAAGGTTTTCGAATACAAACACTTTTTGTAAAGCACTTTTATGCAAAAATGGATCTAAACCAGACTTTTTCAATGAAACAGTACTGGTTTTTGAACTTATTCAAAATTTCAGAAAATTGCTCAGATCTTTTTCTGTGTTTTGAAAATCAAAACAAGTTTGTATTCAGTTGATTCGTCTTTGAAACCTGAACCTTCGATCCAATTTACACTTTGAATGATCAACAGAATCAAAACCCCTAGTGATTTTAGGGTTTTTCCGAAAAATACTCAAGAACACGAAGAACAGATTCAATCTCAAACAGAATGATTCATTCCTAAGTCTCTAATACCAATTGTGAAATATAGTTTCTACCAATTCAATCAACAAATAAGAATAGAGAATTTAATCAATACTGACCGAATGATTTGATTGAAGAACTTGATGATTACAAAATGATGAACTGGAATATTCTTTTTCGTACAGAGCTACTGTTCTCAGAATTGAATGCGTACAAAAGATATTCTGACAAAATCTGACCGATTCTTAAAGTCAACATGACTATTTATACAAAATTACAAACTATAAGGAAATAACACATTAAGTCCCTAGACTTTGATATTTCATCAACTAAAACATATTCCAACACCAATAACCTGTGCAAATGATAATTGACCCTGTTTAGAGGGGTCAATAATACCCTCAACAGTGGCTACACCTGCATCATGAGGTGAGGAGGTAGATGTGGTTGGCATCAAAACCATGGGTAGAACCCTAAGTGGTGCCTTGGTCTAAATTCACCTCTTCTTGAGGTGAGGGTGGATGCATTTCAACATCATCAGTGGTGAAAACTAGTGATGGAATTTGCAAATTGGTGAAGCCTTCACCAAAGGGTTGGTCTGTACCCTGTGTATCATCGGGCTGGGGTGCTGGACCTTCAACAACTGGTTGGGATGTACCAGCAGTATCATAAGGAGCATGGATGGAAGGCTGATCAGTTAGTGGTCTAGAACCAACAGTTTTGACACCTTATGCAGACTCAGATGGTGTAGGAGAAATATGGGTGGGGGACATTGTGGACACTTTGTGGAGTGGAGAGAACTCTTGTCTTTCAATGTCCTCACCCTGTTGTGAGGGTGGAACAGTGGATGTGGTTGTCTCCTTTTATACAACTGGTTCCTACTGAGAGGAACCAGAGGGTTCAGGGTGACTTTAGGCGGACTCTCGGTGGAGTGAGACAGACTCTATAATGGTTGCAACACTCTCCAAGACAGGTGGAGATGAGGCAACAGGGTTGGCCTTTGTTATAACTGGCTAATGTTGGGAGGAACCAGAGGGACTTTGGGAGGTCGTAAAGCTTTTTGTATTTTTCTTTGCTAAGGATTTCTTCCTTAGCTTGGAAGAGGGGGAAGTGGCAGGTTCTTGGGAATGGACTGGTTATGAGACTGGGCTAGGAACATAAGGTGTAGGTTGTTCCCTGGTCTCAGGTGGCATAAAGCCATTAGTCACAAAGTTCGTTGGTTAAACAGATGAACCTGGGGTTACAGCCTACTCCCCTCAGTCACAGAGACTAAAGGAGAAAACTTTATCTTTTTGGCCCTCTTGTGGATGGGCCTTGCTGTACTACGCTTGAGGGCACTTTTTGCCCTTTTGCCTGGGACTTTGGATTTTGTAGTGGGAGTAGTAACTAGATCCACCTCCTTTGTAGAAGGTCATTCCACCAAACCGAGCAACCTCCTCATAGGTGTTGTAAGAGGAGGCTCTTCAGCACTAACAGGTGTATGAAACACCTTGTTTCCAATGACTGGAAACATCATGGACTTTAGGAGGGCTGAGAAGTGTATAGAGATTCACCACAGACATGCTTGAAGATGAGACTGAGAAATCTGGGGTATCTTAAAGATGGTGATCGTTGGTCTTGTTCCACAAAGGCCCCCAAATTTCCAAAAATCCATTTCGCCATGTCGACAGTTGTCTTATCTACAAACTGTAGAGCCACTTGGATTTCATCTCTGCTAAGTTGATCAAAAGAACCAACCTTACAACTCAGACTCATTACCACTGAGGCAAAGAGAAAACTGTAGGTTGGGGCCAGTTCTTTTTTGAACAATGTAGCTCCAACTCTTGGTTCAGACACACCGTAGCAATGTAGCATATTTCTCATCTGCTAGTTTTCAGGTTGTGGTTGGTCATATTTTTCAACCACAGGCAGATGAAGCACCTCTTGAAGTAGATCAATAGAAATCTCAACAACTTTAGTATTGTTGATAATGGTTTCACGGATAACCTTGGTAGCAGAATCATAGGAGCAGATGTACCAAAATTCATACACCATTTCTTAATACATGACACCAGGATTAGCAATCATTGCATACTGCAGTGGGTAAGCTTTTATAAACTCCACCATTGGTCCATAACCTTTGCCAATGTAGTTCATGGGTATAGAAAGATATGCTACATAGTTGGTAGGTTTGATGGTGAGAGTGGTAGTGACTGATGGGTGTTTGACAACATCATCACCCAAAAATACTGGTACAAGGGAAGTTGAAAAGCCATTTGTGTAGTTGTTTGAAGTTCAAAGAGAGCAGACACTGAGTCTTTTTAAAGTGATTGGGGATTTTCAGGAAGTATGGATGTATAGGGTCGCAATAAGGAAAGGAAGATGATACAGTGACATTAGGTATTTATAGGTTTTGAATGTGAGAGAGTGGGAGATAGAAAAGGGCGGTTGATTTTAAATAGGGATGACTAACGGAAATGAACGGTTACCACGTCAGCATGTGTGTCAGACCCAATTCACCCGTTTGCTTATCTCTTAAACACGTAACAAAACATTATCCGCAGGTAATTAAGTTAAATGGATACATAATTTACATAATGTAAGTATGAAGAAATGTTAATTAGAAGTTTGATGTTCAAAGCTGTTAACATAGCATGTGGTGATGTAGTGACATCAAAGCTGTTCAGTAGGTAACCTGGTCGTGAAAACTGTTAAGTTATATTTGAACAGTTTTCATTGTGAAACCGATTTTGTAGTTTGAACAGGTTACACGGCTTGCGGTGTTGCAGAACAGGATACTAAGTGAGTAGGTTTGTAGTTTAGACATCAGAACAGGTTTGGTGAAAAACACTTTGTTTTGAAACCTGTTACATGTCAAACCTATTCCTATTCCTAAGAAACAGCTAAGTACAGAACTAGTGAAGCCTATCTGTGTCAAAGCTGTTGTTTGCGAAATGAACAAATTTGCATATCTAAATTTTGAACGTCAATGACACTTAGTCACTTTTATTTAACATTCCCAGCTTGCAAACAAGGGTATTAAACCTACTTTCATCAAGAGGTTTGGTGAAAATATTTGGAAGCTGATCTTCTGTGGGAACAAAAGATACTTCAACATTACATTTCTGGATGTGATCCCATATGAAGTGATGTCTGACCTCTATATACTTTGTTCTAGAGTGGAAGAGAGGGTTGTTGGATATGGCTATGGCACAGGTGTTATCACAAAGTCTAGTAGTTTTCCTATACACCAATCCATAGTCCTCAAGCTGATGTTGCATCCAAAGAATTTTTCCACAACAGCTTCCAGCAGCAATATACTTAGCTTCAGCAGTAGAAGTGGACACAGAGTTCTGCTTCTAACTGCTCCAACTAATCAATTTGCCTACAAGATGTTAACACCCACATGTTGTACTTTTTCTATCAAGCCTGCAGCCTGCAAAATCTAAATCTATGTATCCAATTAAATCAAAGCCTGAGTCATTGGGATAACAAAGACCCATACCTGTTGTACCTTTCAGATATCTAAAGATTCTTTTTAAAGCATCAAGATGTGATTCCTTAGGATTAGCTTGAAACCTAGCACATAAATAGGTTGCAAACATTAAATCTGATCTACTAGCTGTTAGATATAGCAAGCTCCCAATCATACGTTCATAGACTGTCATGGAAACAAACTTACCACAAGTATCAGCATCCAACTTAACATTGGTTGCCATTGGGGTTTTAATGGGAGAACACTGATCAAATTTAAATTTTTTTGAATGATCTAGTGTATACTTTACTTTGATTTACTAAAATTCCATTGGAAGTTTGTTTAACCTGTGATCCTAGAAAGAATGTGAGTTCACCCATCATGCTCATTTCTTACTTAGATTTCATGAGGAGTGAAAAATTCTTGCAGAACTGTTCATTAGTAGAACCAAATATAATGTCATCCACATAAATTTGAACAAACATAATGTCAGATTTTACTTTCTTTAGGTGGTATCTACTTTACCTGTTGGGAATATTATCTTAGTTTATGAATATAAAGTGGAGGGTCTTGTGTGTATTTTTTATAAAATTGTTTAGAGTATAAATAGAAAAATTAATGTAACAGTGCAAGTAAGATTGTAGAAAGGGTTTTGAGCCGTATTGTATTGAAAAGATATCTACTCAATATTAATCATTCGGTTAAGCTTTATTAAATCTGTTCCTATTATGTCATCTTGATTTCTATTACATTTTGATACTATCAATTGGTATCAGAGCCTGATATGCAAATTTTTGAGTGATTAAATCTGTTTTTTTGCCGATTTCTTGAGTTTTTTCTCATAAATATTCCAAATCTGAAAATCTCGTGTGGTTTTTGATTCTTTGGGTGTTTGAACTTCAAATTTTGATCGAGTCTTTAGTTTGAAAAGACGAATCAGTTGATATAAGTCTTCATCTCATCTCCAAACACACAAAAATTATTCTAAGTTTTTCTAATTTTTTTGGAAAAGTGTGTGTTGATGACGTTTTTGGTTGATTTTGGGTTTTTTAATTGAGAATTGGCCAAAGTGACTTCACAAAAAGTGAATCTGTGCTAAAAACGAGTCTACGTTGCAAATCAGAGATAAATTGGTGTATGTTTTGTCAAAATAGTAGATCTGAACTTGAATCTGTTCAAAACAGTCTCGGGAAACACTAAGTTTTCAGTGTTGTTCAAATTTGAGGTAGTGTTCTTCGAGTTTTATCAAGTGTTCTTCGAGTTCTATCAAGAGTTCTTCGAGTTTTATCAAGAGTTAATCGAGTTTTATCAAGATTGAATAGAGTTGTGAGTAAACTTTATTCGACATTTACAAAGAAGTCTTCGAGATTCATTCAAAAGGATCCGAGATTTATCCAAAGTTCATTCAAATTTTAGTCTAAGTCTTTCTGAGTCCTTCGAATTTGATTCTATTCTATCCGAGATTGATTGCATTCATTTCGAGATTTATTCCACATACTTCGAGTTTTAGTCCTATCAATCCGAGATTTACTCTATTCTCTTCGAGATTCATCAAGTTCACTTCGAGATTTATCACAATCAGTTCAAGATTCATTATGTTCCATTCAAGATTTACTAAATATACTTTGAGTTTCAACAAGAACCATCTGAAATTCAATCTATATCCTTCAAGATTCACATCAGTCACTCTTCCATAAAAGGTCTTGGAAGATCAAAGTCTTTAATCAAGATGTCTAAAGATGCTCTTGCGATGGGAACTAAAACCAAACCTCCAATTTTTTACAGAGGTGAATACGTACAGTGGAGGGAGAGGTTTCTAGAATTTATCAGTTTTCAAGACTTAGCTGATGAAATGCTAAAATCACTGATGGATGGCCCATCAAAGTTCTTTGTCATAATTATTGCTATTCCAAACAAGATTCCTACAGTTCCCGAACGGACTGAAGAGGCTACTGATGCAAATATGTTTGAGACACAGAAAAGAAGGAAACTTGGAGACAAGACTGCTAGGAAGTTTTTGTTACTTTCAATCCCAAATGACATTTACATCAGTGTCATGAACAATATTATTCCCCAAATCCATCTGGGATGAGGTATGCAAGTTGATGAGAGGTTCTGACAAAGCTGCAACTAACAGAACAAGAAACAGTCTGATGTCATTTGAGAATTTCAGGGCCAGAGAAGGGGAATTATTGGAGAATGCTTACTACAAATTTGAAAACCTCGTTAGTGAGATCAAGAGGAACGGAGTAGCCAAATCAAACTTGAAAATTAATGTCAAGTTCTTGAGTGTACTCAATTCTGAGTCGGAAAATACTCAATGATTATCTAATAGACCAAAGACATTGACGAGATGGATATACACATGGTCTTTGAGAATCTGAACAATTATCAGGATGTTATCTGACAAAAAGCAAGCTAAAAAGGCAACAGCAGATTCATTGGCTCTCCTAGCTGATAAATATATAAATTCAAGTCGAAGAAGGAGAAGCTAGTAGTGTTAAGCAGTAAATCTGAATCTGAATCATCCGACTCCTCTGCAAACTCTGCAATTTACGAGATGAAAAAGCAAATGGCCCTGCTGACAAAGGCTTTTCAGGAAAATTTTTATCGCAAACCGATAAATAACAGACTTCAATATAAAGCTAGGTCAAGGAAGTATGATAAGCGCGAGAAATATGACAAATCTGGGGAGAGTAGTGGAAAGAAACATGAGAAGTACGATAACAAATAGAAATCTGTACAAAAAGACGAAGAGCCAAAATGCTACAATTACGGCAAGCCAGGGCACTATGCCAGGGAATGCAGAAAGCCTGTGGTTAAGAATTCTATGTATTACATCAGAAAGGCTTTGCTGGCAAAACAAAAGGAAGCTGGGAAAGCGCTTATGGTAGAAGATGATCATGTCCTTAACTCTCCGATGATGAATATATTCTAGATGTGGACGCACACATTTGCTTTAAGTCTGAAATATTTCAGAACGTATCAGAGTCTGAGAAAAGTGAGTCAGCCATGCTTGCTGAAGATGAAATACGGGTTGGGCTGACTGATGAGGAAGAGGAGAATGCAAAAGCTGAGGATACAGATTTAGAGAATGAGCTGAGAGAAGATGTTGCTTTGACGGCTACTAGAGAAGAAGGTTGCAGTAAAGCAAATGAGGATGATGGATCAGATTCTGAAACTTCTGACAATTCTGAGACACTTATCCTGACTCAGATAATGGTAACTCCTTTGTGCTTGAAAATAAGTTAGTGCAAATGGCTTGTATGCTAAAACGTTTCGAAAAATCGTTAAAAGCCGAGAAAAAGAATGTCCATTCTTTGGGAAATTAATTAAGAATTGAGCATGCATTGGTTTTAGAATATGACATAACTGAAAAACTTAAATTAGCTGAATTAGAATATGCCAATTGTTCTGTAAAATACAATTCAATCTTTGAAGAAAGAACTAAGCTTTATGAAAAAATAAAATTCTTAGAAGATTAATTCTTGAAAAGAGGTCAAACAGATCAAACGATTCACTTAAATCAACCAAAAGACACTGATTTTTATAATTCAAAAGTTGGTATTGGTTGTAAAAATCCTCAGTGTCTTATGAAAGCAATTTCGTGTTCTCCAGCTTTATATGATACAAGATACACGAATTTAGGATTAAAAATGGTGATCTAAAAAGCTTCTGAGGAAGTGGAATCGGGAGAAGATCTGAAAAGGTTGAGAGAGGACAAAATGCAAATTGATTTTGATTATAACGTGCTTAATGAATCCACCAAAAACAAAAGATTTAATTCAGACATATTCTGATAAGGATCTTTCTTGAAATACATTTTTCCCTCAACAGCTATACATTCCTACTTCAGTTCTTGAGAAGATAAACTCTGATCTTGAATTGAAAATAAAAACTTTTGAGGAAGCAAATGTAAAGCTCCAGGCAGTAATTCAAGATTTAGAAATAAAATTGCAGAATAGCCTGGACTCACATTTCAACCTATTCAGAAAACTTCAGCTCTTGCTGAAACAATTAACTCTGAAGAAGAATTTGGTCTGTCCATGAACTCTAAGGTTCATCATGTAGATGAGCATTTTGTCAAGATAGATGATTTTCTTAAACCTCTACAAGAAAAAGAAAGCGTTAAAACTAAGGGACCAGTTGGTATCTTGAAATACGTACCTACAACTCCCAAAGTTGTATCAGTTTCAACACCTGTTTTGCAACGTAAGGATAAAGTATAAGTTGTCACTCTTTCAAAATTTGAAAAAGATGAATCATCATCTTTGAAGGTTACCAATGAAAAAAGTTTAGGTTCTACTCATGCTAAGAAACTTTTACGGAATAATTTTTATTCCAATTTGACTAATTTCAGTTATTCATTCACGTCTGATAATATTGTGAAAAGAACGTCAAAGAAAGTTTGGAGAAAGAAGCAGAGTGGAAAGAAAAAGGAGAGTGAACAAAAAGAGTGGAGGAAAAAGGAGTGTAGTATTACAGATAGGAATAGTTCTTTAGTGAACAATGTCTGTAATAGCTTAGCTGCTAAATTTGTCATAAGTACTCTCGTGCTGATCTGTTGTCTTTGAACTCTTTTAATAGTAATGCTTTTCATGCAAAATCCTTCTCTACGTCTAATGTGTATATGTGGAAAGAAAAGAACAACGTTGCTAAGTCTAGACAGCAATGGGTTCCAAAGAAATCAATTTCAAACTTCAGTTCCCAAAAAAATTGTTCAAAAGTGGATACCCAAGAAAACTATCAAGAAATGGGTTCCTAAAGTTAAGATTGTTACTGATTGTGTAACTGATATTCCACCTCGTGATTTACCTAACTCTAAAGGACCCATTTTAAAGTGGGTACCTCACTGTTTAATGCGATTTGTATGTAAATCATGTTTGGTACCTTGATTACGGATGCTCCAAGCATATGACCGGACAGAGAGACACCCTAACGAATTTTGTTGATAAATTCTATGGGACGGTTAGATTTGGTAATGATCAATTCTGTTCGATCAGAGGCTATCGTAGCTTTGAGTCTGACCAGATCATTATCCAAAAGGTATTCTATGTAGATGGTGTTGGTCATAATCTGTTCAGCATAGGACAGCTGTGCGATAAAGGGTTAGAAGTCAATTTTAAGGCAAACAGATGTAGTATAAGATTTGGGGAAGAAAAGGAAATTCTTGATGCCGCTAAGAAGACTAATCTGTATTCAATCGATTTGGACATCTTGAAAACCCAAAAAGATGTATGTTTACTGTCCATGGCATCTACAAAAGAGTCATGGTTGTGGCACCGTCGTCTTTCCCATTTGAACTTCCAAGAGTTGAATAACCTTGCCAAAGAAGGTTTAGTCAAAGGCCTTCCAACTCTCAAGTTTCAGAAAGAGCAGTTGTGTGCGGCGTGTGAGAAAGGAAAGATGGTAAGAGCTTCGGATAAATCGAAGGTTGAACACTCTCCAACAATAACTTTAGAGCAGCTACACATGGATCTGTGTGGGCCGATAAGAGTACAGAGTATCAATAAGAAAAAGTATGTCCTAGTAATCATTGATGATTACTCGAGATACACGTGGGTTTTCTTTCTGCGATCCAAATCTAAAGCTACAAACATCATAACTGACTTTCTGCGCAGAATTCAAGTGAAGTTACAGCTGATTATCCAGACCATTAGATTTGATAATGGTACTGAGTTTAAGAACAAGTCTTTGGAGACCTTTCTTAGTTCATTAGGAATAACCCATCAATTCTCAGCTGCTCATACCCCTCAACAAAATGGTGAAGTGGAACGTCGAAATCGCACTCTTGTTGAATCTGCACAGACGATGCTAGCCTATTTAAATCTGTCGTTATTCCTCTTTGCTGAAGCTGTAGCAACCGCTTATTTTACCCAAAATAGATCTATTGTAAACAAACGCTTTGGAAAGGTGCCTTATGAATTAATCAATAAAAGGATTCCTAACGTTAATTTTTTCCATGTCTTTGGTTGCAGATGTTTCATTCTTAATAATAGAGACAATTTGGGAAAATTCAGCCAGAAAGCAGATGAATAATTTTTTTATCGGATATTCTAAGGAATAGGTGGCTCTCCTAGTGTACAATAAATGCAAAAAGACTGTCAATGAGAGTGTAAACATCAAACTTGATGAACGCATCATAGTGGCTCCTGGACATGCCAGTTCAGGACCCGATCCTCAACAGAATACTTCTCTGAAGTCAACTGAACTTAACGATAAAGCGCATGATTTAAATACCTTGTTTGAGATTTTTTATGATGACAATTTTGACAAGCCCGATATTGATAAATCTAATATGGTTCCTGACAGGGTTACTGAAGATCCTGCTATCGTCTCAGTTCATTCCGCACCAGCAATTTTTGAGATTCTGTACAAGTATCAACGAATTTAGAGAATAACCTACACCTGTAGATGTTCCTTCTGAAAGTGCTCAACAGTCTACAGCTCTAGAAATTTAAAATTTACCCTTGAATAATCAGACTCCTGAAACCCCTATTCCAGTTGAGATTCAAACAACTTTGGAATCTGCTCCCCGTCAACCCTGTATTGATCTAGACCCAAATCAACTTACCCTCATACACATAATGGACAAGGGATCACCCTCCAGAAAACATCATAGGAGATCCCTTTGCGTCAGTTCAAACCCGAAGAGCTACAAACAACGAGTGTTTATTCTTAAACTTCTTGAGTAAGATCGAACCAAAGACAGTTAAAGAAGCTCTTTGGGACTCTGACTGGATTGTCGCCATGCAAAAGGAGCTGAATCAGTTTGAAAGGTTGAGAGTTTGTAGATTGTTGGAGAAACCAAAGGATAAATCCATTATTAACAGAAAATGGATCTTCAAGAACAAAAAGGATGGACAAGGAGTGGTCATCCGTAAGAAAGCAAGACTTGTAGCCAAGCGATACAGTCAAGAGTAAAGGATTGACTATGACGAAACATTTACTCCAGTTGCAAGAACTGAGGCTATACAGATGTTTCTAGCTTTTGCGGCTCACAAGAATTTCATAGTTTATCAGATAGACATAAAGACGGCGTTCTTGAATGGGGAACTCGAAGAAGAAGTATATACGTATCAGCCAGAAGGATTCATGGATCCTTCAAAGACTGATCATGTATATATTTAAGATAAGTCTCTGTACGACCTTAAACAAGCACCACGAGCATGGTATGATGCGTTATCACTTTACCTAATAAAATGTGGTTTCAACAAAGATGCAGTAGACATAACCCTGTTCATAAGACGTCAAGGTCCTGATATTATTGTAATACAAATGTATGTAGATGACATAATATTTGTTTCTACAAATCCTGAATTTTGTAAAAAGTTCACTTTCTTAATGTCCCGAAAATTTGAAATGAGCATGATGGATGAAATAAACTTTGTCCTGGGGTTACAAGTAAGACAACTGAGTGATGGAATTTTCATCAATCAGTCAAAATACAATCGAGACGTCTTGAAAAAGTTCAACATGAATAAAAGTATCCCGATGAAAACACCCATGGCTCCTGATTTGAAATCGAAACTCAATGATGACATTTCGAGGAAACCTGTAGATGTTACTCATTATCGAGGAATAATTGGTTCATTAATGTACTTAACTGCTAGTAGACCAGATATTATGTTTGCTACATGTGTTTGTTCACAATATCAGGCAAATCCTAAAAAATATGATTTGGCTGCTGCCAAAAGGATTCTCAGATATCTAAAGGGGACCCTGCATCTGGGTTTGTGGTATCCTAAAGAATACATTGACGTTGACTGCCTTTTCTGATGCTAATCATGCAAGTGATAAAATTGACAGAAATAACACATCAGGATCAGTTCAATTTCTTGGTGACAAACCCGTCTTCTGGTCATCCAAGAAACAACATTGCGTCTCACTGTAAACAACGAAAGCTGAATATGTAGCTGTATCTTCGTGTTGTTCTCAAGTGCTGTGGATGAAGAGTCAATTAAGAGACTACGGGTTTACACCACACACGATTTCAATATACTGTGATTCTCAGAGTGCAATAGCTATAGCATCAAATCCTGTGCAACACTCTAAAACAAAGCACATCGACATCCGATATCATTTTATTAAGAATTATGTAGAAAAGGTAATGTTGAATTACATTTTGTACCTACTGAATATTAGTTAATTGATTTGTTTACCACAACGTTAGATGACAAACGTTTTAATTTTTTGGTATAGAAATTAGGTATGCTGAATAATTAGATTTAAACATTCAGTTGCTACAAAATATAATTTTACATATTTCAATTTTTTATTTGATCTATTTGAAGTTGTTCTCTTCTTCTTTAAATAAATTGATTTTTACGACATATAGCTGAGTTTGGATTGTCTTTTGAAGGAGGAGCTAACTGAAAATTTTATCTGCATATCTGATTTTAATTAATTATCTGATTTTTTAAATGTGCTTAATTGCAGGGGGAGTTTTTAAGAGTGACATCAATTTGAGGGGAAACAAAACAACACAATTCAAAGGGGAGCAATTTTTTTAATATTGCTCTTTATTTTATTCTCCTTATTTTTTTAGTGTCAATTTTTTTTAGAATGCGTGAAATTTTTTGTTATGTGGTTTTTCATTTTATTTAATGTGTGTTATGTTTTTATTGGGTTAAAAGAAAAAAAAGAGGAAGAGAAATAGTTTGGGCCGGGTACCACACTTTTCAAACCTTAAATTTGAAATTTGAATTTCTTCATTTTTTCAAAAAAAAACCTCGGCCACAATGCACCGCATTTCTTCCTTTCTTTCTCTCGGTTCAATATAATTTCAACAGCCACAAGTCCAAGATTAATAAAAATTGTATGTTTTTCTTGTTTCTTTTGACAGTTTAACATCTGTTATGTATTTATTTGATTTTATTTTTCATTATGTGTCTATGTGTGTCCCTGTTCTTCAAGAACTCGATAGGTGAAATTTCTGGAATTTTGCATGTATGGTTAATAGCTCAAATTAATTGTATGAATTTGTGCGGCATGATGAAGTAATCATGAATTTCAAATTTCATGTCATATGGTGTTGCAAACAGTTGTTATTTCGAGATTTATTGAAATCTGGTTCGAGTTTTCATTTTACTGTGAATGTGGGATTTATGTTCTTTTTTGTAGTTTTTAGCTCAAGTTCAGTAAAAAGTTTTTGTTTAGTTTAGTATTTTGACTTTAGTAATGTCATTTTTATTTAGGATTAAATGTGTTTGTGTGTTTTAAGTTTTTCAGTGTGTTACGGACTTGGAATGTTTGTTTACTATTAAAACTCGAATGAAGTATTATCCGAGTTTTACTAAGTGTGTTTCAAATTTTATACTTTTATCTTGGAATTTCATTTAGTATTTCATGAATTTTATTAAGTTCTATTCGAGTTTAACTTAGTTATATTTGAATTTTACTTAATTTGATTCAGATGAACAATTTGGAAGATTTTGTTACAGATGAACAGTTGTGCAATTATTATCATCAGTCTAGGTTACACAAAACCACTACCGAAGAGTTCCTTATTTCACAGAAATAGTTTGAACGGTGAATGGTATACCCTATTCTGCATTTTGAATAGGTCTATGACCTCCAAACATACCGGAGTTGATCGTGGGAGTATACATGCTTTACGGATATTTCATGGTGTCGCGTTCAACAAACATTATGACTTCGCCCAATGCATTTAAGATTTGAAAGAAGTGGTGCTTGCGAAGACTAATAACAGGGCTAGACGATTCGTGCATCTGCAAAGATTTCTACAAATTCTTATTCGAGGAATCTTGCGAGCAAATGAAAAAATTCCGAAGAGGGCACATTCATAGAACTGCCCAGGTCATACAATGATACGCCTCTACAGCAATAGGGATGATTCGAATGCTAAGATTTTGCCAATCCCAGAATCAATTCTGAATATGCTAATGAGAGAGCAGAGAGTGTAAGGCTATCTAGGTTAGATCACGCTCCAGTGGAGCCAACCGAGGCCTCCTACCCAAAGAGCTATCAATGAGGAGGTTCATCAGCAAAGGGTTGCTGAACAGGGACATATTTCAGCTGAGGGAGCAGGAGATTGTGAGGGGAGGTGAGGAAGGTGAGGACTCTGAACGTACACCATCTGATATTCAAGAAGGAGCGGGAGGAGATAAAGATGATCATGATGATCATGATCATGATGAGACCGGGGCTGGAGATGAAATGTATCAATCTAGGAATAACTGACTAGAGGGAAGATGTATTTGGGATTGAGAGTGAGCGGGAGATCCAAACCGCAAACAGCCGGAACACCACATATGCTATCAGCTCTCCTTTGAAAGTTGATATTGAACCAACGAGTATCCCACTGTTGCATGCACACCCTCCCAGCCACTCATCTTCTTCTCCACAAGAAGATGTTTCATTTCTTCATGGGGATTTATCGCATACACTGTCTAGGGATCATTTGGATCCTATAGATATTGAATATAGTACACCACTGCCCCAGCGTACACTTTTTGATCCACAAGTCTTAGAGCCTGAAAACACTGCTAGGCCACTTGATCCGGTTGCATTCATTGAAACAAGTACAGAAGGGCATCGTGTCCCTGTCGGAATTGCTATTGTGTCGGATGCATCCATTGCACCTCACATGATATAGTTAAAAGTCCTACCTGAGCTTCATATTTACTATCTCTAACAGTAGGCCACATAGAGGTTCTTTACACATGTTCCACTACTGTGACAACTGGCAATCTTAGTGATCCAGGAGTTAGTAATTTATCCTTTGTCACACAAGAAATAATGGATGTTGCAATATAGAGAGTCAATCAGCAAATGAGCTCAAAGTTTGAGGATATGGTGACTCAGATGATGAATATTCAACAGTTGTTAAAAGGAAAGAATACTGCTGAGTCTGAAGAAGAAAAATTGGATTCAAATGCTGACCTAAGAAGCTTCTGTGAAGAACTATTTTTTGTAGATGAATGAGAGAATGTCTGGGTTGGAAACAATAGTCGTGACTGCTATTGGTGCATTATCAGAATGATTTTCTATTCTTGAAGAGACTCGCATATCACAAGCTTCGGGTTCAAAATGTAAGTTGAACTGAACGTGCATGCATGAAAACTGAGCAGCTTATACACACTTAGCTTTTTCCCTCAGTGTTTACAAGACACAGATTGATCAGCTTTGGGAAACTGAGCAGCTTAGACACACTTAGCCTTTTCACTCAAGTTGAACTGAACGCGCATGCATGAAAAACACACTCTCTTTTGCACTCAACGTTCTTTGTTTTTGTATCTCTCCCTTTTCTCTTTCCTTGGAAGCTTCTCTTTATAATCACACAGAGGATCACAGTGAAGCTTCTTCATTGGTTGTGGAGAAAGTGGGAATGTCTTTGTAATAAGACAAGTTTGCTTTTCTGCACTAGGACAATTGTGACAAAAGTAATTTTGTCCTCTTATTGGAAAATCTTTGTCTTTCCCTTTTTGTCTCTGTTATCCACATCTTTAACCCAAAGAGGAATGTCAACGAGTAACCTTTATTCTTCCTTTTAAAGCTATTTTGGTATAAGAAATGGTCTGACACCCATTTCAGATATCCTTTTTGTCTTCATAGTTCATAATAGTTTTGGCAAATTTTCAACAGCTCAGATTTTCCATATTGACTTGAATTTGTAGGCTGATCCCAACATTCAAAACTTGGTATGAAGACATGGAAACATATTCCATGAAGTGTTATACTTGTTCACAAAGAACAACATCTGTCACAAAGAACATAATGCTTAACTATTCTAAACTGTCCAACAGATATGGATAGCTTACACATAAAATGTCAAACCTGTTCAACAGATATGGACAGTTTTGACACACAACCAAGTTACAACTAATGTAATAGTGTAACACAGACTTGGTCTGTTTTTGCAAATCACAAATCAGGTTTTATTGAGGCATTAAAAAGCCTTAAAAACTCCTTTTAGGTGTATCAAACAGGTTTGATTAGAAATCTCCCCCTATGATATTGACCAGGTTTGATTAATGCCTTTTTATGCCTAACAAATCTTCCCTTAGAGGTGAAAAACAACTATATATAAACAATACAACACAATGACCTTACAGATTCAGTAAAATGTACAATTAAAAACTAAACATCTAAGAATCTTCGGTCTTCAGAAATTTGATCTTCAATGACATTTAAGTTTTTCTTCTTTCTGAGTTTTATCTCTATCTCTCTGATCTTCACATCTTGTCTTCTTTGATCTTTCCTTCTTAGTTTAAAAAACTCCCCCTGATTTAAAAAAAAACAACAAATCTTCAAAATCTATATCATTGCTTGAAATATATTGACAATCTTCAATCTTCCTTCAGTACTCTCTTCCGGCAAACTTCAAAATATATTCTACAACTTCCTTTATCTCTGAAGTTTATGATTTCTCTCCCTCATGATGAACATACAGATTATGATCACCCTTCACAAGAATTTCAGAGACTCATAGAATCACAGATATACTCTCCCCTTCAAAGAAATACATATACAGGAAAAAAAATATTACATTCATCTTCTAAACATC
Organism: Centrapalus pauciflorus; assembly: GCA_020465985.1. Classification (NCBI taxonomy): domain Eukaryota; kingdom Viridiplantae; phylum Streptophyta; class Magnoliopsida; order Asterales; family Asteraceae; genus Centrapalus; species Centrapalus pauciflorus. The sequence goes on along the minus strand of JAANYP010001834.1, from coordinate 59,138 downwards.
CCCTTCAAAGAAATACATATACTAGAAAAAAATCTCAAACATAAAACAATTACATATGAAAAATCACTCTCCATCTATAACATACACATTTGTAAACTTCTCTCCCTCTACAAAAGAGATAATATCAAAATCTAATATGTAAATCAAGATTTAAACAACAAGGTCAGATTGACACACCTAGCCGAATGCTTCAATTGATTGAAGAATGAGTACAATACAGGTACGATGAGAATTCTTACAAGTGCTTCACCGCCCCTCTCAACATCCACCACCCTCAACTCACTTTCACCTTGTTCAACAACCCTATGTTGCTGAACCTCCTCAGGGATAGCTCCTTGGGTAGGAGGCCTCGACTCTTGAGGCTCCACTAGAGCATGATAAATTCTATATAACCTCACACTCTTTGCACTCTCATCAACATACTTCAAAATTGATTCCGGGATAGGAAGAATGTTCGTGTTTGGATCATGCCTGTTGCTATATAGGCTCATCATTACATGATCTGGTCATTTTTGTGCGTTTGACCTCTTTGGAATTTTCTCATTTACCCTCAAAACGCCTCTGATAAGTATCTGAATGAATCTTTGTAATGGAACAAATCGTTGGGCTCTGTTTGTGGTATTTGCTATCACCACTTCTTTTAAGTCCTCCCAGATACACTGGGTAAAATCGTAATGTTGTTGAATGCAACTCCGTGAAAGATTCGGAGCGAATGAATATTGCCTCTGTTGACACTCATATGTTTTGAGGTCATACACCTATTCATAATGCAAAATAGTGTATACCATTCTCCATTCAGGCCATTCCGGTGAAATAAAGAAATCTTACGCAGTTGCTTTGTATATCCTAGGCTAATATAATCTCTGCACATTTGATCTTCAGATACAAAGTCTTCAAAATCAACTAGATTAGGAAAGTGATCACAGGTTATGACGGAGTCTAGCCAGAGTGATTTTGGCATTGAATTGGTTAATTATGACCTTCAAGTGATGGTCACTGGCATCAAGAACAAACTTAATAATATGGCAGAATTGATGCAAATATATCAATGGAATAGAAGGTTTATACTAAAGAAGATAGCCCAAAGGATGGCCTTTCAGTATCTCAACACTAACTTGCTGGCTAACTTTGATCACAGAAGAATCTAGTCTATGGTTATTGTCAGATTGGAGTAGAAAGTGTTTAGGTTTCAAGAGATGAGTTTCAGGTATTGGTGATGTAGGTTTGGGACGGACAATGGATGTTGATTTGACAGGTTTCGAGGCTATGTTATGGTTGGAAGAGGATTGGGAATTTGAGGAGTTTGATGCATGTGTGGGTATCTGAGAATCCATTTGTAACCTATAAAAATAACAAACATGTTAGAAAGTGCAGGTAAATATATATGTCAACAACAGATAAAAGAAAAATAACATTTCACAAGAAATTAGAAAAATCTGTGTTTCATTGTTTACAGCATCGGGATTCCAGACAATAATATTAAAATACTACTGTGATGATTCCAAAGTCAACCATTAAGGGACCAATGTTAATGGTATACATATTCGAAAATTTTTACTTGTTAAATGTTAATTTTCTTTGAAAAATGAAATTTCCACACTTACAAAAAATTTTGAAATGAAATTCGAATCATGCTTGAAGAATTTCGTAAGAATAATGATGAATTTCGAAGTATAAGCATGAATTTTGAATGAATAGGAATGAACTTCGAGTGAATAAGAATCAATCTCGAACATTAAAGAACAATTTCGAAGTGTTCAGAAGCAATCTCGAAGTCCTCAGAATGAAATTCGAATGATATTTGTAATTCCCATATTGAAAGCGTTCAATCAACATTCAACAATATAATCAATAATATCAATAACGTGAAGAACACGATGAACAATGTATGAATATTATGATGAACAATAGAACAGTCAAAGATTAGATAAACCTTAATTGCTTTCGAATCCACCTACGTACAATGAGCTAAATGGTTACAAATGAAAACCTAAAACAAACTATTTATAAGCAAGTAAATGGATCTAAACTATCCATACCCATGGATTGACCTTTTGGTCTTTTAACCCATTTACAATGAACTTTGAAACCTTACAAATTGAACACAAAACTAAGTTTCATTTATTACAATTTGAACGCTGAAACTATCACAACTTCTAGATCTAACATTCTCCCCCTTTATGATTAGCTTTCAGATCTTGGTTTCAGGTTGGTGATCAGCTTCCTTTGGTCAAAGTATCGGTCAAGACATCCGATAGTCATCCTAAACTCTAGCTTGTCTCGGACATCCTGTTGGAAGTCTCTGACGAGTTGTAGTACGGCTTTAAGTTCCCAGATTCTTGTACCGAGCTTTAATGCTTCCTTAAGATTGTCGATTCTGATCATAAGCATCTTTCTGATCATGTATAACGTCCCGTCACAGTACTTCTCCAATGTATCTATTCTCATTAGCGCTTTCTTTCTTTGAATATTCAGATAGACCACTCCGACCGTTGGCGATGTAAGTACTTTCGAAACTGAGAAACATTCAAGGCCCAAAGTATCCTGATTCGGTGCAAGTAGATTGACTTTCCGCTGTCTTGCTTCTAACGCCATTTGAAAATCAAAAATGATCGACAGAGTGAGATTGCGGTGAAGAAACTTGATAATACACCTTTGAGCGTTCATATGTATAGGATCTATGCTCTTGTTGTGTAGCAGATGTAGATATAAAAACTCAATATTCTGCAAGAAAATGTTAGGAAAGTCTGCCTTGGTGAATGTAGATATCGCACGGTCTTCCCTTTCAACTTCAAAAATGAGATAGAATATGCTCAAGAATTTGTTGAACTTTATCTTTAATACTTTAACAATCGCAGATCGGATTCTAACTGATTCTTTGCTCTTTCTGAGATTTCCGATCATCGCAACCTATACAGATCTGTCTCTTTGTTCCATTCCTTCTTGAGACCAGATTAGGTTGGCTCTTACAGTCTTTAACTCACGGACAAACATCCTCCTATACTTCTCTTCCATAAATGGGCTCCTTACCCTCTGCTTCACCTAGTAAATGGCTTGGGCAGTTAACCTTTCAGTGTGTCGTTCTTCTCGTTTTTGAGAAAAGCTAGCACCTCCAAACGTTCCCGCTTGCAGCATTGTGATTTCTTTAAGAACACTGGGAGCAGCAGAGGCAAGAGTTGGAACATCTGATCGCTCTTTGAAGATAGGATATTCCCTTGTAGATTCAGTAGGCTCGAAAGTTTGGTGTGGAATTACCGGAACTATCAATGGACTTTCGGAGGCTTGTTGGACTGTTAGAGTTAGAGCTGGAGATGGAACTGGCATTGGCATTTGTACTAGAGACGGACAAGGAGATGGTGATTCTGGATTATTAGAAGGGAGTTCAAATTCAATATCTTGTGGATCTACCCCTTCTTCACCAGCATATTCAATGCGTAGCGACTCTTTCAGCTAAACTTCTCTTGCTTCATGTTCCTCTTTATCGGATTCAATTATGATAACTTCTGAAGGGTCGAATATCCTCAGAGGAATGACAGTCAAAATTTCTTCTTGTTCCACGAAGGACGTAAAGTCCTTAGGCTCTTCCCAGACGGCTAACATTAGTTGAGCTCCTGAGATTGATTCCTCAAGAGTGTCAGTGTTGTTTCCTGGGGCCTTGCTTGATGTGACGGCGCTAATTGATTTGGACTTGGCGGAGCGGACTCTTCAAAGATCATTTGAGCTTTGCCAGCTGCTCTAGCACGTTTCTCCCCCTCATGGTGATCAGGATCCTCCTGATCATCATGCTTTCGTTTGGTACCTTGGGCAGCACCTTTACAAGATTCAAAAATAATTTTTAAGCACTCGCCCATTTGAGTGACCAAGGGATTTGCTGATGTAGAAGATGAGGAGCCGGAGGCTTTGTTGTTCAAGATTTCCAACAGCAAGGCATTGGTGGATGACAGATTTGATGAAGCTTTAAGTATGGAGTGAAGGGTGCGCTGGCTTCATCAAGAGTGGGAACTTGTGAAACGACCGACTCCTGAGTCATGAAGGTGAACATGTCACTTAATTGTTGTGACATGAGCGCCTTAAACTCAGCAAACTCGGTTTTGGATACTGAATCCTGGTGTAACCCGAGGCCACGTAGGCTCTCCGTTTGCATCTTGGGAGACTCCGAAGAGGTCCCTTGATGGCCTGTGCTCATGGTTGGCATTGATGTGGCCATGACAGGACTTCCACTCATCATCACCCGCACACTTTGAGTGTGCACGACTCCAAGTGTTCCAACAACATCACTCAGACGTTATGTTTGGATCGACACAAGTGTCTTAGCCAATGATTTTTCAATATCAACGGGCTCTAGACTCGATCATGCAAGAATTGATGGTGGCGACTGGGGTTGTTGTCGGCCTTGTTCAATATATGCGAACTCCAATTGAGCCGCAGATAGATATGTGTATGATCCCCGTATAAAAAATGGAACACCAGCTTGTTGAGAAACCAGTGAGTAGTTGGGTGGGGTTTATGCATGCACCACTGGGCTAGTGGTGTCTCCTCCAATACCAGCGCCCAATATATGAGCGCCAGCAGTAGATGTGGCAGCCCGACTTATTTCTGGCTCGATACTCTCTACTATTCTCCTAACTCCCCCTCGACTCTTGATTATTTTTTGCAAAGTTGTGAGAGAACGAGTAGGAATTTGGGCGGGGGGAGTGACATCATCTTCATCTTCGTCGTCGTCATCATTGTCAGGAGACGGAATATTTAGAGGAGAAAGATTTGCAGTGTGCGTTCCTCACTTTCCCTATCTCCTGTTGCTTCAATCTCAGGCTCTCTACCCTCATTTCCCCTCTCAATTTCATTTTCCCTCTACTCTCCCCCTAGACCTAACCTCTCGGGTTGGATCCTTAGGCAGGCACAGCCGGTTCTGGCTGTGCCATAGGAGCATCTCTCTCTAAATACTGCCTAATAGCCTGGGATTCTGGATCGGCGTAAGCGAGTAGCTCTTCAGGAATAGGCATGACTTGGATCCCGGGGGGAGAGATAGGATCGCGAAAGTATTTTATCTGAAAGTCTCTCACCCCGACTTCATGGTCTATGCGTCGGGTTTCTGGAATTTGCGTCAGGCAGTGAGATATGATCAGCTGAAGAAAACGCTGGGCTGGGACAAATTTTATTGCACGTTTTGTCCCTTTTGCCTGAATAACCTCTATCAACTCGTTCCATAGAGTCCAAGCGTAGTTGTGGTGGCGGTTGTAGGCTAAGCTGTGGAAGATCCGTATAATCCGTAGATTTGCTCGGTCAGCTCCGGAGGCCTTGACAGTAAGACATCGGTCAAGTATTGAGTACATGTAGTACCAGTTCCCTAGGAGCTTTGGGCGGAAGAATTACGAGGCTTTTCTGAATTGCCCATCATAGTCCAACTGTTCGATTTCTTTGCATATTTGTTCCTCTGGCAAGTCTTCATCGTAGTCAGGATGGCAAGGGAAATCAAGGCGGCGAGTGAGACGGAGAATGTGGCGAAATTTGGGGAAGGGAATTTCTATTGTGTTGCCCTGATGTCACCAGTGATGTGAATGTTGTTTGGGCCAGGGTAATAGGTAAGGGTATGCCAGAATTGCTGGACATAGACTTGGGATGGACGGGGTCTGGGTCGGCTGGTTAGGGCTTATGCGATTCGATGGCCTAGAAGGATTTCTTCGACCACACGGTTTGATAGGCGGATGGCTGGGTTTTCCTATGATTTATGAAGAAAAGCTGGGTCCATGAGGAAATTGTTTAGTTTAATGGGAAGCCACATTTCTTTGGGAAATATTTGTATTGAGGGTCTGGGGGGTAGGGCTACTTATCTCGAGGTGATTTCATCATCGGACTGTTGGTCAGGGTTTGATTTTTGGGGGCTCGGAGGGGGTACATTTTCTCCTGAGTGAGAATGAGATGCCATTGTACTTGTCAAAGTAATTGAAAGTTAGATATGTATATGTAGTGAAAATTTGACTTGTCCAGAGATATTTCTTGTATTGGGCATTTGATAGAATTAAACTATTTGTTAAAGGGCTTCTACAGAAGACTTCTCGGTAAGAAAAGTCCATCTGAAGAACCAAAGTCTACAAGACTAGTCCCAACTCAGAAACCGCCTTAGACACGATTTAAAACCTCTGAACGAGTGAACTTTCAAGTGAGCTCAACACTTTGAAAAAAGAAATCAGACTTAGAAAAATTTTAGCAAAACTTGCGGATGAAGTGTCATCCGAGAGTTGCAACTCTTGGATGAACTTTTGAGTGAAAGTGTAGATTTGAAAATAATCTCAAAGTCATGATGGACCCCAACTTGCGATCGAAGTATAATCCACAGGTTGTGACTTGCGGACAAGGCTGTGATCGCAAGTTTGACTAGAAAGATGAATGGTTGTGCGGATGGTGGTTTCTCCGCGAGTTGCAACTCGCGGACCAAACTTGTGAGCATTTTAACTTAGAAAAATTTGAGAACCATCCATGCGGATATAGAGTTATCCGCGAGTTGAAATTCGCGGATGAGACATGACATGCATGAGACTTAAAAAAATTTCGACCTAGTCATGGTGATGATAGTTCGTCCGCGAGTTGAAACTCGCGGACAAAGCATTAAACGCAGGTTTTAGGACTTAGGCCTTTTAACTTCCCACAAACAACATCCAGTTTGAACATTGTCGATCAAAAAAGAGTAATTTTCAAAAACTCTTGGGTTTCTTAAGGACGAAGAAAACAACATTTGTGACTGTAAAACCCTTCTTTAAGGTCGATTAAGTGTAGAGATTCCAAAGTAAATAGATGATAAATGTTTAAAAACAAAATGTATAGTCACTTTGGTGCACGAAATCGCTTTAAAGCACTTCAAAATCTCTGATATTTGATGAAACAGTTAAGAAATTTTCGAGTTTTTGAGTGTGTGTTCTTGAGGTGTATTCGATGAAGAAGAAGAAGTGAAAGGAAAAAGAAAAATGGGCGGTTTATATATGTTTTGAAAAAAAAAACGGTTCCCCCAAACCCGGGTGGAGAACCCGACCCATGCCCAACTAAAATATCTTCTCATTTTCTTCTTTTCACTTTCACGGATAAAACCAACAGAAAATTAAAAAATATAGAAAAATAGATAAGAAAAGAACTTTTAAACTAAACATAATAAGAATAATCTTAACCAAAAATTAATAAGCACATAAAAATAACAAGTTTTGGGGTTTTCTTTTAAAATAAACTTTAAATTATGTAAGAAAAAATTAAATCTTTTTGGATTTTCTATATATATAAAGAACAACCTTAAAATTAAATACACTTGAACGAGAACATATAATTAAACTTAATAAGAATTATTAAACACACTAATTAAAAAATAAACACACCAATTAAGACAGAAAAATAAAATGAACACAACGATTAGAATTAAATAATATAAACACGAAACATAAGTTATTATAAAATGTAACATTAGCGGAAAAAAAAATCCTGTATTTTAAGAAGGCAGACAAACTTTGCAAAAATGTTGCATATTAAAATGAAGGGAGAATTTCATATATACCCTTCCAAAATTTCATAATATCATATATATACCCAATCTAAACTTTTAATATCATATATATCCCTCCTAAACATCATAATTTTATATATACTCAATTTTAACTATTAGTATCACATATATCTCTCTTAAACATCATTAATATCATATATACCCAAATTCATTAATTTATTTATTTTTAAAACATTTAAAACTCATAATTAATATTGCATATTAATTAAGACCATTACACCCTTACTCATTTATTATTTCAACTAAACTTCAAAAACATATTTATTCAACTTAAATTAAAATATCGTATCCCTTTTAATAATTTTATATAATTTATTTTTGTAAACTTTACTAAATAAATTCTTCAAACTGAAACAAATTAACATTAAAAATAAAAAAAAGTTGTATTATGTTTTTGCTCGTTTGTAATCAAATTGTATCGTCTTATTATATTTTCTTATTTGTTTTTTTTTTGTACAGTAATCTATATACATATTATATTCTTTTTTTTCTTTTTCTTTTCGAACTTTATAGTTGCATCACATTTTGTTTGTTTCTAAATTTTGTGTATACATTTTTTTTGTATTCTAATACATTAGTTTCTAATTTTTTTCAAGTTTGCATTCGTTTTATAACTATTGTTTATTTAGTTTACTTTTTTAATTTTTATATTAAGTCTGGAATCTGAGTTATAGTTTGTTATCCGATGTAATTAGTTGTGTATATTTTTTGTTAACTACAGGATTATATATAGGATTATATATATAATCCTATATATTTAAAGTCCAGTTTTTATAATAATTCGTTTAATAATTAGTAACTAGAAAATATTTCAATAGTAAAGGTTTGTTTAAAAAAATGAATTTTTTACTAACGAAAATAACTATTTATTTATAATAAAAATATTAATTTACTAATAATATACAAATTTCATCCGGTAAATTTAATATTAAAATATCTTCTAGTTTTATTAAGCAAATTATTATAAAACTGGACTCTAATTATATAGGATTATATATATATAGAATCAGGTTCATCAGCGTACCTATGAGATTCCAGCGTACCTAGCGTACCCTAATGTGAATGATCATTCACATATTTTTTTAATAGACATGTATAAGACAACATTATTAGACTTTTTTTCAAAAGGAGAAACATCATAAATCTTGTGAATGGTAAAAAAAGATCATGTGAATGGTCATTCGCACCATTCACATGGTGTGAAATGGTCGTTCACATGGATGACCATTCACATAAATATGCATCAAGCATTCACATAATTTTTAAGCACACAGAAAGTGTGTATCTATGTGAAATTCATATATCATGTGTATAACATTAAATTAAACATGGTTATGTGAAAAAAAGTTAATAAAAAGTTTTTTAAGGTTGGTATCTTCGGGTGCACTTGATTTCGAGAGGTACTTATTTAAAAGTGACTCTATATATATATATATATATATATATATATATATATATATATATATATATATATATATATATAGTCTTATCGTTAACACAAAATATACACAACTAATTACATCGGACAACAAGTTATAACTCATATACTAGATTAAATATAAAAAATAAAAAAAAAGTAAATTAAATAAACAATAGTTATAAAACGAATACAAACTTGAAAAAAATTTGAAATTAATGTATTAGAAAAAAAAGATATATACTAAGTTAAAAAAAACAAACTGCGATAGAACTATATTATTCTGAAAGAAAAAGAAAAGAAAGAACACAATATGTAATCAGTTAATTGTGTATAGATTACTGTTGAGAAAAATAAATAAATAAGAAAATATAAAAACACGATACAATTAATTACAAACGAGAAAAACACGATACAAGTTTTTTATTTTTATTTTTAATGTTAATTTATTTTAGATTGAAGAATTTATTTATTAAAGTTTACAAAAATAAATTATATAAAATTATTAAAAGGCATATGATATTTTAATTTAAGTTAGATAAATATGATATTTTGAAGTTTAGGTGAAAGAAGAAATGATTAAGGGTATAATGGTCATTAATTAATAAGCAATATTAGTTATGAGTTTTAAATGTTATAAAATAATTAAATTAATGAATTTGGGTATATATGATATTATTGATGTTTAAGAGGGATATATGTGATATTAATAATTAAAATTGGGTATATATGATATTATGATGTTTACGAGGGATATATATGATATTAAAATTTTAGGTTGGGTATATATGATATTTTGAAGGTTTGGAAGGGTATATATGAAATTTTGCCTAAAATAAATTATGTTAACAATTTCAGCATACCTAACTTGTTCACCAGAAAATTAAAACGTTTTTCATCCAAAAGTTTTGTGAACAGGTCAGCTATCTGATTTTCAGCGTTTACGAAATGTAATTCTACGGTAACTTCTTCAACATGATCATTTATAAAATGGTACCGAATATCTATGTGTTTAGCGCGAGAGAGTTGTACAGGGTTACCAGTAATGGTTATTGCGCTCATGGAGTCGCAATAGAGGGTAATCTGACTAAGTCTGAAACCATAGTCTCGGAGTTGAGTGCGCATCCACAGTAGTTGTGAGCAGCAACTTGCGGCAGCAACATCATCTGCTTCAGCGGTGGACAGAGAAACACTGTATTGTGTCTTCGATGCCCAACTTACCCGTTTGTCTCCGAGGAACCGGATGTGACCCGAGGTACTCTTTCTATCATGTTTGCAACCTGCATGATATGTATCTAAGTAGGCAGTTAGTTCAAAACTGGTTCCTTTCGGATACCAGAGACCAAGGTCAGGCGTGCCTTTTAAATAACGGAAGATTCGTTTTGCGGCAGCCAAATGTTACTCTTTAGGGTCAGCTTGAAATCGAGCACAAAGACATGCAACAAACATTATGTCCGGTCTACTAGCAGTTAATGTTGGTACATCCTGTGTGACGATAGCAGTCTAAGTGATCCTACATTGTGATTTTAGCAAGTGTGTGATATATATGTTTATATATGGTTGATATTCATTAGTGTTTGTATGTTTGAACTTGATGTAACGTATTACAAGAAGTTCAAACATAAAGTACAAAGATAAATTCAATCATAAGTAATAACGTAAGGTTCAACACTTACCACTACCTAATCTCAGTTCACATCCCGAGGGAAAGGGAATGAGGACTGACCTCTCTCATTATAAAGAGTTTGGAAATCGAAGACAGCGTCTCCTTTCTATAGCTGCTGATTCGTGATCTCGACAAAGAGATTTAAGTAGAAGTGAGATAAAGCTGCAAGGGATTGGCTGAATATTGATCCAGTCCCCATTAGCATTAGTGCTAATTAGCAGCCGCTTTTTTTGGAAGGCTACTCCTAGTGCGAAGAAAAATAAAGAAAAAAAAGCTTCTTTCTTTGATCGGAATACGGATGAGATCAGAAAGGCGCCCATAAGCGGCTGCTTCACCTCAATATCCAGAGGCTTTCTCCTCGGATCAAATGCAAATATTCGATTCCAGAGGAATCGGTTTTTGGGGAGCCTCGGGAAGATTTGTCCCCGGGTCTACGTTGAAAGCACGAAGGGTGAATTGGACCAAGCTTTCGAGCTCAGGGACTGCAGTCAGCCGCTTCCCCTTAGATTCGAATTATATATGGGTTGACATTCGAATCTGTGATAGATTCGAATGTAACCATAGATTCGAACGAAGGCTAGATTCGAGAGTGTCTTGTGGACAGACTCGAATGGGCCTTGTGCCAGATTCGAGCTTGGCCCACAACAGACTCGAATCAGGGTCTATAAGTAGGGATAGACTCGAATCATTAGAGGACTTTTAGCAGAATTCGTAAGGAATTAAGCAAAAGGCGATCTCGAGTTTATCAGCTAGGTGAGTGCCGTTTCGGAGAGAATTAGTTCGTAGGATCGTTCGTGTGTCGTTCGTTCAGCGTCTAATAGTGTCCGTGTTCCGTTGGTTAAGAGTTGTCCGTCTAACCGTCAACGAGGATTCCGCACTCGTTCACGGATCCGCGTCTAGATAGATCTTGCAGTCGTAGACCTTACAAGTGGTATCAGAGCCTACGGAGTGTTCTTGGTGTTCTTCGTGTTCATCAAATACATTCTAGGTTTCTTGACGCTAGTTGGACGGTTTTGCTCTCAAAAACGTGTTTTCAAGCTTAGCAAATTCATATTCGGGAAACACTTTGTGGTTTTTCACGTTTTTGATCGAAATCATTATTTTTCGTTCGAAAAAATAGTGATTTAATCTGTAAAACGTCAAAAAAATCAAAGTGTTAGCCGTTTTTCGAGTTTGCGGCGCTCGAATCTATAGGGGTAATTAGGGTTTCACTTTAGTCTCGAGTCTAACCTAAATACGCTCCTTTCGAGTCAATTTCAGAGATTTTCGAATCTACCTTGTTTCGAATCTAGTGCTTCATTCGAATAGGATCTCGAGTCTACATTAGTTTCGAGTTTATTTCGAGTCTAGTATTGTTTCGAATCTGTGTTTCGAATCTGCTGAAATTCGAGTTTGTTCCCCTTCGAATCTAAGGACCATCGACTCTAAGGATATCTCGAATCTGACATAATTTCGAATCTAATCGAATTTTAACACTTAATCGAATTTAATCCCAAAAGATTTACCCTTAATTAGTTTCGAATCTACCTAGATTCGAAAAAGTTAGTCTAAATCAGTTTCGAATTAAATTAATTAAGTTCAAATTCAATTTGTTTAGAAAAGATGTCAAATCTTCAGAAATTCCTTGAGATGGACCACGAAGTTGGGAAGGCAAATGCACCGCCTAAGCTGATGAAAGTTGAGGACTATTACTGGTGGAAGGACCGCTTTACAGATTTTGTACGATTCAATGATATGCACATGTGGGTGTGCATAGATGAAGGGTACATCCCGCCAGTATCTGAAGTTGAAGGCCGTCAAAAGGTCTTGTCATATCAGATGATGAAAGAAGATGACAAGAAATTATTTGAAGCCGAAAAAAAAGCTTTCTCCATAATCAGTATGGCTTTACCTCAAGATATTTTGCACACATTTCGGACTCAAAGGACGTCGAAGGAACTTTGGGAGTCTCTCGAGAAAAGGTGTGAGGGTAATCCTCGGGTGCGTAGAAAGCGTACAGAGCTGTTGAAACAACAGTTTGCGATTTTCAAGGCAATTAAGGATGAACAGTTGGATGATATTATCACGAGGTTCTATCATCTGATAACAGTACTTGAAAGTCATGGAATTGAGTATTCGGACACTGACAAGAACAACAAGCTTCTTGATGCCCTACCAGCCAAATGGGCTATGTACGTGGCAATGATTAAGCTGAATGAGGACAAATACTATACTCAATCACTTGATGACATTGTGGGAACGTTGAGGGCATATCACTTCGAGTTGATTAAGGCTGAGACTGATTACGAGCAAGTCCAGAATCCGGCAATGTATTTTGGAAAGAGATCTAAATCATCAGTGACAGCTGAACCGAAGAGTGCTACAGCGTTTTTCACCGGAGAAACGTCATCGCCAGCAGAGTCTGAAGACTCATTGAATCGCGCGTTCTTAGGATTAGGAAGATCGGAAGAACCGCAACCTCAAGTCCAATAGGCATCGACCAGTCAGAGCTATTCGAAGATGCCCATGAGCGCAAAGTCAGCGGAAGAGCATCTGAATCTACTTGCTTCGTTTGTGGCCGCTTATGGAAATTGCGTTCAGGGAAAGATAAACGATCCTGCTCTATGGGACGAAGATTACGATCAGGTCGACCCTGATGACTTAGAGGAAATGGATCTTAAATGGCAACTGGCCATGGTGACCCAGAGGGTTAAAAGATTCATTAAGAGAACTGGAAGGAATTTGCAGATGAATAACAAGGGGAACGGGTTTGATAAGTCCAAGGTGAAATGCTATAATTGTCAAGGACTAGGACACTTCGCCAGGGAGTGCCAGAGGCCAAAGGTAGAGACATACCAGGGACAGAGCCAACATCAGGGACAATACCAAAATCAGTCCCAACAAAGATACCTTCCAAGTTCCTCAACTGGACAAGCCAATCTAGCTGGTCTATTATCGAACGTCACTTCAGATCGACAGCTAGATGGTACGTATGATAGGAGTTCACATCCTGAGTCCAATGCTAGAGCCTTCATGGCTGAAGTTACATCCCTGGATGTGATCGGAACGAGCAGACCACACGGGATAGCAGTCCGATGTGGGTAGAGAAGGCGAATGATCAGACAGTGCTGGAGTTTGCTGCTCAGATGGCCAACGTGGAATCTGATAACTCTAAGGTTAGTCTATCTTACTCTTCATTTCAAGAATTATGTGCTTTGTGTGCTACTTCTATTGATAGGTTAAATCTAGTCTTAGAATCACATAAAACCATATCTGCTCAAAATGAAAACTTAAAAATTGAAAATGCTAGTCTAAATGATATAAAGCAAGATTTAAAAGAAAAGCTTAAGGCTGATGCTCAAGACGTAGTAGTTCTAAAAGACAAACTCAGTGAGCAGTGTGTTAGGATAGAACTTATGTATGAGCACGTAGAGGCCTTGACAAAAGGTCTAAAGGACAAGGATATAGAGCTAGCAGAGACCAAGGTTAAGGTAGCAGAGGCAAATAGCAAGCTGGAAAAGTTTAGGAATTCGAGCCTAAATCTAGGGAAAGTCTTAGATGCCCAAAGACAGTCCAAGAAGCCAGTAGGTCTAGGTTTTCACGAAATTCCTCCACCGTTCAATGCGAACTATGTGCCTCAGCCTCAGGAGAAAACTGACAAGTCAGTAGACTTAGAGGACCTACCTGAACCGACACCTGAGCCTATAGTAGAAAATGCACCTAAGGTGGCTGACTCAACCGTCAAGGTCAAGAAAGTGAAATTTGTGTCTTCCTCCAGTGAAACACCTGCAGGAAAACAGAAACTTTCATGGGCTGACCAGGTCGACGAGTCAGACATCATAGCTGAACCAAAGGAAGTAGACACTAGTGAGACACCTAGATCTAAGGGAACACACAAAAAGTCCATAGATAAGATGTCTTGCTTTAGATGTCACGAGAAAGGGCACGTTGCTTCTCACTGTCCACTTAGGAAAGCAGATGTTACCCCTAAGACAGTGAACCCAACACCTGTTAAGCCCTCACCCAGTGTGGCAAGCAGCAGTAGTTCTCAACCTACCGAGAAAACTGTGCAGGCCGCACCCAAACAAGTTGTGAAAAACACACCGGTTAAGGTTGGACCAAAGGAAGTGATTAGGACAAATTCACCGAATCGTGTCAATAATCAATCTAGGTCAGCACCTCATCAAGTCTATAGGAGCACAACACCTAGCAGGTCACATACTCCAGTTAGGTCACATACTCCAGTTAGACAATATGCACCGGTAAGAGCTCAAGGATCACAGTCAGAAATGGCATATAATAGAAATTATTCTAGAGCTCCACAACAAATGTCTACACCAAGGCAAAGAGTGAACTTAAATCACTCGGCACCACAACAGAATTCAGTTCAAAGGCCCAAGTCACCTGAAAGGCGAGATGGGTACTTGAAAGAGTTCACGTATGTGGACGAGAATGGTATTACCAAGTCAGTCATGGCTTGGGTTCCCCGTGATAACTAACCTCTTTTCTTTCATGTGCAGGAGATAACTACAGGTCCAAACAACAAGTGGTTCGTCGACAGTGGTTGCTCCAGGCACATGACGGGGGAAAGAAGTCTTCTCACAGACTTCAAGGGGGGTAATAGGGGATTCGTATCATTCGCTGGTAACAAGGGTGGAAACATCACGGGTACCGGAGTGGTCACTAATGGGACAATAAAATTGGACCAAGTTTATCACGTTGATAAACTGGTTCATAATCTCATTAGTGTATCTCAAATCTGTGATAAGAAGAACTCGGTGTTATTTACTGACACTGAGGCGTTAGTGCTAAAGCCTGGATTCAAAATTCCTGAAGAATGGGTGTTGATGCGGGCGCCAAGGAAGAATGACTTGTACATGCTGGACATGAACAAGCCGGAGACTTCGATGGGGCCAATTTGTCTACTATCCAAAGCTTCGGAGACGGAATCCGTACTGTGGCACAGACGCATGGCTCACCTGCACCTGAGAAAGATGAATTACATAACGAAGCATGGACTGGTGCAGGGTGTGCCCATGAAAAGTTTTCAGTTCGAGGATAAGTGTCTACCTTGCATGAAGGGCAAACAGCACAAGAAGACATACAAGTCCAAGAAGCAGAATTCCATAGCCTCAACATTCGATCTGTTGCACATGGACCTTTTCGGCCCAATCAACAAAAGGAGTATCGGAGGTAGTTGGTACTTCTTAGTTATCACTGATGATTACTCACGTTTTTCTTGGGTTTTCTTTTTAGGTACGAAGGACGAGACGGCTGCAAGGCTCATCGGGTTCTTGGACCAAGTGGAGAACTCATACGGAACTAGGGTTAAACATATTCGTAGTGATAATGGAACTGAATTCAAAAACACTGTAATTGGTGTATATTGCCTATCAAAGGGCATAGTGCATCAATTCAGTGCACCATATGAACCTCAACAGAATGGGGTGGCCGAACGTAAAAATAGAACTTTGATTGAGGCTGCAAGGACTATGCTTTCGGATTCAAAGCTTCCTACCATGTTTTGGGGGGAGGCAGTGAATACCGCGTGCCACATTTTAAACCGAGTCCTTACAGTCAAATCATTGAACAAAACATGCTATGAAATTTTGAATAAACGGCCACCTAACTTAACTGGATTCGAACCGTTTGGAGTACCATGCACACTTTTAAGAACAAAACATCAACCGAAGTTTGGTGAAAAGGCTGACGAAGGATACTTCCTAGGTTATGTGCCAAACTCACCAAACAAACGGGTGTTTAACAAAACAACTGGTACTGTGGAGATTGTGTATAACATTGAAGTCACAAGTTATACACATGAACCCCAAACTGGTCCGGAATGGATATTTGACTATGATAAGTTATTTGAGTCATTTAACATTCCTTTGGATGATAATGCAGGTACAATCGAGAAGGACATGGCGATGTTGCATCTGAACGACGATGGCCAAATCTTTCCGAGGACCACGTTCGAATCTACATCCGAACCTACTGCGACAGTAGATGGATCTCCAGAAGTTGCTGATCAAGAGGCACCTAACACTGAGAATCAGACTCAAGCATCAAGTTCTAACTCTGAGGAAAACGTCCGTGAGGAGGAAAATGTAGAAGCTGAGCCTGTTCCCCCTTTAGGTGAAATAGGATCTAACTTAGGGGATAATCTAAGGGTTGATGAAATAGAGACCTCTAGGATTAACAAGAACCATCCAATAGAAAGCATCATAGGAAATCCTAACGAGGGTGTGAAGACTCGGAGTAGTGTAAATAACAACACCGTGTTGTTGTCGATGATAAACGACTCCGAGGCATATCACACATGTCTTTATTCATGTTTCATATCGCAAGTAGAGCCTAAGAATGTGCAAATGGCACTTAAGGATAACTCCTGGGTTGAAGCGATGCAGGAAGAACTTTCACAGTTTAGGAAACTAGAAGTGTGGGAGTTAGTTCCGTTACCTCGAGGGGAGATTGCCATAGGAACCAAATGGGTTTTTAAGTGCAAAAGAGACGATCGGGGTATAGTCACGCGCAACAAGGCGAGATTAGTTGTAAAGGGTTTCAACCAAGAGGAAGGAATCGATTACAATGAAGTTTTTGCACCAGTAGCAAGGCTGGAAGCCATTAGGTTATTTCTAGCGTTTGCCTCCTTCAAGGGCTTTAAGGTATATCAATTAGACGTTAAGAGTGCTTTCCTGTATGGGAAAGTGAAGGAGTTGGTGTATGTAGAACAACCGCCCGGATTTACAGATCCAAAATATCCTGATAGAGTATATCGCTTAGATAAGGCTCTTTATGGATTACATCAGGCACCTAGGGCGTGGTATGAGACTTTATCCAACCATCTTTTAGAAAACGGTTTTGAAAGGGGTAGGATAGATAGTACTCTATTTGTGAAGAGGAAGGGTGAACACTTTATCTTGGTACAAGTGTACGTCGATGATATCATTTTTGGATCATCAGACGAACAGATGTGCAAAGATTTCGAGAAGGTGATGAAGTCTAAGTTCGAGATGAGTGCTATGGGGGAGTTGAATTTCTTTTTAGGGTTACAAGTTGACCAAAAGAAGGAAGGGATGTTTATCCATCAAACTAAGTATGTCTATGACATATTAGAACGGTTTGGGATGGAGGGAACTAAGTTGACTGCCCACTTCAGCACGCCGATTCAAGTGAATCACAATCTCGGGCCGGGTACTGAAAGTGATACCGATGTGGATCCGACTTTATATCGGGCCATGATTGGGTCACTTATGTATTTAACTGCTTCAAGACCTGACATAATGTTTGCTGTGTGTATTTGTGCTAGGTTTCAAGCGAATCCGAAGGAGATGCATATGAAGGCTGTGAAGCGGATTCTACGATACCTCAAGTCGAAACCGAAGTGGGTCTTTGGTATCACGCGGAGGGAGATCTAGAGTTGGAAGCGTTCACGGATTCTGATTACGGAGGATGCAGCTTGACGCGCAAATCAACGACTGGAGGTTGTCAGTTCCTAGGAGGGAGATTGGTATCCTGGCAATGCAAGAAACAAACATCGGTAGCCGTTTCAACGTGCGAGGCCGAGTATGTTGCTGCTGGAAGTTGCTGCTCACAGGTTCTGTGGATACAACAACAATTGCGGGATTACGGTTTGGCCTACACTCAAACTCCTATTAGGATAGACAATCAATCTACAATTGCTATAACTAATAATCCAGTTAAACACAGTAAAAACAAAGCACATAGACATAAGGCATCATTTTATTCGTGATTGTGCTGAAAATAATCTAATCAAACTGGTAAAAGTGGCAACAAAAGATAACAATGCAGATTTATTTACCAAAGCGTTTGATAAGACACGGTTTGAGTATTTAATTCAACTGAATGGAATGCGCAACCCAGAGTAATTTGACCTTAGTAATAGTAAGTTTATTTTCTTGTAGAGTCGTAGTATTTCTTTCTTTTCAGTAGTCTGCTAATTTAGGAAAGTTTCTATTTTTAGTAAGTTTCTATTTTAGTAAGTTTCTATTTTTAGTAAGTTAGTAGGTTATCTTATTTCATATGAAAAACAAAAGAAAAAAGAGAGAAAATCATAAAATTACAAAAAAAAGAGAATATCAGAAAATGAGTTAAGTCTTAGATACATAGGTTCAAAGTGACGAAAATTAGCACCGTCGTTACAGACTCTAAGTATTTAGGCTTTCACACATAATGCAACTAAATCCTAAGTGTTATACTTTATTTAGTTTGATGTGTTGGTAGGCATAAAACATATAGGGAATCTCAAGGCTAATAAAATATTCTAGAAAAAGTCAAGCGTGTCACTAACTTAGATGTACGACCAATCGGTCTTAATTTTTATGTACAAGACATACAAACATTGAGTCTAAATGAGGTATGCAAACTTTCTGGGGATGTATGGCAACATCAAATACATCTGAAAATGGAAAGAATAGAAATATCATGTAAAACTAAGAGTCGAAAACATACAACTCTGTTGTACGTAAGTACAGACCTGTTGTCTCTGTTTAGATTCGGGTTAGCAGACATGTCGCTTTGTTGTACGTCAGTACAGACCTGTCACCACTATCTGCTAACTTTAAAAGAAAACCTTAAGTCGAACTAAGACACTCTGTTGTATGAAAATACAGACCTGTGTCCGATGTTTGTCTTTTAAAGAAAGTTTGCAAATACCAACAAGTTAGAATCTTTGTCTGTGTGCCTTGATCATAAAAGTATGTCTATGTCTGAGTCACGTAAGATAATTTCCTGATAAATAAAAGGGCCAAGGGATATTCCGAAATGTAGAATGTTTAAAGGGGTAAAATACCAACAATCGGCTAAATGGGTATGTCACGACAAACAATCAAAGGAATTCAAAAAATTCCTAAGTGTGAAAGTTTAAGTACTGAAAGTTAGTATCGGACATCGCTATCTGATTGAACCTCTCTTAGACTATACTCATCAAAAATATGTTGTTTAGTATTTAGCTTAGCTTGTAAATTCTTTAAGTTTAGCTTAAGTCTAGAATAAATTTTTTGGTTAAACTTTTATTTTATCTTTATTTTTATTTTTACCTTAGTTTATTTTATTTTAGTTTAGTTTAATTTTTACTTAGGGAAAAGGTCAAAAGTTACTGAGGGTGCATTCAAAGTTGGATAAAATAAACAATGCGTGAACTATCTTGAGCTTAGGGTAAAAGAATTGGCATAGTTTATCTGGTTACACAATACCGTTGAAAAAAGTTGGAAAGTTGAAATTATTTCAAAATTTTCGAAATTTTCTAAGTGTTGGTGGTTTCGAATCTAAGACAGACTCGAATAAGGAGTAATTCGAATCTGTCAGTAGATTCGAATCTATGCTTAGACTCGAGGGTTGGTGGTATAAATAGGTTAACAGTAAAGGTCATTAACTCCATCTGTTTTCGAATCTATACTATCGAATCTATATTGGCGATTTCGAATCTGTTCTCGAGTCTATCGTAATCCTTCTAAACGACAATTTGTCGAGTTTGAAGACTGTGTGTTCGATTCTACTCTTTCATCTAGGTATAATCAACTTGATTGTACAAGATTTATGTAGTTTTATACACAAGTTTAGGCTAAAACATCAAATTTTGAAGTTTTATGGGTCAAAATAGGGTTTTTGCTAAATAACTAAGTTTGGGCCTATAAAATATCAAATTAAAAGCATAAATCAAGGATTAGAACCTAGTTGAACTAATGTATGTGATTTACCAAGTTCAAAATGGTTAAAATCTTGGGTTTTGTTGAAACAATGGCCGACGGGGCTTCGAGTCTATTCTTGGATTCGAATCTGTTCATGGGTTTCTCGAATCTGTCATTAGATTCGAGATGACCATGATATTCGAATCTGTCCATTAGACTCGAATAGGGACTTTTCGAATCTGTCCATTACACTCGAATATGGACACTTCGAATCTGTTACCTTCGAATCTGTACTTTATTTACTTTGTTTAATTTAAATTTTATTAAACTTGTGGAAATTTAATTGTGTTAGATTTTGTATTTAATCAAGTACAAAATAAAACAAATTTGAATTTAAACAAGTTTATTGATTTTTAATGAGTCTAACAGTTTTGTTTATTGTGCAGATATGGCGGCTCGAGCTTTTGTCCCAAAGCATAATATGGTCCTTAATCCTGATAATAATATCCCTGAGGCGCAGGGTTTTCGCCAAGTTTTGGATTTCCTAGCTGAATCTAGGATTAGCTATGCGTTGTATCATAACATTCCAATAGTCATTTCGTATGTACGGCAATTTTATGACCATTTACAGGTTGATTGTACTGTCACCCCGACAGTTCTAAGAACCAGAATTGCTGGACAGCCGCTAGTCTTCTCTGCAGATATGTTGCGACAGGTTCTGCAGTTGGGAACACATGAACAGGAGGACGGGCCTATTGACTTCCCGTTAAGTATTAGGCAGACCGCGTTTCTGAGGATGGGCTACAGTTTGGATGTTACGAAGTCATCGTATATGAAGAGTGGCCTGATTGGGCAATGGGATTCTTGGTGCACGTTTTCATGGTTTGTTTTGCGCCGAAGAAGGCTGGATTTGACTACATAGTGTCAAAGATCCAATCGGGGGGTTATTGCACTGGTGTATAATCGGAAGTTCAGTTTCTCGAAAATGTTTCATCGTATCCAAGATTTGTTATGATGTTGATAAGGCACTTCTTGCCAAATTTGCCATAGTCAGATGACTCTCTGAGCGTTAATGTTATGGACAAACGCATTTTTGCTGACTGTTCCTCACATCGAGGAAGATTAGCTGTTCCGGTGGCTCGTCCATTATTTGGAGCGATTGTGGATAGGGAATTTCACGCCTCGGGAGATGCCAACTGGGCAGGGGTCGTTGAGATTCAACCACAGCAACAACAACAGCAACGTCAACAACAGCAACAGCCGCGTGCTCAGCCGCGTGATCCTAGACGACGACAGAGGCCAGCCGCGAGTCAAATCCAGGCGTCAAGGCCTTCTACGAGCGACCAACCCCAAGCACAAGAAATAGAGACTTCAAGTGCAGTTCCCGAATCTGAGCAGATTGCTCAAACCCTGGAGGAAATATGGGCATCTGGTCCCCATGCCAATGAAGATGTTGCAGCAGCGTTAGTGGGTGAGCTGCTTAGTCCCCCAGAAGATGAAGATGATGTATTTCGGGATGTAGAGGAATATGAGCCAGAAAGGGCAGATGAAGGCTTAACATCTTCAGAATCCGAATCAGAATCAGAGGAAGTTCCTGAACCAGCAGCTGCAGATCCCGGAATTCAAATTGGAACCTATGGATCGAGGTTGATTGTGAATGAAGGAGGTTCGAGGAGGCGAGAGGACAGGGAATCTGAGGATTCAGATTTTGAAGAAGAGGAGGTTGCTCCGTTGGTGACGAGGCAAAGGGCCAAACGTCACAGATTCATGCAGGGGACATCATCAGAGTCCGATGCACAACCTCAGCCTCAAACCCAAACCCAACCACAAGCCACAGCTCCACCATCACCGCCACCTCAGCATCATGAACCATACATTCCACCACCATTCATCCCATCTCCCATTCAGTCCATTCCATCTACGTCAGCCGCTTATACTGAAAATCAAAGATTCATGCAACTCAAGGGACGTGTTGACTTTCAGCATGTTCAGATCTTGACTCTAACAAAAGCTGTCGGAGAGCTCCAGGAGCATAATGCAAATCTTGATAGAGATAATGCTGAGCTGAAGAAGATTGTGGAAAGTGTAAGGGACGAAAACACAGAGCTAAAATCTTTTATTGCTGATCAATCTTCAGAAATCAGATCAATGAGGTCCCTCCTTGAGCAACTTATGAAAAATCTACAAACTCAGGGGGAGACAAGTTGTAAGGATCAGGAGGTACAGCGAAGAGATGATGATAACGAAGGCAATGATCCCGGTGCAAATAAAGAGAATGAGTCTGTAGATTTTCCTGCAGCTCAAGCTACACAAATTCAGGGGGAGCCTAGTCAAGGCGAAGGAGAAATGGGTGAGGCTAGTTCATCTAAACAACCTACGGATTTTGAAATCAGTGAGATGATTGACGTGCTCATGGATCTCGATGATGATCCTCTGGATGTAGGTTTTGATAATGAAGATGAAGAGCTGGAGGAAGGCGAGTTTGTGCCAGAAGAGATAGTGGATTGGCAGTCAGATGATGAGGTAGTCGCTGATGAGGATGATGAAGCTGATGAGATAGTTGTGCAGCAGAAACCTATTACCGATACCTACATGATTGATGGAAATAGAATTGTCAATGTAGATATAGTAAATGCTGCATTGAATCCTCAGCCATCGACAGAAGAACCTGCAAGAGAGCTAACTAATGAAGAAAAAAGAAAGCTATGGTTCAGGGCTGAAGAGAAGGAGTTAGCGATTAAGAGGACAATGAGAGTGCCGGGTACTGGGAAGCTGTCTGAGCGAATATTAAGCTGGTTCTTTGATAGAGATCTGCAGCTATTTGTAATTAAAAGGAAAGACGGGCTTCAGTACATGAGGCGAACATTAAAAGCATTCAACTCCCTGCCAAAGATCGAAATCACCGCGCTAGCATGGAAAGATTTGATAAACATTGGCAATGATCCCTATGCGAGCGTAATTGAAAGAATCATAAGAAAGGAGGGGAGATCAAGGAAATTCGAGCGTTTGAATCTAAGGGTCGGGAGAAGAGTAGAGGATCCGTCACGTATTGATCCTCTAACTGGACGACCTTGGATGAGGATTCACTATAAGCCAGCTAGATGTCTTAGGAAGGTACCTCTCAAGCCGTTGCCACAAAATATTTTGAAGAATCTGAAGTGGTGGTATGCTGACACGGAGACTGGGGAAGCGGTCATGGAAGACTTAGAAAAAAATGTTATTCTTAGAGTCTACGACCCTCTTCACCTGGTAAACCTCTCCAAAGATGATCTTCACATTTTGCATGCCTGTAAGATCTCTAGTGATACACATATGGACAGTGAAGCTAGTAAGTATGAAAATGTAGTCAAGGTATGTGTTGAGAAAGGTTTGTATGCTGGTAGTAGTTTAAATCAATAAATAAACAAAGTTCTTAAGTCAAATGTGTGAATTATTAGAAGCTATCGTCAAGGGGGAGTCTGTTGGTACATCCTGTGTGACGATAGCAGTCTAAGTGATCCTACATTGTGATTTTAGCAAGTGTGTGATATATATGTTTATATATGGTTGATATTCATTAGTGTTTGTATGTTTGAACTTGATGTAACGTATTACAAGAAGTTCAAACATAAAGTACAAAGATAAATTCAATCATAAGTAATAACGTAAGGTTCAACACTTAGTTGTTTATGTAAAAGGCTAGATTCAAATTATATATGGGTTGACATTCGAATCTGTGATAGATTCGAATGTAACCATAGATTCGAACAAAGGCTAGATTCGAGAGTGTCTTGTGGACAGACTCGAATGGGCCTTGTGCCAGATTCGAGCTTGGCCCACAACAGACTCGAATCAGGGTCTATAACTAGGGATAGACTCGAATCATTAGAGGACTTTTAGCAGAATTCGTAAGGAATTAAGCAAAAGGCGATCTCGAGTTTATCAGCTAGGTGAGTGCCGTTTCGGAGAGAATTAGTTCGTAGGATCGTTCGTGTGTCGTTCGTTCAGCGTCTAATAGTCTCCGTGTTCCGTTGGTTGAGAGTTGTCCGTCTAACCGTCAACGAGGATTCCGCACTCGTTCACGGATCCGCGTCTAGATAGATCTTGCAGTCGTAGACCTTACAGTTAAATACAGTAAGGAACCGATCATTCCTCGATAAGCCGTGATGTCAGTGGGTTTACCCATTGGATCGGCATCATGCTTTGAGGAAATGGAGATGGGAGTTTTCATCGACGTACAGTTTTCCATCTTAAATCTCTTTAGGAGATCATGGATGTACTTTGACTGGTTTACGAGAATCCCGTCAGGAAGTTGTTTGACTTGTAATCCGAGGAAAAAGTTCATTTCCCCCATCATACTCATCTCGAACCTCGATTCCATCAATTTTGAAAATTCTTCACAAAGTGAAGGTTTTGTAGATCTGAAAATTATGTGGTCTACGTAAATTTGAACGAGTAGAATGTTATTACCTTGATGCCGTATAAACAGGGTTGTGTTGACCGTACCTTTGGAGAAAGCGG
>JAANYP010001834.1:0-33531 GCA_020465985.1 Centrapalus pauciflorus | reverse complement strand
TCATGACCGACGTCATAAGCCATTGGAATTTCAGAAGGATGACTATGTTGTATTAAAAGTCTCGCCGATGAAAGGTGTGTTTAGATTCGGCAAGCGTGGCAAGTTAGCACCACGATTCGTTGGTCCTTTTAAGATCACCGAGCGTGTTGGAACTCAATCTTATCTGTTGGACTTGCCGAGTGAACTGTCCAACATACACCCCGTGTTTCACGTTTCGCAACTAAGGAAGTGCAAAGAAGATGACAGAGAAAAGTGGGCCGATCATCTGACTTATAAGATTAATGAGAAGCTGCAATGTGACGAGCCTGAAATTATTCTAGAGACAAAGATGAAGAAGTTGAGAAATCGAGAGGTAGCAATGGTGTTGGTGCAATGGAGAACTTCTCACGGAATTTCTCAGACCTGGGAATCTGAGGAAGACATGAGAGTTCGATATCCGCATCTGTTTGAGCCTTAGGTACTTCGAGGACGAAGTGCAAGCGTGGTGGGCTCATACTATAACACCTTGCTTTTATTTGCATTTTATTTTAAGTATTTTTGAGCAATTTGCGTAAAATGATGTAATTTCGAGTTTTAGTATAAATAGGAGTTGGGTGCTTCATTTTCTCACTTTTGCAAAACTATTCTAGCAACTCCAGAGCTCCTCTCTCTAGAATCGAACTTCTCTCTAACTTTTCTCTCAAACCGACCGGCCAAATCTCGAGTTCTATACATCATCGGAAAGATCTCGAGGAATACTACGCGGATCTACCATTGCATGTGAGATTTGATACGAATTCGAGGTAAGAATTTCCATTTTTCGTATTCTGCATTTTTGGATTTTTGAAGGAAGCTTTATAATTCATTTTTTTGGTTCGATTTTTAAGCCATTTAGCTTGAGTTTTAGCCTGATTCTGTTAGATAATGTATAATGTAACTAAACCGAGGCTTATTACTTAGCTTATTTGTGGAATTGAGGCTTGAAAATGCATGTTTAAAGCTGTAGTTTATGAACAAACTCGAGTATGCATAGAACAGACTCGAAATACCAAGAACAAACTCGAATAGAGCTAGATTCGAGATATGGGTTTCGAATCTATCCTCAGATTCGAAAGAGGTTCGAATCTAAACCCTGGTTCGAATCTGTCTGCGAATTTGGAACCATGTGTTTGAATCTGTCCCCTAAATTTGAATTTAATTGATAAAATTAATGAGCAACGCATAAATTAGCAAAATAAATGGCAAAATATTTAGCTAGAAGTTATGGCTTATAGATGTTGGAATATTGAGCTAGCAGTACTAATTTAGTACATGTTCTGTAATATTAAACTTCAGATATTATACATAAGCCGTTTAGCCCAGTTGCGAGTCAAAGCCAGAGCCAGAATATTATAAAGCCTAGATAAGCAAGTGCAAGCATTATAAAGCAATTTAAAGCGTAAATAAGCCCGAGCAAGCATTTCAGAGTATTTCAAAGCATTTTCAGTACAGTGAGTAACAGTTATTCTTGTTTACATGTTTTATATGAAATTGAGACATAAATTGCTTCTATATGATTTCTTTGGAATTCAATAGACTTTTGTGAGTAAAGGCGAACACTGTGGTACAGGTGATGCCCAGCTTAGCCGGATCTTACATTTGATCTATTAATATGCATATTTATCTGCTATCTGTTTATTGTTCTGCATACTATACAGCAAACTTTGTGTTAGCGTTTCTTTGTGCATCTCATAAGCATTATATTTAGCGAGAAAGCAATTCTGATGTTCACCACTATCCCTTGAGCATTATGCGGGTAGCTAGCCCCGCATCACAGATTGATCACCTGTCAGCGGTAAACCCCTAGTGGTGGCATCTCCGTTCTGCCTGAAATGTCTCAATTGTGCAGCATTCTTTCTGGGTATTAAGCAAATAAGCAAGCAAGCATAACAACCTTTATAGGCACTTTCGCGTCATATTTTACATGCATTCATGAATATCTGATTACTCACTAAGCTTTAGCTTACAGTTGCTACTCATAATTTTTACAGGAAAAGGTAAAGAACAAGCTAGACCTTCTGCTTAGGTCTATTATCTGATCAACCCAGAGGACTTAGCTCACTTTCAGCTTGTGGTATAGCTTTATGATGCCTTGGGTTCTGGGTAGCTGCTTTTATTTAAATTGTGATGTTTTTAGCAACTTAGTACTGTAACCTTGTAGCACGTGTATTGCATGACTTATTGTAATATTTTATTTAGCTTTATGCATTTATTTTTATTCCTGGGATAAGCAAGCGTGTTTTAAAGCAAGGATGTGACAAAACAACATAAAAAGACACACAAGTCCAAGAAGCAGAATTCAATCGCCTCAACATTCGATCTGTTGCATATGGACCTTTTCGGCCCTATCAACAAAAGGAGTATAGGAGGTAGTTGGTTTTGCTTAGTTATCACTGACGATTACTCACGTTTTTCTTGGGTTTTCTTTTTAGGTACGAAGGACGAGACGGCTGCAAAGCTCATCGGGTTCTTAGACCAAGTGGAGAACTCCTACGGAACAAGGGTTAAACATATTCGTAGTGATAATGGGACTGAATTTAAAAACTCTGTAATTGGTGTATATTGCCTATCAAAGGGCATAGTGCATCAATTTAGTGCACCATATGAACCTCAACAGAATGGGGTGGCCGAACGTAAAAATAGAACGTTGATTGAAGCTGCAAGGACTATGCTTTCGGATTCAAAGCTTCCTACCATGTTTTGGGGGGAGGCAGTGAATACCGCGTGCCATATTTTAAACCGAGTCCTTACAGTTAAATCATTGAACAAAAATGCTATGAAATTTTGAATAAACGGCCACCTAACTTAACTGGATTCGAACCATTTGGTGTACCATGCACTCTTTTACGAACAAAACATCAACCGAAGTTTGGTGAAAAGGCTGACGAAGGATACTTCCTAGGTTATGTGCCGAACTCACCAAACAAACGGGTGTTTAACAAAACAAATGGTACTGTGGAGATTGTGTATAACATTGAAGTTACAAGTTATACACATGAACCCCAAACTGGTCCGGAATGGATATTTGACTATGATAAGTTATTTGAGTCATTTAACATTTCTTTGGATGATAATGCAGGTACAATCGAAAAGGACATGGCGACGTTGCATCTGAACGACGATGGCCAAATCTTTCTGAGGACCACGTTCGAATCTACATCCGAGCCTACTGCGACTGTAGATGGGTCTCCAAAAGTTGCTGATCAAGAGGCACCTAACACTGAGAATCAGACTCAAGCATCGAGTTCCAACTCTGAGGAAAACGTCCGTGAGGAGGAAAATGTAGAAGCTGAGGCTGTTCCCCCATTAGGTGATATAGGATCGAACTTAGGAGATAATCTAAGAGTTGATGATATAGAGACCTCTAGGATTAACAAGAACCATCCATTAGAAAGTATCATAGGAAATCCTAACGAGGGTGTGAGGACAAGGAGTAGTGTAAATAACAACACAGTGTTGTTGTCGATGATAAACGACTCCGAGGCATATCACACGTGTCTCTATTCGTGTTTCATATCGCAAGTAGAGCCTAAAAATGTGCAATTGGCACTTAAGGATAACTCTTGGGTTCAAGCGATGCAGGAAGAACTTTCACAATTTAGGAAACTAGAAGTGTGGGAGTTAGTTCCGTTACCTCGAGGGGAAATAGCAATAGGAACCAAATGGGTTTTTAAGTGCAAAAGAGACGATCGAGGTATAGTCACGCGCAACAAGGCTAGATTAGTTGTAAAGGGTTTCAACCAAGAGGAGGGAATCGATTACAACAAAGTTTTTGCACCTGTAGCAAGGCTGGAAGCCATTAGGTTGTTTCTAGCTTTTGCCTCCTTCAAGGGTTTTAAAGTATATCAGTTAGACGTTAAGAGTGCTTTCCTGTATGGGAAAGTGAAGGAATTGGTGTATGTAGAACAACCGCCCGGATTTACAGATCCAAAATATCCTGATAGAGTATATCGCTTAGATAAGGCTCTATACGGATTACATCAGGCACCTAGGGCATGGTATGAGACTCTATCCAACCATCTGTTAGAGAACAGTTTTGAAAGGGGTAGGATAGATAGTACCTTGTTTGTTAAGAGGAAGGGTGATCACTTTATCTTGGTACAAGTGTACGTCGATGATATCATCTTTGGATCATCAGACGAACAGATGTGCAAAGATTTCGAGAAGATGATGAAGTCTAAGTTCGAGATGAGTGCTATGGGGGAGTTGAATTTCTTTTTGGGGTTGCAAGTTGACCAGAAGAAGGAAGGCATGTTTATCCATCAGACCAAGTATGTCTATGACATATTAGAACGGTTTGGGATGGAAGGAACTAAGTTGACTGCCCATTTCAGCACGCCGATTCAAGTGAATCACAATCTCGGGGCGGGTACTGAAAGTGATACCGATGTGGATCCGACTTTATATCGGGCCATGATTGGGTCACTTATGTATTTAACTGCTTCAAGACCTGATATTATGTTTGCTGTGTGTATTTGTGCTAGGTTTCAAGCAAATCCGAAGGAGGTGCACATGAAAGATGTGAAGCGGATTCTACGATACCTCAAGTCGAAACCGAAGCTGGGACTTTGGTATCACGCGGAGGTAGATCTAGAGTTGGAGGCGTTCACAGATTCTGACTACGGAGGATGCAGCTTGACGCGCAAATCAACGACTGGAGGTTGTCAGTTCCTAGGAGGGAGGTTGGTGTCCTGACAATGCAAGAAACAAACATCGGTAGTCGTGTCAACGTGCGAGGCCGAGTATGTTGCTGCTGGTAGTTGCTGCTCACAGGTTCTGTGGATACAACAACAATTGCGGGATTACGGTTTGGCTTACACTCAAACTCCAATTAGGATAGACAATCAATCTACTATTGCTATAACTAATAATCCAGTTAAACACAACAAAACAAAGAACATAGACATAAGACATCATTTTATTCGTGATTGTGCTGAAAAGAACTTAATCAAACTGGTAAAAGTGGCAACAAAAGATAATAATGCAGATTTATTTACCAAAGCGTTTGATAAGTCACGGTTTGAGTATTTAATTCAACTGAATGGAATGCGCAACCCAGAGTAAATTGACCTTAGTAGTAGTAGTTTATTTTCTTTTAAAGTCATAGTATTTCTTTCTTTACAGTAGTCTGCTAATTTAGGTAAGTTTCTATTTTTAGTAAGTTTCTATTTTTAGTAAGTCAGTAGGTTAGCTTATTTTACTGCTTTTTCTTATGAAAAACAAAAGAAAAAAGAGAGAAAATTACAAAAATACAAAAAAGAGAATATCAGAAAAAAGAGTTAAGTCTTAGATACATAGGCTCAAAGTGACGAAAATTAGCACAGTCGTTACAAACTCTAAGTGTTTAGGCTTTCACACATAATGCAACTAAATTCTAAGTGTTATACTTTATTTAGTTTAATGTGTTGGTAGGCATAATACATATAGGGAATCTCAAGGCTAATAAAATATTCTAGAAAAAGTCAAGCGTGTCACTAACTTAGATGTACGACCAATCGGTCTTAATTTTTATGTACAAGACATACAAACTTTGAGTCTAAATGAGGTAAGCAAACTTTCTGGGGATGTATGGCAACATCAAATACATCTGAAAATGGAAAGAATAGAAATATCATATAAAACTGAGAGTCGAAAACATGCAACTCTGTTGTACGTAAGTACAGACCTGTTGTCTCTGTTTAGATTCGGGTTAGCAGATATGTCGCTTTGTTGTACGTCAGTACAAGACCATGTCACGCTGTCTACTAAATTAAAAATAAAAACTTAAAGTCGAACTAAGACACGTTGTTGTATGAAAATAAAGACCGGTGTCCCGATGTTTGTCTTGTAAAGAAAGTTTGCAAATAACCACAATTGAAAATCTTTGCTGTGTGCCTTGATCATAAAAGTATGTTAATGTCCTGACCCGTAAGATAATTTCCTGATAAATAAAATGGCCAAGATGTTTCCGAGAATGTAGAGTGTTTAAAGGGGTAAAAATACAAACAGCGGCTAAATAGGTAGGTCCGACAAACAATCAACAAGGGATTAAAAATTCCAAAGTGTGAAAAAGTGTAAATACTGAAGTGTGTATCTGACACCCCGCTATCCCTGATTGAACCTTCTCTTAGACTATCTCATTCATCAAAATATTTTGTGTTAGTATTATAGCTTAGCTTTTAATTTGTTAAGTATAGCTTAGGTCCAAGAATAATTTTTGGGTCAAAATTTTATTTTAATTTAATTTTATTTTTTTTACCTTAGTTTAGTTTATGTTAATTTTATTTATTTTTATGTTTTTTAGTTTTATTTTAGTTTAATTTTTCCTTAAGTAAAAGGTCAAAAAATTCTGAGGGTGCATTCAAAAGTTGGATAAAATAAACATTGCGTGAAATATCTTGTGCTTAGGGTAAAAGATTAGGCATAGTTTATCTTGCTACACAATACCGAAGAAAAAGGTTGAAAAAGTTGAATTTATTTCAAAATTTTCGAAATTTTCTAAGTGTCAGGGGTATTTCTCGAGTCTGTCAGTAGATTCGAAACTTGCCATAGACTCGAAGGATTGGGAGTATAAATAGGTTAACAGTAATATTTTAGTTTAATTTTTCCTTAAGTAAAAGGTCAAAAAATTCTGAGGGTGCATTCAAAAGTTGGATAAAATAAACATTGCGTGAAATATCTTGTGCTTAGGGTAAAAGATTAGGCATAGTTTATCTTGCTACACAATACCGAAGAAAAAGGTTGAAAAAGTTGAATTTATTTCAAAATTTTCGAAATTTTCTAAGTGTCAGGGGTATTTCTCGAGTCTGTCAGTAGATTCGAAACTTGCCATAGACTCGAAGGATTGGGAGTATAAATAGGTTAACAGTAAAGGTCATTAACTCCATCTGTTTTCGAATCTATACTCTCGAATCTGTCAAGGCGATCTCGAATCTATTTGCTCGAGTCTATCGGATTTCTACTAAACGACATTTTGTTGAGTTTGAAGATTGTGTGTTCGATACTACTCAAAGATCTAGGTATAAACAACTGGTTTGTACAAGATTCAAGTAGTTTTATACATCTTTTAAGCCAAAATCAACGAATTTTTGAAGATTTAGGGGTCTAAGTTGTGTTTTTTCAAAATTTCAACGGTTGGACCTATAAATAGTCAAATTAAAGGATCAAATCAGTGATTAGTAACTAGTAGGACAAATGAATGAAATTTTCTGAGTCCAAAAAGGTTAAAATAATAGGATTTGGTGTTAATGTTGGCCGTCGTCTATTCGAATATGATCTTGACTATTCGAGTCAGACCAGTCTCGAGTCTATCAATAGAGTCGAGAAGGTCAATAGACTCGAAAGAGTCATTGCACTCGAATCTGGGTAGTCGAATCTGTTGTTCGAGTCTGCCATTTAATTAGAATTATTTAATTTTAATTAAACTTGTAGAAATTCATAGGTGTTGGATTTTGTACTTACACAAGTTCAAAATAAAACAAATTTGAGTTTAAACAAGTTTATTCATTTTTTTGTTAATTCTAATACTTTATTAATTGTGCAGACATGGCAGATAGGATATTTGGGCCGAAGCATAATATGGTCCTTAATCCCGACAATAATATCCCTGAGGCGCAGGGTTATCGCCAAATATTGGATTTCCTAGCTGAATCTAGGATTGGATTTGCTCTATACCATAACATCCAAATAGTTCTTCCATATGTACGCCAGTTTTACGAGCATTTGCAAGTTGATTGCACTGTCACCCCGACAGTTCTAAGAACTAGAATCGCTGGACAGCCGTTAGCCTTTTCTGCAGACATGTTGCGTCAGGTTCTGCAGTTGGGATCTCAGGAACAAGAGGATGGGCCTATTGACTTTCCGTTAAGTATCAGGTAGACTGCTTTTCTGAGGATGGGATACAGTTTAGATGTTGCAAAGTCGTCGTACATGAAGAGTGGCCTGATTGGGCAATGGAGATTCTTGGTGCATGTATTCATGGTCTGTTTTGCGCCGAAGAAAGCTGGATTTGATTATATAGTGTCAAAGATCCAATCTGGGGTTATTGCATTGGTATACAATTGGAAATTCAGCTTTTCACAGATGTTTTTCTCGGAGTTTGTTCATCAGATTACGGCTCCAGAAAGGGAAAGATTCTTGTTGTACCCAAGGTTCATTATGATGTTGATAAGGCACTTCTTGCCAAACTTGCCGCTGTCGAATGATTTTCTGAGCGTTGCCATCATGGACAAAAGGATCTTCGCTGATTGTTCCTCACACCGAGGAAGATTGGCTGTTCCTGTTGCGCGTCCACTATTCGGAGCAATTGTGGATAGGGAGTTTCAAGCCCTGGAAGATGCCAACTGGGCAGGGGTCGTTGAGTTTCAACCGCAACAACAACCACAACAACGTCAACAACAACAGCAGCCGCGCGCTCAAAGACGCAGTCAAAGACCTGCAGCAAGTCAAATTCAGGCATCAAGGTCTTCCACAAGCCAACAACCGGAAGCTCAAGAAGCCGGCCCATCAAATGTTCAAGAAGCCGGACCCTCAAATATTCCGAGAGCAACTGAACAGCTATGCCAGACGCTTAATGAAATATGGGAGGCAGGGCCTAATGCGAACGAAGATGTGGCTGCCGCCCTGGTAGGTGAACTACTCAGTCCACCTGAAGGAGAAGAAGACGTATTTAGAGATGTAGAAGAGTATGAGCCAGAGAGGGCTGATAAAGGTTTGACATCATCTGAATCAGAGTCGGAAGATATGGAGGAGCTGGAAGTTGAAAGTGAATCAGTGGCTACAGATCCCAATATTCAAATCGGAACCTATGGATCGAGGTTGATAGTGAATGAAGAAGGATCCAGGAGAAGAGAGGCTAGGGAATCTGACGATTCAGATTTCGAAGAGGAGGAAGTTGCTCCCTTGGTGACTAGGCAAAGAGCCAAGCGTCACAGGTTCATGCAAGGGTCAACATCAGCATCTGAAGCCCAACAATCTCAATCTCAAACTCCAGAACCACAAGCCACCGCTCCACCATCACCACCACCTCAACATGAGCCCTATATTCCACCACCATTCATCCCTTCTCCAGTTCAGTCCATTCCATCTACCTCAACCGCTTATGTAGACAATCAGAGGTTTGTGCAGCTCAAAGCTCGAGTGGACTTCCAACATGTTCAAATCCTGAGCCTAACACAGGCAATGGGTGAAATTCAGGCACATAATGCAAATCTAGATAAAGAAAATGCTGAATTGAAGAGAACTGTAGAAAAAATCCAAGACGAGAATGTTGAGCTAAAGACGTTCGTATGCGATCAGGCAGCCGAGTTAAGATCGATGCCCTCCCTCATTGAGCAGTTAATGAAAAATCTTCAGGCTCAGGGGGAGACATCCTGCCGGGATCAAGAAACTGAGAAATCAAGAGATGATGATGATACGGATAATCAAGGCAATGATCCCAGCCCAAAAAGATAGAATGAGCCAGTAGATCTTTCTGCTGCTCAGACTGCTCAATCTGAGGGGGAGCCTAGTCCAGAAGGAGAAGTAGGAGGATCAGGAGAAGAAGCCGGTTCTTCAAGGGCTTTAGATAGCGACATGATAGACGCGCTGAAAGAAATTGAAGAAGAGCTAATGGAATTTGATTTTGAAGATGACGTCGAAGAGTTGGAAAAAGGTGAATTCATTCCAGAGGACGTCGTTGACTAGAAATCGGATGATGAAGTGTTAGATGATGAAGACGATCATGTTAATGAAGTGATAATCAATTCACAACCTGTCACTGAACTGTATGAGGGACAAAATCATAATGTGATTGATATTGATTACATCAAGGTAGCCTCAGTTGAAGACAAAGAACTTGAAGAGGCTGAGAAAGAGCCATCTAGAGCTGAACTGATAAATCTTTGGTTCAAGAAGGAAGAAAAGAAAGATCAGCTGAAGATGAAGAAGAAGATGAGAAATCCAAGTGCTGGAAATTTTGCTGGAGGGATTATAAGCTGGTTCTTTGACAAAGAACTGCAGCTATTTATCTTGAAAAGAAGAGATGGCCTTCAATACTTGAGGCGAACACTGAGAGCGTTCAACTCTCTGCCCAAGATTGAGGTTAAGGAGCTAGCTTGGAAGGAACTGATTAATATAGGCGAAGACCCGTACGCTGAAGTCATGGCGAAAATAATAAGAAAAGAGGGTCGTTCAGGAAAGTTTGAGAGGCTTAAGCCGAGATCTGGCAAAAGGGTCGAGGATGGATCAAGGATAGATCCTCATACTGGAAGACCTTGGGCCAGAATGATTTATAAGCCAGTCAAATGTCTGAAAAAGGTGCCAATGAAATCGATGCCACAGAATATTTTGAGCAACATGAAATGGTGGTACCTCGAGATTGACACTGCTGAAGCCATCATGGAGGATCAAGACGAGCAGGTCATTTTGAAGGTATATGATCCACTGCATTTGATAAACCTATCAAAGGACGACCTGAAGAAGCTTCATGATCAGCCTATCTTCTTTACTGAACCATGGAGATCTGAAGCCAGGAAGTTCCAGAAGGTAGTTAAAGTTTGTATAGATGCTGGATTATATGCAGGCAGTAGCATATATAGTTCTAGTACTTAAATTTGATGTAAATAATTAGAAGCTATCGTCAAGGGGGAGTCTGTTGGTACACCCTGTGTGACGATAGCAGTCTAATCGATCTAACATTGTGGTTTAAGTAATATTCAACATTTTGGTTAAACGAGTGTTTTGATATATATGTTTATATATGTTTGTCTGTTATTGATTGTGTGTGTTTGAACTTGATGTAACATATTACAAGAAGTTCAAACATAAAGATCAAAGATTAATTCAAGCATAAGTAAAATCATAAGTTTCAACACTTAGGTTTTTGAGCAAATGAGCTAGATTCGAATCAATTAAGGGTAGACATTCGAATCTGTGATAGATTCGAATGTAGCCTTAGATTCGAATGAAGGCTAGATTCGAGAGTGTCTTTGTGGACAGACTCGAATGGGCCTTGGGCCAGATTCGAGTTTGGCCCACATCAGACTCGAATCAGGGTCTATAATTAGAGATAGACTCGAGTCATTAGTAGACTTTGAGCAGAATTCGTGAGGAATTAAGCTTAAGGCGATCTCGAGTTTATCATTAGCTTTAGGTCCGTTCGGAGAGAATTAGTTCGTAGGATCGTTCGTGTGTCGTTCGTTCAGCGTCTAATAGTCTCCGTGTTTCGTAGTTGAGAGTTGTCCGTCTAACCGTTAACGAGGATTCCGCACTCGTTCACGGATCCGCGTCTAGATAGATCTAGTAGTGGTAGACCTTACAAGTGGTATCAGAGCCTACTGAGTGTTCTTGGTGTTCTTCGTGTTCATCATATACATTCTAGGTTTGTTGACGCTAGTTGGACGGTTTTTCTCTCAAAATCGAGTTTTTGAGCTTGGCAAATTCATATTCAGCAAATACTTTGTGGTTTTTCTCGTTTTTGATCGAAACCATTATTTTTTTCGTTAGAAAAATACTGGTTTAATCTGAAAATCGTTAAAAAAATCAAAGTATTCACTGTTTTTCGAGTTTGCGGCGCTCGAATCTAATAGGGGCAATTAGGGTTTCACTTTAGTCTCGAGTCTAATCTAAATCTGCTCCATTTCGAGTCTGTTTCAGTAGGTTTCGAATCTGTGTCGAGTCTGTTGCTTCATTCGAATAGGATCTCGAGTCTATTTAGTTTCAGTTTATTTCGAGTCTAGCTTAGTTTCGAATAGTGGTTTCGAATCTGCTGATTCCCTCGAGTTTGCTGTCTTCGAATCTAAGGACCATCGACTCTAAGGACTTTCTCGAATCTGCCATAATTTCGAATCTAATTGAATATTAACACTTAATCGAATTTAATCCCAAAAGATTTAACTTTAATTAGTTTCGAATCTACCCAGATTCGAAAGAATTATTCTAAATCAGTTTCGAATTAAATTAATTAAGTTCAACTTCAATTACTTGCAAAACGATGTCAAATCTTCAGAAATTCTTAGAAATGGACCACGAGGTCGGAAAGGCAAACGCACCGCCTAAGCTGATGAAGGTCGAGGACTATTACTGGTGGAAAGACCGATTTACGGATTTCGTACGTTTCAACGACATGCGCATGTGGGTGTGCATCGACGAAGGGTATATTCCACCGGTGTCTGAAGTTGAAGGCCGTCAAAAGGTCTTGTCATACCAAATGATGAAGGAGGATGACAAGAAACTATTTGAAGCCGAAAACAAAGCTTTCTCTCTAATCCGAATGGCGTTACCGCAGGATATTCTACACACATTTAGGACTCAGAGGACATCAAAAGAACTTTGGGAGTCGCTAGAAAAACGGTGTGAGGGAAATCCTAGAGTTAGGAGAAAGCGTACAGAGCTGTTAAAACAACAGTTCGCCATCTTCAAGGCGTTAAACGATGAACAACTGGATGACATCATCACCCGGTTCTATCATCTATTGACAGAACTTGAGAGCCACGGGATTGAGTTTACCGATACTGAAAAGAATAACAAGCTTCTTGATGCCCTACCAGCCAAATGGGCTATGTACGTGGCAATGATAAAGCTGAATGAAGACAAGTACTACACTCAATCTCTGGATGATATAGTGGGAACGTTGAGGGCATATCACTTCGAGCTCCTGAAGACTGAGACTGATTACGAACAAGTCCAGAATCCAGCAATGTATTTTGGAAAGACAACAAAATCTTCAGCGGCAGCCGAACCGAAGACTGCTACAGCATTCTTCACTGGAGAGACATCGTCACCAGCAGAGTCCGAAGACTCATTGAATCGCGCGTTCTTAGGATTAGGAAGATCGAAAGAACCGTAGCCCCAAGTACATCAGACTTCACCATCTCAGAGTTATTCGAAAATGCCCATGAGCGCAAAGTCTGCGGAAGAGCATTTGAATCTACTTGCTTCTTTTGTGGCCGCATACGGAAATTGTGTTCAAGGGAAGATTAACGATCCTGCTCTATGGGACGAGGATTACGATCAGGTCGACCCTGATGACTTAGAGGAAATGGATCTTAAATGGCAACTGGCCATGGTGACCCAGAGGGTTAAGCGATTCATTAAGAGAACTGGGAGGAATCTGCAAATGAATAACAAGGGGATAGGATTTGATAAGTCCAAAGTCAAATGCTACAACTGTCAGGGATTGGGACACTTCGCCAGGGAGTGTCACAGACCGAAGGTAGAGACATACCAAGGACATAGTCAGCATCAGGGACAGTACCAAAATCAATCCCAACAACGATATCTTCCGAGTTCATCATCTGGACAGGCCAATCTAGCGGGTCTTCTATCCAATGTTACTTCAGATAGACAGCTAGATGGCACGTATGATTGGAGTTCACATCCTGAGTCGAATGCTAGAGCCTTCATGGCTGAAGTCACCGAAAGGGGGTGTGATGGGGACGAGCAGACCACAAGGGACAGCAGTCCGATGTGGATAGAGAAGGCGAATGATCAAACAGTGCTGGAGTTTGCTGCTCAGATGGCCAACGTGGAATCTGATAACTTAAAGGTTAGTCTGTCTTATTCTCTATTTCGTGAATGTGTTTTATGTGTTAGTTTTAACGATAGGTTAAATCTAGTCTTAGACTCACATAAGACCATAGCTGCTCAAAATGAAAACTTAAAAATTGAAAATGC
Source organism: Centrapalus pauciflorus (assembly GCA_020465985.1). NCBI lineage: Eukaryota > Viridiplantae > Streptophyta > Magnoliopsida > Asterales > Asteraceae > Centrapalus > Centrapalus pauciflorus. The sequence continues at coordinate 19,881 of JAANYP010001834.1, read as the reverse complement.
TAGCCTAAATGATATCAAACAAGATCTAAAAGAAAAGCTTAAGGCTGATGCTCAAGACGTAGTAGTTCTGAAAGACAAACTCAGTGAGTAGTGTGTTAGGATAGAGCTAATGTATGAGCACGTAGAGGCCTTGACAAAAAATCTTAAGGACAAGGATATAGAGCTGGCAGAGACAAAGGTTAAAGTAGCAGAGGCAAATAGCAAGTTGGAGAAATTTAGGAATTCGAGCCTAAATCTAGGGAAAGTCTTAGATGCCCAAAGACAGTCTAAGAAGCCCGTAGGTCTAGGTTTTCACGAAATTCCTCCACCTTTCAATGCTAACTATGTGCCTCAGCCTCAAGAGAACACTGACAAATCAGTAGACTTAGAGGACCTACCTGAACCAACACCAGAGCCTATAGTAGAAAATACACCTAAGGTGGCTGACTCAACCGTCACGGTCAAGAAAGTAAAGTTTGTGTCTTCCTCCAGTGAAACATCTGCAGGAAAACAGAAAATTTCTTGGGCTGACCAGGTCGACGAGCCAGACACCATAGATGTACCAAAGGAAGTAGACACGAGTGAGACACCTAGATCTAAGGGAGCACACAAAAAGTCCATAGATAAGATGTCTTGCTTCAGATGTCACGAGAAGGGGCATGTTGCTTCTCACTGTCCACTTAGGAAAAACGACGTTACCCCTAAGACAGTGAACCCAACACCTGTTAAGCCCTCAACCAGTGTGGCAAGCAGCAGTAGTTCTCAACCTACTGAGAAAACTGCGCAGGCCGCACCCAAACAAGTTGTGAAAAACACACCGGTTAAGGTTGGACCAAAGGAAGTGATTAGGACAAATTCACCGAATCGTGTCAATAATAAATCTAGGTCAGCACCACAACAAGTCTATAGGAGCACCACACCTAGCAGGTCACATACTCCAGTTAGGTCTCATACTCCAGTTAGACAGTATGCACCGGTAAGAGCTTAGGGATCACAGTCAGAAATGGCATATAATAGGAATTATTCTAGAGCTCCACAACAAATGCCTACACCAAGGCAAAGAGTGAACTTAAATCACCCGGCACCACAACAGAATTCAGTTCAAAGGCCCAAGTCACCTGAAAGGCGAGATGGGTACTTGAAAGAGTTCACGTATGTGGACGAGAATGGTATTACCAAGTCAGTCATGGCTTGGTTTCCCCGTGATAACTAACCTCTTTTCTTTCATATGCAGGAGATAACTACCGGTCCAAACAACAAGTGGTTCGTCGACAGTGGTTGCTCCAGGAACATGACGGGGGAAAGAAGTCTACTCACAGACTTCAAGGGAGGTTATAGGGGATTCGTATCATTCGCGGGTAACAAGGGTGGAAATATCACGGGTACCGGAGTGGTCACTAATGGGACAATCACGTTGGACCAAGTTTATCACGTTGATAAACTGGTTCACAATCTCATTAGTGTATCTCAAATCTGTGATAGGAAGAACTCGGTGTTATTTACTGACACTGAGGCGTTAGTGCTAAGGCCGGGATTCAAAATTCCTGAAGAATGGGTACTGATGCGGGCGCCAAGGAAGAACGACTTGTACATGCTGGATATGAACAAGCCGGAGAGTTCGATGGGGCCAATCTGTCTATTATCCAAAGCTTCAGAGACGGAGTCCGTACTGTGGCACAGACGCATGGCTCACCTGCACCTAAGGAAGATGAATTACATAACGAAGAATGGACTGGTGCAGGGTGTGCCAATGAAGAGCTTTTAATTCGAGGACAAGTGTCTACCGTGCATGAAGGGCAAACATATAACACCTTGCTTTTATTTGCATTTTATTTTAAGTTTTTTTGAGCAATTTGCGTAAAATGATGTAATTTCGAGTTTTAGTATAAATAGGAGTTGGGTGCTTCATTTTCTCACTTTTGCAAAATATTCTAGCAACTCCAGAGCTCCTCTCTCTAGAATCGAACTTCTCTCTAACTTTTCTCTCAAACCGACCGGCCAAATTTCGAGTTCTATACATCATCGGAAAGATCTCGAGGAACACTACGCGGATCTACCATTGCATGTGAGATTTGATACGAATTCGAGGTAAGAATTTCCATTTTTTGTATTCTGCATTTTTGGGTTTTCGAAGGAAGCTTTATAATTCATTTTTTTGGTTCGATTTTTAAGCCATTTAGCTTGAGTTTTAGCCTGATTCTGTTAGATAATGTATAATGTAACTAAACCGAGGCTTATTACTTAGCTTATTTGTGGAATTGAGGCTTGAAAATGCATGTTTAAAGCTGTAGATTATGAACAAACTCGAGTATGCATAGAACAGACTCGAAATACCAAGAACAAACTCGAATAGAGCTAGATTCGAGATATGGGTTTCGAATCTATCCTCAGATTCGAAAGAGGTTCGAATCTAAACCCTGGTTCGAATCTGTCTTCGAATTTGGAACCATGTGTTCGAATCTGTCCCCTAAATTCGAATTTAATTGATAAAATTAATGAGCAACGCATAAATTAGCAAAATAAATGGCAAAATATTTAGCTAGAAGTTATGGCTTATAGATGTTGGAATATTGAGCTAGCAGTATTAATTTAGTACATGTTGTGTAATATTAAACTTCAGATATTATACATAAGCCGTTTAGCCCAGTTGCGAGTCAAAGCCAGAGCCAGAATATTATAAAGCCTAGATAAGCAAGTGCAAGCATTATAAAGCAATTTAAAGCGTAAATAAGCCCGAGCAAGCATTTCAGAGTATTTCAAAGCATTTTCAGTACAGTGAGTAACAGTTATTCTTGTTTACATGTTTTATATGAAATTGAGACATAAATTGTTTCTATATGATTTCTTTGGAATTCAATAGACTTTTGTGAGTAAAGGCGAACACTGTGGTACAGGTGATGCCCAGCTTAGCTGGATCTTACATTTGATCTATTAATATGCATATTTATCTGCTATATGTTTATTGTTCTGCATACTATACAGCAAACTTTGTGTTAGCGTTTCTTTGTGCATCTCATAAGCATTATATTTAGCGAGCAAGCAATTCTGATGTTCACCACTATCCCTTGAGCATTATGCGGGTAGCTAGCCCCGCATCACAGATTGATCATCTGTCAGCGGTAAACCCCTAGTGGTGGCATCTCCGTTCTGCGTGAAATGTCTCAATTGTGCAGCATTCTTTCTGGGTATTAAGCAAATAAGCAAGCAAGCAAGCAAGCATAACAACCTTTATAGGCACTTTCGCCTCATATTTTACATGCATTCATGAATATCTGTTTACTCACTAAGCTTTAGCTTACAGTTGCTACTCACAATTTTTACAGGAAAAGGTAAAGAACAAGCTGGACCTTCTGCTTAGGTCTATTATCTGATCAACCCAGAGGACTTAGCTCACTTTCAGCTTGTGGTATAGCTTTATGATGCCTTGGGTTCTGGGTAGCTGCTTTTATTTAAATTGTGATGTTTTTAGCAACTTAGTACTGTAACCTTGTAGCACGTGTAGTGCATGACTTATTGTAATATTTTATTTAGCTTTATGCATTTATTTTTATTCCTCGGATAAGCAAGCATGTTTTAAAGCAAGGATGTGACAGGATGGTATCAGAGCATTAGTTTGAGGGATTCAAGTGTTAGCAATAACACTTGGACTCAAACTTTTAAGCAAAGATATTAGCTTCGAATATCTAGGCTTTAACTTGATCTGAGATAGGCTTTGACTTTGCTTTAGGAATTGGGAAATGGGGTAGAATAGGAGTTATGCCTATTCTTATGCAAGTATTATTTATATAATTTCAGAACATGTCTGGATCTGGTGAAGGAGCGGGAGGTGGACTCACTCCTGAACAGATCATGCAAATTATGCAAACTATGCTTAACGAGAACAACGAGCGTCAAGCTAAGTTTCTGCAAGACCAGTTTCGTGCTCGTGATGAAGCCGAAACTAGGCGCAGAGAAGAGCGTAGGAAACAACAGCATGATGACACTGGACGCCGAAATGACAACACTGACAAGGAAGAAGTCCCTGTAGTCCCTCCTAAGGGCTGCAACTTCCGTTACTTTAAAGCTTGTGGAGCTCAACCCTTCAAGGGTGCTGCAAACTCGATTGAAGCGCTCGAGTGGATTACTGGCATTGAGCGAATATTTCTCATCAGCGACTGTGCTGAAGAATCCAAGGTCAGCTTTGCTACTACATTGTTCGAGGGAGGCGCTGTCATGTGGTGGAGGTCTCAGGAGAACATGCACGGAGCCAACTGGATTAAGTCCCTATCTTGGGATGAATTCAAAGTTATTTTCTTTCGTCAGTACTGCCCAGCTGATGAAAAGAAGCGTTTGGAAGAGAAGCTGATGTATCTTACTCAGGGAACCAAATCGGTGACTGAGTATGAGATTGAATTCACCCGACTAAGTTTACTGTCTGACTACCAAGTCGCTACTGAAGAGCGAAAGATCGACCGTTTTCTGATGGGTCTACATCCCGAATATCAGAAGTTCTTGAAGCACCGGGGATATACCAATTATGCTGATTGTGTTGAAGCTGCTCGAATTCTCGAGCAAGACTTTATTCGAGCTGGAGGAGTTCCTGCTTCATCTATGAACCCTACTTGTCCATCACCGCCCAAGAAATCGCGCACTGGAAGTTATTCTGGATCTTCATCCAGATATTCTCAGCCATAGCAGTTCCATTACCGACAGTTCAGCTCACCTCCGGCACAGCAAACTCGATCCTATGCGGTGCATTCTGAGCCGAGGCAGTGTCGCCGCTGCCAGAAGTCACACATTGGGCGTTGTAACCCCAATGATGTGAGGTGCTACGTGTGCAACGAAATAGGGCATAGCAGTGAAGAATGTCCTAACAAAGTTAAAGTTTGCAACAACTGCTTACGCCCTGGACATAATGAGCATGCATGTACGCATCCGTTCAGCATAATTTACCCGAGTGCAGAGCATCATCCGCGATTGCAGCAGCAGCAATACCGACCTCAGCAACAACATCAACAACAACAGCAAAGACAAAATCACCCGGCCCGGCATAGCACATCGCGAGGAGGTTCTAGTCGCCGTAACGAGCCAGCTCGGAGTCAGAATCGCGCATTCCAGATAACGGCTGAGCAAGCAAAGGAAATACTAGATGTGGTATCTGGTATGTTTCTCGTTAACTCCGTACCTGCTACAGTTATTTTTGATTCAGGAGCCAACCGTTCCTTCATATCAAATTCATTTGCATCTAAACTTGGAATTGCACCGACTACTCTACCTGTTATCTTTGATATTGAAACGGCTAGTAATGTAAGTGTGTCTACCGATAAAATTTACCGTGACTGCATCATTCTGCTTGACAACTGCACATTCCAACTGGACCTTATCCCGATGGACTTTCACGAATTCGACGTCATCGTGGGTATGGATTGGCTCGATCATCATGACGCCAACATTGTCTGCAAGAAGAAGTTGATAAAGCTCACTGCTCCGGATGGCCGCCATATTTGCATCTACGGTGACAGAAAGACAGGTGATATATGCTTAATTTCGGTAGTCAAAGCTAGGAAGCATATAGCTAAGGGTTGCATGTCATACTTAGCATATGCGATAGATGCTAAGTCTGAAAAGAAAGCATTAGCCGAGGTTCCGATAGCCTCCGAGTTTCCCGATGTCTTTCCCGAGGACATCTCTGGACTCCCGCCAGACCGTCAGGTGGAGTTCAGAATTGATTTAGTGCCCAGCGCGGCACCAATTGCTCGAGCCCCGTATAGACTTGCACCTGCTGAGATGCAAGAAATGATGAAGCAATTGCAAGAATTGCTTGACAAGGGATTCATACGACCAAGTTCATCTCCCTGGGGAGCTCCTGTTCTTTTCGTTAAGAAGAAAGATTGGACTCTCCGGATGTGCATTGATTATAGGAAGTTGAACAAGGTAACAATAAAGAATAAATATCCGTTGCCCAGAATAGACGATCTCTTCGACCAGCTTCAGGGAGCCAGTTACTTCTCAAAGATCGATCTTAGATCTGGGTATCATCAGCTCAAAGTTCGTGAAGAAGACGTCCCTAAAACGGCTTTCCGTACTAGATATGGGCATTACGAGTTTCTTGTTATGCCCTTTGGTCTTACAAATTCTCCTGCGGCGTTCATGGATCTGATGAACCGCGTTTGTAGACCAATGCTTGATAAGTCTGTTATCGTCTTTATAGACGATATTCTCATCTACTCGAAAACGGAAGCTGAGCATGCTGTGCATCGTAGAGAGCTGCTAGAGTTGCTGCGCAAAGAGCGACTTTACGCCAAGTTCTCTAAATGCGAATTTTGGTTGCGACAGGTGCTTACAATCTTGATTTATTCATTTTTAAGCTTATCTTTTCTTAAATTTCATGTTTAGCGTTAACTTGAAAATCTTGTATCTTATCAGATACAATTCCTTGGTCATGTGATATCTGGTGAAGGAATCTCTGTGGATCCTTCTAAGATAGAAGCCATTCAAAATTGGGAAGCTCCCAAATCAGCTACTGAGAACCGAAGTTTCTTGGGATTGGCGGGTTACTACCGTCGATTTATTAAGGACTTCTCAAAACTAGCCATGCCTCTTACGTCTCTTACTCGCAAGAGTGTTCCCTTTATTTGGGAAGAAGCTCAAGAGAACGCGTTTCGAACTTTAAAACAGAAACTCACCGAAGCACCTATTCTGGCCTTACCCGAAGGCAATGAAGACTTTGTGGTCTTCAGCGATGCTTCATATCAAGGGCTTGGGTGTGTTTTGATGCAAAGAGGCAGAGTCATAGCATATGCTTCTCGCCAACTTAAGGATCATGAAAAGAGTCATCCGACTCATGACCTTGAACTTGCTGCTGTGACTTTTGCATTGAAAACATGGCGGCATTATCTCTACGGCACCAAATGTCAACTGTATACGGATCACAAGAGCCTTAAGTACATTTTCAGCCAGAAGGAGCTCAACATGCTTCAGCAACGCTCCATGGAACTCATCAAAGACTATGACTGTGATATTCTATATCACCCAGGCAAAGCGAATGTGGTGGCTTATGCATTGAGTCGTAAATCTTACTCTGCTAAATGTCTCTATACCTTGACCCATACTTTGTTTTCATCAACTTTGATTGATTAAATTCTCGTTGCTCAAGCCGAAGACCTAAAAGAAGAAAACCTCAACTCCGAGGACATGAAAGGGCAACTTCAGTTCTTAACCGATAGCCCTCGTAGCTTAAAGCTCTTCAAGAATCGTGTCTGGGTTCCGAAATTTGGTGATGTTCGGCAGAAAATTCTTTCGGAAGCCCACTGTTCTAACTTCTCGGTACATCCTAGCAGCACCAAGATGTACAACGATCTAAAAGCCGAGTATTGGTGGCCCGGTATGAAGAGAGACGTAGGTCAATATGTCGATAACTGTGTTACATGCCGATTGGTCAAAGCGGAGCATCAGCAGCCTTATGGCAGTCTACAGCCTCTACCGATTCCCGAGTGGAAGTTCGATCACATAACGATGGACTTTGTGACGAAGCTTCCAACTACGCGAAGACAGCACGATGCAACATGGGTGATTGTGGACCGTCTAACCAAAGTCGCTCATTTCATTCCAATTCGCGAGAACTACTCATTGGAGAAGTTGGCTAAATTGTATATAGACGAGATCGTTACGCGACACGGAGTGCCACTGTCAATTGTTTCAGATCGCGACAGCCGGTTCACTTCGAGGTTCTGGAGTGCATTACAAGATGGATTAGGCACTAAGATCAGAATGAGTACAGCATATCATCCACAGCCTGATGGCCAGAGTGAGCGTACGATCCTTACACTCGAAGACATGCTGCGGGCATGTGTTCTTGAGTTTAGCGGTAGTTGGGACGACCACTTGCCGTTAGCAGAATTTTCTTATAACAATAGTTATCACTCATCCATCAAAGTCGCACCTTTCGAAGCCTTATACGGACGCAAGTGCCGAACTCCTACGTGTTGGCATGAAGCCGGTGAAGCACCAATCGCCGGTCCCGAGTTACTTCAGCAGACAAATTAAAAGATCCGAATCATACGTCAACGATTGGAAACTGCTCAATCTCGACAGAAATCGTATCATGACCGACGTCATAAGCCATTGGAATTTCAGAAGGATGACTATGTTGTATTAAAAGTCTCGCCGATGAAAGGTGTGTTTAGATTCGGCAAGCGTGGCAAGTTAGCACCACGATTCGTTGGTCCTTTTAAGATCACCGAGCGTGTTGGAACTCAATCTTATCTGTTGGACTTGCCGAGTGAACTGTCCAACATACACCCCGTGTTTCACGTTTCGCAACTAAGGAAGTGCAAAGAAGATGACAGAGAAAAGTGGGCCGATCATCTGACTTATAAGATTAATGAGAAGCTGCAATGTGACGAGCCTGAAATTATTCTAGAGACAAAGATGAAGAAGTTGAGAAATCGAGAGGTAGCAATGGTGTTGGTGCAATGGAGAACTTCTCACGGAACTTCTCAGACCTGGGAATCTGAGCAGGACATGAGAGTTCGATATCCGCATCTGTTTGAGCCTTAGGTACTTCGAGGACGAAGTGCAAGCGTGGTGGGCTCATACTTTAACACCTTGCTTTTATTTGCAATTTTATTTTAAGTATTTTGAGCAATTTTGCGTAAAATGATGTAATTTCGAGTTTTAGTATAAATAGGAGTTGGGTGCTTCATTTTCTCACTTTTGCAAAACTATTCTAGCAACTCCAGAGCTCCTCTCTCTAGAATCGAACTTCTCTCTAACTTTTCTCTCAAACCGACCGGCCAAATCTCGAGTTCTATACATCATCGGAAAGATCTCGAGGAATACTACGCGGATCTACCATTGCATGTGAGATTTGATACGAATTCGAGGTAAGAATTTCCATTTTTCGTATTCTGCATTTTTGGGTTTTTGAAGGAAGCTTTATAATTCATTTTTTGGTTCGATTTTTAAGCCATTTAGCTTGAGTTTTAGCCTGATTCTGTTAGATAATGTATAATGTAACTAAACCAAGGCTTATTACTTAGCTTATTTATGGAATTGAGGCTTGAAAATGCATGTTTAAAGCTGTAGTTTATGAACAAGAACAAACTCGAATAGAGCTAGATTCGAGATATGGGTTTCGAATCTATCCTCAGATTCGAAAGAGGTTCGAATCTAAACCCTGGTTCGAATCTGTCTTCGAATTTGGAACCATGTGTTCGAATCTGTCCCCTAAATTCGAATTTAATTGATAAAATTAATGAGCAACGCATAAATTAGCAAAATAAATGGCAAAATATTTAGCTAGAAGTTATGGCTTATAGATGTTGGAATATTAAGCTAGCAGTATTAATTTAGTACATGTTCTGTAATATTAAACTTCAGATATTATACATAAGCCGTTTAGCCCAGTTGCAAGTCAAAGCCAGAGCCAGAATATTATAAAGCCTAGATAAGCAAGTGCAAGCATTATAAAGCAATTTAAAGCGTAAATAAGCCCGAGCAAGCATTTCAGAGTATTTCAAAGCATTTTCAGTACAGTGAGTAACAGTTATTCTTGTTTACATGTTTTATATGAAATTGAGACATAAATTGCTTCTATATGATTTCTTTGGAATTCAATAGACTTTTGTGAGTGAAGGCGAACACTGTGGTACAGGTGATGCCCAGCTTAGCCGGATCTTACATTTGATCTATTAATATGCATATTTATCTGCTATCTGTTTATTGTTCTGCATACTATACAGCAAACTTTGTGTTAGCGTTTCTTTGTGCATCTCATAAGCATTATATTTAGCGAGAAAGCAATTCTGATGTTCACCACTATCCCTTGAGCATTATGCGGGTAGCTAGCCCCGCATCACAGATTGATCATCTGTCAACGGTAAACCCCTAGTGGTGGCATCTCCGTTCTGCGTGAAATGTCTCAATTGTGCAGCATTCTTTCTGGGTATTAAGCAAATAAGCAAGCAAGCATAACAGCCTTTATAGGCACTTTCGCGTCATATTTTACATGCATTCATGAATATCTGATTACTCACTAAGCTTTAGCTTACAGTTGCTACTCACAATTTTTACAGGAAAAGGTAAAGAACAAGCTGGACCTTCTGCTTAGGTCTATTATCTGATCAACCCAGAGGACTTAGCTCACTTTCAGCTTGTGGTATAGCTTTATGATGCCTTGGGTTCTGGGTAGCTGCTTTTATTTAAATTGTGATGTTTTTAGCAACTTAGTACTGTAACCTTGTAGCACGTGTAGTGCATGACTTATTGTAATATTTTATTTAGCTTTATGCATTTATTTTTATTCCTGGGATAAGCAAGCGTGTTTTAAAGCAAGGATGTGACAAAACAGCATAAAAAGACACACAAGTCCAAGAAGCAGAATTCAATCGCCTCAACATTCGATCTGTTGCATATGGACCTTTTCGGCCCTATCAACAAAAGGAGTATAGGAGGTAGTTGGTTTTGCTTAGTTATCACTGACGATTACTCACGTTTTTCATGGGTTTTCTTTTTAGGTACGAAGGACGAGACGGCTGCAAAGCTCATCGGGTTCTTAGACCAAGTGGAGACCTCCTACGGAACAAAGGTTAAACATATTCGTAGTGATAATGGGACTGAATTTAAAAACTCTGTAATTGGTGTATATTGCCTATCAAAGGGCATAGTGCATCAATTCAGTGCACCATATGAACCTCAACAGAATGGGGTGGCCGAACGTAAAAATAGAACGTTGATTGAAGCTGCAAGGACTATGCTTTCGGATTCAAAGCTTCCTACCATGTTTTGGGGGGAGGCAGTGAATACCGCGTGCCATATTTTAAACCGAGTCCTTACAGTTAAATCATTGAACAAAAATGGTATGAAATTTTGAATAAACGGCCACCTAACTTAACTGGATTCGAACCATTTGGTGTACCATGCACTCTTTTACGAACAAAACATCAACCAAAGTTTGGTGAAAAGGCTGACGAAGGATACTTCCTAGGTTATGTGCCGAACTCACCAAACAAACGGGTGTTTAACAAAACAAATGGTACTGTGGAGATTGTGTATAACATTGAAGTTACAAGTTATACACATGAACCCCAAACTGGTCCGGAATGGATATTTGACTATGATAAGTTATTTGAGTCATTTAACATTCCTTAGGATGATAATGCAGGTACAATCGAAAAGGACATGGCGACGTTGCATCTGAACGACGATGGCCAAATCTTTCCGAGGACCACGTTCGAATCTACATCCGAGCCTACTGCGACTGTAGATGGGTCTCCAAAAGTTGCTGATCAAGAGGCACCTAACACTGAGAATCAGACTCAAGCATCGAGTTCCAACTCTGAGGAAAACGTCCGTGAGGAGGAAAATGTAGAAGCTGAGGCTGTTCCCCCATTAGGTGAAATAGGATCGAACTTAGGAGATAATCTAAGAGTTGATGATATAGAGACCTCTAGGATTAACAAGAACCATCCATTAGAAAGTATCATAGGAAATCCTAACGAGGGTGTGAGGACAAGGAGTAGTGTAAATAACAACACAGTGTTGTTGTCGATGATAAACGACTCCGAGGCATATCACACGTGTCTCTATTCGTGTTTCATATCGCAAGTAGAGCCTAAAAATGTGCAAATGGCACTTAAGGATAACTCTTGGGTTCAAGCGATGCAGGAAGAACTTTCACAATTTAGGAAACTAGAAGTGTGGGAGTTAGTTCCGTTACCTCGAGGGGAAATAGCAATAGGAACCAAATGGGTTTTTAAGTGCAAAAGAGACGATCGAGGTATAGTCACGCGCAACAAGGCTAGATTAGTTGTAAAGGGTTTCAACCAAGAGGAGGGAATCGATTACAACGAAGTTTTTGCACCTATAGCAAGGCTGGAAGCCATTAGGTTGTTTCTAGCTTTTGCCTCCTTCAAGGGTTTTAAAGTATATCAGTTAGACGTTAAGAGTGCTTTCCTGTATGGGAAAGTGAAGGAATTGGTGTATGTAGAACAACCGCCCGGATTTACAGATCCAAAATATCCTGATAGAGTATATCGCTTAGATAAGGCTCTATACGGATTACATCAGGCACCTAGGGCATGGTATGAGACTCTATCCAACCATCTGTTAGAGAACGGTTTTGAAAGGGGTAGGATAGATAGTACCTTGTTTGTTAAGAGGAAGGGCGAGCACTTTATCTTGGTACAAGTGTACGTCGATGATATCATCTTTGGATCATCAGACGAACAGATGTGCAAAGATTTCGAGAAGGTGATGAAGTCTAAGTTCGAGATGAGTGCTATGGGGGAGTTGAATTTCTTTTTGGGGTTGCAAGTTGACCAGAAGAAGGAAGGCATGTTTATCCATCAGACCAAGTATGTCTATGACATATTAGAACGGTTTGGGATGGAAGGAACTAAGTTGACTGCCCATTTCAGCACGCCGATTCAAGTGAATCACAATCTCGGGGCGGGTACTGAAAGTGATACCGATGTGGATCCGACTTTATATCGGGCCATGATTGGGTCACTTATGTATTTAACTGCTTCAAGACCTGATATTATGTTTGCTGTGTGTATTTGTGCTAGGTTTCAAGCAAATCCGAAGGAGGTGCACATGAAAGATGTGAAGCGGATTCTACGATACCTCAAGTCGAAACCGAAGCTGGGACTTTGGTATCACGCGGAGGTAGATCTAGAGTTGGAGGCGTTCACAGATTCTGACTACGGAGGATGCAGCTTGACGCGCAAATCAACGACTGGAGGTTGTCAGTTCCTAGGAGGGAGGTTGGTGTCCTGACAATGCAAGAAACAAACATCGGTAGTCGTGTCAACGTGCGAGGCCGAGTATGTTGCTGCTGGTAGTTGCTGCTCACAGGTTCTGTGGATACAACAACAATTGCGGGATTACGGTTTGGCTTACACTCAAACTCCAATTAGGATAGACAATCAATCTACTATTGCTATAACTAATAATCCAGTTAAACACAACAAAACAAAGCACATAGACATAAGGCATCATTTTATTCGTGATTGTGCTGAAAAGAACTTAATCAAACTGGTAAAAGTGGCTACAGAAGATAATAATGCAGATTTATTTACCAAAGCGTTTGATAAATCACGGTTTGAGTATTTAATTCAACTGAATGGAATGCGCAACCCAGAGTAAATTGACCTTAGTAGTAGTAGTTTATTTTCTTTTAGAGTCGTAGTATTTCTTTCTTAACAGTAGTCTACTAATTTAGGTAAGTTTCTATTTTTAGTAAGTTAGTAGGTTAGCTTATTTTACTGCTTTTTCTTATGAAAAACAAAAGAAAAAAGAGAGAAAATTACAAAAATACAAAAAAAGAGAATATCAGAAAAAAGAGTTAAGTCTTAGATACATAGGTTCAAAGTGACGAAAATTAGCACAGTCGTTACAAACTCTAAGTGTTTAGGCTTTCACACATAATGCAACTAAATTCTAAGTGTTATACTTTATTTAGTTTGATGTGTTGGTAGGCATAATACATATAGGGAATCTCAAGGCTAATAAAATATTCTAGAAAAAGTCAAGCGTGTCACTAACTTAGATGTACGACCAATCGGTCTTAATTTTTATGTACAAGACATACAAACTTTGAGTCTAAATGAGGTATGTAAACTTTCTGGGGATGTATGGCAACATCAAATACATCTGAAAATGGAAAGAATAGAAATATCATATAAAACTGAGAGTCGAAAACATGCAACTCTGTTGTACGTAAGTACAGACCTGTTGTCTCTGTTTAGATTCGGGTTAGCAGATATGTCGCTTTGTTGTACGTCAGTACAGACCTGTCACCGCTGTCTACTAACTTTAAAAATAAACCTTAAGTCGAACTAAGACACTTTGTTGTATGAAAATACAGACCTGTGTCCGATGTTTGTCTTTTAAAGAAAGTTTGCAAATACCAACAAGTTAGAATCTTTGTCTGTGTGCCTTGATCATAAAAGTATGTCTATGTCTGACTCACGTAAGATAATTTCCTGATAAATAAAAATGCCAAGGGATGTTCCGAAATGTAGAGTGTTTAAAGGGGTAAAATACCAACAATCGGCTAAATAGGTATGTCACGACAAACAATCAAAGGGATTAAAAATTCCAAAGTGTGAAAGTTTAAATACTGAAAGTGTGTATCTGACACCGCTATCTGATTGAACCTTTCTTAGACTATACTCATCAAAAATATTTTGTTTAGTATTTAGCTTAGCTTTTAAATTTGTTAAGTATAGCTTAAGTCAAGAATAAATTTTTTGGTCAAAATTTTATTTTATTTTATTTTATTTTTTTTTTACCTTAGTTTAGTTTATTTTATTTTATTTTATTTTATTTTATTTTATTTTATTTTAGTTTAATTTTTCCTTAAGTAAAAGGTCAAAAAATTCTGAGGGTGCATTCAAAAGTTGGATAAAATAAACATTGCGTGAAATATCTTGTGCTTAGGGTAAAAGATTAGGCATAGTTTATCTTGCTACACAATACCGAAGAAAAAGGTTGAAAAAGTTGAATTTATTTCAAAATTTTCGAAATTTTCTAAGTGTCAGGGGTATTTCTCGAGTCTGTCAGTAGATTCGAAACTTGCCATAGACTCGAAGGATTGGGAGTATAAATAGGTTAACAGTAAAGGTCATTAACTCCATCTGTTTTCGAATCTATACTCTCGAATCTGTCAAGGCGATCTCGAATCTATTTGCTCGAGTCTATCGGATTTCTACTAAACGACATTTTGTTGAGTTTGAAGATTGTGTGTTCGATACTACTCAAAGATCTAGGTATAAACAACTGGTTTGTACAAGATTCAAGTAGTTTTATACATCTTTTAAGCCAAAATCAACGAATTTTTGAAGATTTAGGGGTCTAAGTTGTGTTTTTTCAAAATTTCAACGGTTGGACCTATAAATAGTCAAATTAAAGGATCAAATCAGTGATTAGTAACTAGTAGGACAAATGAATGAAATTTTCTGAGTCCAAAAAGGTTAAAATAATAGGATTTGGTGTTAATGTTGGCCGTCGTCTATTCGAATATGATCTTGACTATTCGAGTCAGACCAGTCTCGAGTCTATCAATAGAGTCGAGAAGGTCAATAGACTCGAAAGAGTCATTGCACTCGAATCTGGGTAGTCGAATCTGTTGTTCGAGTCTGCCATTTAATTAGAATTATTTAATTTTAATTAAACTTGTAGAAATTCATAGGTGTTGGATTTTGTACTTACACAAGTTCAAAATAAAACAAATTTGAGTTTAAACAAGTTTATTCATTTTTTTGTTAATTCTAATACTTTATTAATTGTGCAGACATGGCAGATAGGATATTTGGGCCGAAGCATAATATGGTCCTTAATCCCGACAATAATATCCCTGAGGCGCAGGGTTATCGCCAAATATTGGATTTCCTAGCTGAATCTAGGATTGGATTTGCTCTATACCATAACATCCAAATAGTTCTTCCATATGTACGCCAGTTTTACGAGCATTTGCAAGTTGATTGCACTGTCACCCCGACAGTTCTAAGAACTAGAATCGCTGGACAGCCGTTAGCCTTTTCTGCAGACATGTTGCGTCAGGTTCTGCAGTTGGGATCTCAGGAACAAGAGGATGGGCCTATTGACTTTCCGTTAAGTATCAGGTAGACTGCTTTTCTGAGGATGGGATACAGTTTAGATGTTGCAAAGTCGTCGTACATGAAGAGTGGCCTGATTGGGCAATGGAGATTCTTGGTGCATGTATTCATGGTCTGTTTTGCGCCGAAGAAAGCTGGATTTGATTATATAGTGTCAAAGATCCAATCTGGGGTTATTGCATTGGTATACAATTGGAAATTCAGCTTTTCACAGATGTTTTTCTCGGAGTTTGTTCATCAGATTACGGCTCCAGAAAGGGAAAGATTCTTGTTGTACCCAAGGTTCATTATGATGTTGATAAGGCACTTCTTGCCAAACTTGCCGCTGTCGAATGATTTTCTGAGCGTTGCCATCATGGACAAAAGGATCTTCGCTGATTGTTCCTCACACCGAGGAAGATTGGCTGTTCCTGTTGCGCGTCCACTATTCGGAGCAATTGTGGATAGGGAGTTTCAAGCCCTGGAAGATGCCAACTGGGCAGGGGTCGTTGAGTTTCAACCGCAACAACAACCACAACAACGTCAACAACAACAGCAGCCGCGCGCTCAAAGACGCAGTCAAAGACCTGCAGCAAGTCAAATTCAGGCATCAAGGTCTTCCACAAGCCAACAACCGGAAGCTCAAGAAGCCGGCCCATCAAATGTTCAAGAAGCCGGACCCTCAAATATTCCGAGAGCAACTGAACAGCTATGCCAGACGCTTAATGAAATATGGGAGGCAGGGCCTAATGCGAACGAAGATGTGGCTGCCGCCCTGGTAGGTGAACTACTCAGTCCACCTGAAGGAGAAGAAGACGTATTTAGAGATGTAGAAGAGTATGAGCCAGAGAGGGCTGATAAAGGTTTGACATCATCTGAATCAGAGTCGGAAGATATGGAGGAGCTGGAAGTTGAAAGTGAATCAGTGGCTACAGATCCCAATATTCAAATCGGAACCTATGGATCGAGGTTGATAGTGAATGAAGAAGGATCCAGGAGAAGAGAGGCTAGGGAATCTGACGATTCAGATTTCGAAGAGGAGGAAGTTGCTCCCTTGGTGACTAGGCAAAGAGCCAAGCGTCACAAGTTCATGCAAGGGTCAACATCAGCATCTGAAGCCCAACAATCTCAATCTCAAACTCCAGAACCACAAGCCACCGCTCCACCATCACCACCACCTCAACATGAGCCCTATATTCCACCACCATTCATCCCTTCTCCAGTTCAGTCCATTCCATCTACCTCAACCGCTTATGCAGACAATCATAGGTTTGTGCAGCTCAAAGCTCGAGTGGACTTCCAACATGTTCAAATCCTGAGCCTAACACAGGCAATGGGTGAAATTCAGGCACATAATGCAAATCTAGATAAAGAAAATGCTGAATTGAAGAGAACTGTAGAAAAAATCCAAGACGAGAATGTTGAGCTAAAGACGTTCGTATGCGATCAGGCAGCCGAGTTAAGATCGATGCGCTCCCTCATTGAGCAGTTAATGAAAAATCTTCAGGCTCAGGGGGAGACATCCTGCCGGGATCAAGAAACTGAGAAATCAAGAGATGATGATGATACGGACAATCAAGGCAATGATCCCAGCCCAAAAAGATAGAATGAGCCAGTAGATCTTTCTGCTGCTCAGACTGCTCAATCTGAGGGGGAGCCTAGTCCAGAAGGAGAAGTAGGAGGATCAGGAGAAGAAGCCGATTCTTCAAGGGCTTTAGATAGCGACATGATAGACGCGCTGAAAGATATTGAAGAAGAGCTAATGGAATTTGATTTTGAAGATGACGTCGAAGAGTTGGAAGAAGGTGAATTCATTCCAGAGGACGTCGTTGACTGGAAATCAGACGATGAAGTGTTAGATGATGAAGACGATCATGTCAATGAAGTGATAATCAATTCACAACCTGTCACTGAACTGTATGAGGGCCAAAATCATAATGTGATTGATATTGATTACATCAAGGTAGCCTCAGTTGAAGACAAAGAACTTGAAGAGGCTGAAAAAGAGCCGTCTAGAGCTGAACTGATAAATCTTTGGTTCAAGAAGGAAGAAAACAAAGATCAGCTGAAGATGAAGAAGAAGATGAGAAATCCAAGTGCTGGAAATTTTGCTGGAGGGATTATAAGCTGGTTCTTTGACAAAGAACTGCAGCTATTTATCTTGAAAAGAAGAGATGGCCTTCAATACTTGAGGCGAACACTGAGAGCGTTCAACTCTCTGCCCAAGATTGAGGTTAAGGAGCTAGCTTGGAAGGAACTGATTAATATAGGCGAAGACCCGTACGCTGAAGTCGTGGCAAGAATTATAAGGAAAGAAGGAAGATCAGGAAAGTTCGAGCGACTCAAGCCAAGGACCGGAAAGAGGGTCGAGGATCAGTCGAGAGCAGATCCTCATATAGGTAGGCCATGGGCCAGGATGGTATACAAACCTGTGAGGTGTCTAAAGAAAGTGCCAATGAAATCGATGCCACAGAATGTTTTGAGCAACATGAAATGGTGGTACCTCGAGATTGACACTGCTGAAGCCATCATGGAGGATCAAGACGAGCAGGTCATTTTGAAGGTATATGATCCACTGCATTTGATAAATCTATCAAAGGACGACCTGAAGAAGCTTCATGATCAGCCTATCTTCTTTACTGAACCATGGAGATCTGAAGCCAGGAAGTTCCAGAAGGTAGTTAAAGTTTGTATAGATGCTGGATTATATGCAGGCAGTAGTATATATAGTTCTAGTACTTAAATTTGATGTAAATAATTAGAAGCTATCGTCAAGGGGGAGTTTGTTGGTACACCCTGTGTGACGATAGCAGTCTAATCGATCTAACATTGTGGTTTAAGTAATATTCAACATTTTGGTTAAACGAGTGTTTTGATATATATGTTTATATATGTTTGTCTGTTATTGATTGTGTGTTTGAACTTGATGTAACATATTACAAGAAGTTCAAACATAAAGATCAAAGATTAATTCAAGCATAAGTAAAATCATAAGTTTCAACACTTAGGTTTTTGAGCAAATGAGCTAGATTCGAATCAATTAAGGGTAGACATTCGAATCTGTGATAGATTCGAATGTAGCCTTAGATTCGAATGAAGGCTAGATTCGAGAGTGTCTTTGTGGACAGACTCGAATGGGCCTTGGGCCAGATTCGAGTTTGGCCCACATCAGACTCGAATCAGGGTCTATAATTAGAGATAGACTCGAGTCATTAGTAGACTTTGAGCAGAATTCGTGAGGAATTAAGCTTAAGGCGATCTCGAGTTTATCATTAGCTTTAGGTCCGTTCGGAGAGAATTAGTTCGTAGGATCGTTCGTGTGTCGTTCGTTCAGCGTCTAATAGTCTCCGTGTTTCGTAGTTGAGAGTTGTCCGTCTAACCGTTAACGAGGATTCCGCACTCGTTCACGGATCCGCGTCTAGATAGATCTAGTAGTGGTAGACCTTACAAGTGGTATCAGAGCCTACTGAGTGTTCTTGGTGTTCTTCGTGTTCATCATATACATTCTAGGTTTGTTGACGCTAGTTGGACGGTTTTTCTCTCAAAATCGAGTTTTTGAGCTTGGCAAATTCATATTCAGCAAATACTTTGTGGTTTTTCTCGTTTTTGATCGAAACCATTATTTTTTTCGTTAGAAAAATACTGGTTTAATCTGAAAATCGTTAAAAAAATCAAAGTATTCACTGTTTTTCGAGTTTGCGGCGCTCGAATCTAATAGGGGCAATTAGGGTTTCACTTTAGTCTCGAGTCTAATCTAAATCTGCTCCATTTCGAGTCTGTTTCAGTAGGTTTCGAATCTGTGTCGAGTCTGTTGCTTCATTCGAATAGGATCTCGAGTCTATTTAGTTTCAGTTTATTTCGAGTCTAGCTTAGTTTCGAATAGTGGTTTCGAATCTGCTGATTCCCTCGAGTTTGCTGTCTTCGAATCTAAGGACCATCGACTCTAAGGACTTTCTCGAATCTGCCATAATTTCGAATCTAATTGAATATTAACACTTAATCGAATTTAATCCCAAAAGATTTAACTTTAATTAGTTTCGAATCTACCCAGATTCGAAAGAATTATTCTAAATCAGTTTCGAATTAAATTAATTAAGTTCAACTTCAATTACTTGCAAAACGATGTCAAATCTTCAGAAATTCTTAGAAATGGACCACGAGGTCGGAAAGGCAAACGCACCGCCTAAGCTGATGAAGGTCGAGGACTATTACTGGTGGAAAGACCGATTTACGGATTTCGTACGTTTCAACGACATGCGCATGTGGGTGTGCATCGACGAAGGGTATATTCCACCGGTGTCTGAAGTTGAAGGCCGTCAAA
>JAANYP010001832.1:0-104443 GCA_020465985.1 Centrapalus pauciflorus | reverse complement strand
TCACACAAAAAGCCATCGATAGATGTCTTGCTTCAGATGCCTGAGAAGGGGCATGTGCTTCTCCTGTCCACTTAGGAAAGCCAACAGGACAGTGAAACCCAACATCTGTTACGGCCCTCAACCGTGTGGCGAAGCACCAGTCGTAGATTAGTTCTCAAAGTACCGAGAAACTGGTGCAGGCGCACCAAAACCAGTTGGTGAAACAACACCGGTAAAGGTGGGACCAAAATGGAAGTGGTTAGTGGACAAATTCACCGACCGTGTCATTAATCCATTCTATGGTCACACCTTCTCAACACGTCTTATAGGAGCACAACACCTAGCAGGGGCACACACTCCATTAGGGTCTCCTTACTCCTGTTCGACATATTGCACCGGTAAGCGCTCAGGGATCACCAGTCTGAATTGCCCCAATACAATCGTTATTATCCTAGAGCTCCACAACAAATGCCTCCTCAAAGGCACAAAGAGTGAATTACATCACTCGGCTCCCACAACACACTCCTGTTCAACGACCAGTCACCTGAAAGGCGAGATGAGGTATTTGAAAGAGTTTTTTACAGTATGTCGCCGATAAAGGTTAACCAAGTCAGTCATGGCTTGTGTTCCCCGGATAACTAATACCTATTTTCTTTCAGTGCAGGCGCTTACCCCCGGTCAAACAAACAAGTGGTTTCGTCGACAGTGGCTGCCCCCAGGCCACCATGACCGGGAACAACGTTTCTTACCGACTCAAGGGTGGGAATCGGGGGTTTGTATCATTTGCCGGTAACAAAGGAGGAAAAGGGAGGGCCCACCTCACGGTACCGAGTGGTCACTAATGGTGACGATCAAGTTGGACCAAGTTTATACGTGATACACTGGTTCAACACTCTCATTAGTGTATGTAACAACCTAACTTTTGATCAGTTATGTAATGTTTATTATGTTGAGACATAATATAATTTTTGTTAATATTATTTGTCTTGCCATATTGATTATTAATTAAGACTAAAAATTTATTACGTAAAATATAATTTTTACAATCTTATTTACGATATACTTAAATTGTTAACATAACCGAGTTATTTATTATACAAAACTAGAAGTGGGTTTTAAATTGGAAAACACAACTAAATGATGTAATTAAACAAAGCAATTGATCATTTTAGTCATTAAACACCCTAATCGTTCTCTCTCTCTACTCTCTCTCATCTACGGACAACACCAAAAAAGCTTCAAGAATTCTCCTAAAATATTGCATTAAATTGAAGATGGAAGACCATAAGGAGGTTATAAACAACATCAAGTAACATTAATCTGAAGAAATTAAGGTAATAAGACAGGAGCATATTTTAATTCAGAATCATATGAATATTTGGTTCGGTTTTGATGTGAAAATGAAAAACCGAAAACCAAGGATTGAAATTGCAGAGATTTTTTCTGTTGCATGTATAGGAACTTGTTGATTATGATAAATTGAAGTATATAAAGCTTATAGGAAACAAAAATCCAGAGGTTTGAATCATCCCAAATCGTTACGAAAATCTGATTTTATGATAAAAATGATTTTTGTGTTCTTGATAAACAATACTTTATTGGATGATCTTGACAAAATTCTGATGTTATGGATAAGGAACAAATTGTTATAAAAACATCAATTTTTAATGATTAATATAACATAATATTAAGTGCATGTTGATTTTTTTAAACTGAGGTTTAGTAAAAAATTTGACAAAAATCCCGTTATGGAAAACTGAGTTAGACTATGAAGAACAAATTCTGGAATTTATGAAAATATGAAGGATCCGAACTCGTGGTTAAGTCCGAATGGATGCCATGTCCATTCGGATGGAACCATTTCGGATAAGTCCTAATTCGGTTTCAAATGTTTAAATCGGATCCCTGTTTCAGGACCTTATTGATTCGGATGTTATGTAATTTTTGGATTTGACCCACTTCGGATGGACTAGGTTGCGTTCGGTCTCCGAAATAGGGATGATCTATTTCGGATGCTCTATTTCGGCTCTTATAGCATCTCGGATCTTGAAGGATCCGAATTCGGTGCCTATATGATCCTAATTCGGTCTATGCTTATTCGAAAATCTCGGACCCGAATCGGATGACCATTCGGATCAATCGCATCCGGATGCTGGCGGTCCGAATTGGGATTGCCGTTTCGGTTGTTTGGGAATATGAATCGGCTGATAATGGTCCGAATTAGAGGCTATTCCGGATTGGTCCGAATCCGGGTGCCAGATCCGGATTGGTCCGAATCCGGATGGTCCGAATCCGGATGATCTGGAATTGGATATCCTATTTTGATATTTTAATAAAATTAAAGAGAAATGAATCAAATGATTATCAGAGTTATCAGTTATCAGAATCAGATAAAATAAGATTTTAAAGATAGAAGATGAAGATAAAGATTATGAAAAAGACATGGAATTGACATGATTTGACAATGATAATTCTGGACAGGTTCAGTGAAATTCTGAACATAGACACAAAGATTTATAAAGATAAAGCGGTCAAAGACTTGATTTGACAGAGAACAGACTGACAAAGATCAGAAAGATCAAGATTTAAAGATTAAATCCTGAGATAACTCAGGTGGCAGATTTATATCTGTTTGATAAAAGACCAGACCTGTGAGTTATAGATATTCAGATTGAACATGCATAGATCCGGTTGAGATATATTGTTGCTGATAGATTTATTGACATTCACTTTATCAGCTGGAATGAGACTGGTGCACACCATGGATGGGTGTTGCCCAGTGGATCATGATAGCTATTTGATTATCTTTTCATATTGCATTTAATATTGCTTCAGACTTTGCTTTATGATTCATTGCTATCATGACTTCTAAGACATATGCTTACATCATTGATCAGACATTTGATAGATTGATTCAGCTTGACTAGCCCTTATGGTCTATTGTTCTAGACCCGGCTATTTCACCAGTTCTTATGAATTGGTAATGACCTCCGATGTTTCGCCATATTGACTTACTGGTAGCTAGCCCAGTATGTGGCTGATCCCCACGATTTAAGCGTGAGTGTGGCTTGAACATCATCCGATCTTATGATACTATATCTCAATCATGAGGGCTGTAGCGGTAGCCAAGACATATCACGCTAAGACTAATGACTCCGCTTGACACGCATGTTGATATTGAAAATCTATAAACTCACTAAGCGTTGCTTACAGATGTTGCATTAATATTTTACAGGAAAAGCCAAAAGAAAATCACCTGCAGGACCTAGTACTTAGGTCATTCAAGATCCAAGTTTTGAAGATTTTCTAGACCACTACTCAACAAATCTTTCTGGTATTGATTGGAAGACAACAATTGTGGTGGTTCTGGGTAGACTTGATGTAATGTATAATGTTATGATTAGATTAGATGTTACCCTTTTATAACTTTATTCTGAAATATGTAACTTAAATCCTAATCTGTAATGTACATGTAATTTCATTATTCCGCAATTTAATTACCCTATCTTAGTATGATTGATATCGTGTTGCATGAAGTGGGACCTAGACTCTGAGGACTGACCCGGAAGGGAAGGTCTTCACAGGATGGTATCAGAGCCCATAGTTTGAGTGAATCAAGTATTACGTGAGTATACTTGGTCTCAAACTGAAGCAATACAAATGTATCAATCATTTAGGTGGTTTGAAATGAGATAGGATGTACAGACTGTTAGGATGGGAAAAAGGGTACATAGATCTAAGTCTATAAACTGATAGTTGAATGATTTTAATTTTCAGTAGAAGATGTCAGGATCAGGTGATATTCCCAGCAATATGAACCCACAACAGATGTTTGAAATGATGCAACAACTTCTAGCCCAACACTCAGAACAACAGAACAAAATAATGCAAGAACAGTTTCAGGCCAGAGATGAGGCCGAAGCTAAAAGACGCGAAGAAAAGAAAAATAAGAGAAAAGAAAAGCAAGTCCAGACTAATGAATCTGATTCTGATAAATCTAATCCTGAAACCCAAATTGCTCAGCCAAAAGGCTGCAAATTTAAAGATTTCAAAGCGAGCGGTGCCTTGAACTTTGAGGGAACAGTTAATCCGATTCAGGCGATGGATTGGATTAGTCATACCGAAGAGATCTTTAGAATCTCTGACTGTTTAGACTCGAAGAAAGTGAGTTATGCGTCTGCACTATTTGTGGGAGCTGCCCGTGCATGGTGGAAAACTCAGCGAAGTATCTATGGTGAGGATGTGATTCAGACTTTAGAATGGGAGCAGTTTCTTGATATGTTCAATGCGAAGTACTGTCCGATCGACCAACAAGATAAAATGGAAGTACAACTGATGCAACTGACTCAGGGAACGAAGACAGTCGACGAATACGAGCACGAGTTTTCGCGATTATGCGGTTATTCCTCATACCAAGTTGCTACCGAAGAAAGAAAGATGAATAGATTCCGTGTAGGACTCAATCCTAGATATCGACATCCGATGAGCGCGATCAAATACAAGAGTTACTTGGAAATGGTAGAAGTGGCTAGACAAATCGATCGAGGTTATTTAGAATACGGCGATCAGCTTTATGCTCCGTCTACTAACCCGATGAATCCGTCTCCTCCGAAGAAACAAAGATTTGGCAGATTTTTCAAGCCAAATAAGTCGCAATCTCAACAATCTCAGCATAGTTCACAACAGAAAGCACAAGTTTACTCCCTCACGAACGAGCCACGATTCTGTAAGCGATGCAGAAAGTCACACATGGGGTTGTGCAATCCAGAAGATGTTACTTGTTTCGCGTGCAACATGATCGGTCACAGTAGTGAAGAATGTCCACAGCAGGGACGTGGATGCGCAAAATGTGGAAAAAGAGGACACTTTATGTATCAGTGTCGTAGCGGGCCGCGTTATCAGTCTCAGTCATCAGCTGAAGGGTCTACAGTTAAGAGTTCTGCTGCTACGCCGACTGCAAAGACTCGAGCTTTTCAAATAACAGCCGAGGAAGCAATAGAAACACCTGATGTAGTTACGGGTATGTTTTTACTTAACTCGATTCCGGCTCGTGTATTATTTGATTCTGGCGCAAGTCGTTCTTTCATATCAACCTCTTTTGCACGACAATTATGTAAGATTCCATCAAAGCTTCCCGTGATACTAGACATTGAGACAGCCAGTAACAATTTCGTTATGGCTGATTCCGTTTATCGAAACTGCACACTACTTGTTGATAATATCGTATTTAATCTCGACCTCATCCCGGTTCCGTTAAAAGAATTTGATGTCATCATCGGCATGGATTGGCTAATGAACAACGAGGCTACAATTATCTGCAACCGGCGAGTCATCAGAATCAAGTCTTCAGATGGCCGAGTATTGGAGATCAAGGGCGAGAAGCGGAAAGGTGCACATTGTTTCATATCTGTTGAAAAAGCGCATAAGTACTTATCAAAGGGTCACGAATCTTATATTTGTTATGTTTCATCTGAATCCAACTCTGAAAAGAAATCTTTGTCCGATATTCCTATCGTCTGTGAGTTCCCAGACATATTCCCTGACGATATTTCCGGAGTGCCACCGGAACGTCAAGTCGAGTTCAGTATTGACTTGGTTCCTGGTGCGGCTCCTATTGCAAAAGCTCCATACAGACTTGCACCTGCAGAAATGCAAGAAATGTCTAAGCAACTGCAAGAGCTGTTAGAGAAGGGGTTTATCCGACCGAGTTCTTCTCCGTGGGGTGCACCAGTTCTATTTGTCAAAAAGAAAGACGGAACCTTCCGTATGTGCATCGACTACCGAGAGTTGAACAAAGTCACCATAAAGAATAAATATCCTTTGCCCAGGATTGATGATCTGTTTGATCAACTGCAAGGAGCTAGTTATTTCTCAAAGATAGATCTCCGTTCTGGGTATCATCAACTGAAAGTAAGAAATGAGGATATTCCGAAGACAGCCTTCCGTACAAGATATGGTCATTACGAATTTCTCGTGATGCCGTTCGGCTTAACAAATGCACCAGCGGCATTCATGGATCTCATGAATCGCGTGTGCAGACCAATGTTGGATAAATCCGTTATCGTGTTCATAGACGATATTCTGATTTACTCCAAAACGGAGGCTGATCATTCCGTTCATCTGCGACAGTTGCTAGAGTTGTTAAGAAAAGAAAGACTCTACGCAAAATTTTCTAAATGTGAATTTTGGCTCAGACAGGTATAATCTCTATTATATATGTCTTGAGCTGTTTTCCTTAACTATTCTATGATTCACATCAGAATTTGAATTTCTATTTTGATTCTTATAGATCCAGTTCCTTGGCCATGTTGTTTCTGGCGAAGGGATTTCCGTTGATCCTTCGAAAGTCGAGGCCGTTCAGAAATGGCAAACGCCTCGTAATGCCTCTGAAATCCGAAGTTTCCTTGGATTGGCCGGTTATTATCGGTGATTCATAAAGGACTTCTCAAAGATTGCTGTGCCGCTTACAATGCTAACACGAAAGAATACTCCTTTCGTTTGGTCCAATAAACAGCAAGAGGCATTTGATATTCTGAAGCAAAAGTTGATTCAAGCGCCGATCCTAGCCTTGCCAGAAGGTAATGATGATTTCGTTGTCTATAGCGATGCCTCTGGTACTGGCTTAGGATGTGTTCTGATGCAAAGGGGAAAAGTAATTGCCTATGCTTCAAGGCAATTAAAAGACTATGAGAAAAGTGCACCAACTCATGATCTTGAGTTGGCTGCTGTTACCTTTGCGCTGAAGATCTGGCGTCACTATCTATATGCGACTCGGTGTCAGCTCTACACCGATCATAAGAGTCTCAAATACCTTTTCGCTCAAAAAGATCTGAACATGAAGCAGCGTCGGTCCTTGGAGCTTATCAAGGATTATGACTGCGAGATCTTATATCATCCCGGCAAAGCAAATGTTGTCGCGGATGCGTTGAGTAGAAAAGTATATCCAGAAAAGTGCTGTTATGCTCTAACTCCAGTTATATTCTCTTCTGATCTTATTGAAGACATCCGAGTTGCTCAAGCTGAAGCATTAAAAGAAGAGAATATTGATTCTGAAAATCTAAAAGGGCAACTACAATTTCTAACTATGAATCATTTGGGACTTCACTGTTTCAAGGGAAACCGAATCTGGATTCCTAAATATGGTTCTATTCGTAGCACTCTTCTGTCCGAAGCTCATCAGTCCAAGTTATCTATACATCCTGGTAGCTCAAAGATGTACTTTGATCTGAAAGCTGATGACTGGTGGCCAGGAATGAAGAAAGACATCGGAAAATGTGTTGAAAGCTGCAAAGTATGTCAGATGGTTAAGGCAGAACACCAGAAACCCTTCGGGGATATGCAACCACTGCCAGTTCCTGAATGGAAGTGGGAGCATATAACTATGGACTTCATTACGAAGTTGCCAAAGACCAAAAGACAGCACGACTCCATCTGGGTAGTCGTTGACTGATTAACGAAATCAGCACATTTCATTCCAATGAAAGAAACTTATTCTTTGGATAGATTGGCATAGTTGTACATCACAGAAATTATTTCTCGTCATGGTGTGCCAAAGTCTATTGTATCTGATCGTGATAGTCGCTTCACATCCAGATTCTGGCAAGCACTACAAGAAGGGATGGGTACTCGGATCTCTATGAGTACCGCTTATCATCCAAGTGCAGATGGCCAGAGTGAGCGTACTATCCTAACTCTTGAAGATATGCTTCGTGCCTGCGTTCTTGATTTAGGTGGTAACTGGGATGACCACTTGCCGTTGGTCGAATTCTCATACAATAACAGTTATCATTCAACAATCAAGATGGCTCCTTTTGAAGCTTTGTACGGAAGAAAATGCAGAACTCCTACCTGTTGGCGCGAAACAGGTGAATCGCCAATAGCAGGACCTGCCCTTCTACAGTTGACTCATGAAAAGATTCAACTTGTTAGAAGAAATATTCTTGAAGCTCAAAGCAGGCAGAAGTCATATTATGACAACCGGCACAGATCAATCAGTTTTGCAGTTAACGATTGGGTGATGCTGAAAGTATCCCCAATGAAGAATGTGGTACGGTTCATTAAAAGAAACAAGTTAGCTCCGAGATTTATTGGTCCGTTCAAGATTGTTGAAAAGATTGGGAATCAGTCTTATCGTCTTGATCTTCCAGCGGACTTAGCTGGAATACATCTTGTATTCCATGTTAGTCACTTGAGAAAGAGTTTAGCAGACGAAAGAGAAGTGCAGATACCACACGTTAACTTGCAAATTGATGAGAAGCTTCGCGTGGTTGAAGAGCCAGAACGTATTCTGGACTCGAAGACCAAAAAGCTTCGGAATAAAGAAATACAGATGGTGCTTGTCCAGTGGAAACACCACAAAGGTTCGCATCAGTCTTGGGAATCCAGAGATGTCATGAAAGCAACATATCACAGTCTGTTCGAACGTAGCTAACTTCGGGGACGAAGTTTGTGCGTGGTGGAGCCCATTCTGTAACAACCTAACTTTTGATCAGTTATGTAATGTTTATGTTGAGATAATAATATAATTTTTGTTATATTATTTGTATTGCAAATATTGATTAAGAATAAAAATTTATTAAGTAAATATAATTTTAAATTATATTTACGATATAATTAAATTGTTTAAAATAAAAGAGATGTATTATACAAAAATAGAAGTGGGTTAAATTGAAAACACAACTAAATGATGTATATAAACAAAGAAATGATCATTTAAGATCATTAACACCTAAATCGTTCTCTCTCTCTACTCTCTCTCATCTTACGGACAACACCAAAAAGCTTCAAGAATTCTCATAAATATTGCATTAAATTGAAGATTGAAGACCATAAGGAGTTATAAACAACATCAAGGAACATTAATCTGCAAGAAATTAAGGTAAGAATTATGTTAATTTCAGAATAATATGAATTTGGTTCGGTTTTGATGAAAAACCGAAACCAAGGATTGAAATGTGAAGATTTTTATGTTGCATGTATAAGAAATTTGTTGATTATGATAAATTGAAGTATATAAAAGCTATAGAAACAAAAATCAGAGGTTTGATCATCCAAATAGTTACGAAATCTGAATTTTTATGATAAAATGATGTTCTTGATAAAAATAATTTATTTTGGATAATCTTGACAAAATTATGATGTTATGGATAAGGAAAATTGTATAAAAACATTCAATTAATGATAATATAACATAATATTAAGTTGCATGTTGATTAAAATGGGTTTTAGTAAAAATTTGACAAAAATCCGTATGAAAATGAGTTAGAATATGAAGAACAAATTCTGGAATTTATGAACATGAAGGATCCGAACTCGGTTAAGTCCGAATTCGGATGCATGTCCATTTCGGATGAAACAATTTTCGGATAAGTCCTAATTCGGTTCAAATGTTTAAATTCGGATCCCTTGTTTCAGACCTTATGATTCGAATGTTATGTTAATTTTCGGATTTGACCCAATTCGGATGGATAGGTTCGGTCCGAAATAGGATGATCTATTTCGGATGCTCTATTTCGGATCATAGCATCTCGGATCTTGAAGGATCCGAATTCGGTGCCTATATTGATCCTAATTCGGTCTATGCTTAATTCGAAAATCTAGGACCGAATCCGGATGACCATTTCGGATCAATCCGAATCCGGATGTGTGCTTGGTCCGAATTGGGATGCCCGTTTCGGATGAATATGAATCCGGATGATTAATTGGTCCGAATTAGAACAGCTATTTCAGATTGGTCCGAATCCAGGTGCCAGATCCGGATTGGTCCGAATCCGGATGGTCCGAATCCGGATGATCTGGAATTGGATATCCTATTTTGATATTTTAATAAAATTAAAGAGAAATGAATCAAATGATTATCAGAGTTATCAGTTATCAGAATCAGATAAAATAAGATTTTAAAGATAGAAGATGAAGATAAAGATTATGAAAAAGACATGAAATTGACATGATTTGACAATGATAATTCTGGACAGGTTCAGTGAAATTCTGAACATAGACACAAAGATTTATAAAGATAAAGCGGGTCAAAGACTTGATTTGACAGAGAACAGACTGACAAAGATCAGAAAGATCAAGATTTAAAGATTAAATCCTGAGATAACTCAGGTGGCAGATTTATATCTGTTTGATAAAAGACCAGACCTGTGAGTTATAGATATTCAGATTGAACATGCATAGATCCGGTTGAGATATATTGTTGCTGATAGATTTATTGACATTCACTTTATCAGCTGGAATGAGACCTGTGCACACCATGGATGGGTGTTGCCCAGTGGATCATGATAGCTATTTGATTATCTTTTCATATTGCATTTAATATTGCTTCAGACTTTGCTTTATGATTCATTGCTATCATGACTTCTAAGACATATGCTTACATCATTGATCAGACATTTGATAGATTGATTCAGCTTGACTAGCCCTTATGGTCTATTGTTCTAGACCCGGCTATTTCACCAGTTCTTATGAATTGGTAATGACCTCCGATGTTCCGCCATATTGACTTACTGGTAGCTAGCCCAGTATGTGGCTGATCCCCACGATTTAAGCGTGAGTGTGGCTTGAACATCATCCGATCTTATGATACTATACCTCAATCATGAGGGCTGTAGCGGCAGCCAAGACATATCACGCTAAGACTAATGACTCCGCTTGACACGCATGTTGATATTGAAAATCTATATACTGACTAAGCTTTGCTTACAGATGTTGCATTAATATTTTACAGGAAAAGCCAAAGGAAAATCACCTGCAGGACCTAGTACTTAGGTCATTGAAGATCCAAGTTTTGAAGATTTTCTAGACCACTACCCAACAAATCTTTCTGGTATTGATTGAAAGAGAACAATTGTGGTGGTTCTGGGTAGACTTGATGTAATGTATAATGTTATGATTAGATTAGATGTTACCCTTTTATAACTTTATTCTGAAATATGTAACTTAAATCCTAATCTGTAATGTACATGTAATTTCATTATTCCGCAATTTAATTACCCTATCTTAGTATGATTGATATCGTGTTGCATGAAGTGGGACCTAGACTCTGAGGACTGACCCGGAAGGGAAGGTCTTCACAGTGTATCTCAAATCTGTGACAAGAAGAACTCAGTGTTGTTCACGGACACTAAGGCGTTAGTGCTAAAACCGGGATTCAAGATTCCTGAAGAATGGGTATTGATGCGGGCGCCAAGGAAGAATGACTTGTACATACTAGATATGAACAAGCCGGAGACTTCGATGGGGCCAATCTGTCTATTATCCAAAGCTTCGGAGACGGAATCGGTACTGTGGCACAGACGCATGGCTCACTTGCACCTAAGGAAGATGAACTACATAACGAAGAATGGACTGGTGCAAGGTGTGCCTATGAAGAGCTTTCAGTTCGAGGACAAGTGTCTACCGTGCAAGAAGGGCAAACAACATAAGAAGACACACAAGTCCAAGACGCAGAACTCCATAACCTAACATTCGATTTGTTGCATATGGATCTTTTTGGTCCGATCAACAAAAGGAGTATAGGAGGTAGTTGGTTTTGTTTGGTTATTACTGACGATTACTCACGCTTTTCTTGGGTTTTCTTTTTAGGTACAAAGGACGAGACGGCTTCCAAGCTCATCGGGTTCTTAGACCAAGTAGAGAATTCCTACGGAACAAGGGTTAAAAGGATACGTAGTGATAATGGAACTGAATTCAAAAACACTGTAATTGGTGTATATTGCCTATCAAAGGGCATAGTGCATCAATTCAGTGCACCATATGAGCCTCAACAAAATGGGGTGGCCGAACGTAAAAATAGGACATTGATTGAGGCTGCAAGGACTATGCTTTCGGATTCAAAGCTTCCTACCATGTTTTGGGGGGAGGCAGTGAACACCGCGTGCCATATTTTAAACCGAGTCCTTACAGTCAAATCTTTGAACAAAACATGTTATGAAATTTTGAGTAAACGGCCACCTAATTTAACTGGATTCGAACCGTTTGGGGTACCATGCACTCTTTTGCGAACAAAACATCAACCAAAGTTTGGTGAAAAGGCTGACGAAGGATACTTCCTAGGTTATGTGCCGAACTCACCAAACAAACGGGTTTTTAACAAAACAAATGGTACAGTGGAGATTGTGTATAACATTGAAGTCACTAGTTATACACATGAACCCCAAACTGGTCCGGAATGGATATTTGACTATGATAAATTATTTGAGTCATTTAACATTCCTTTGGATGAAAATGCAGGTACAATCGAAAAGGACATGGCAACGTTGCATCTGAATGACGATGGCCATACCTTTCCGAGAACTACGTTTGAATCCACATCCGAGCCTACTGCGACAGTAGATGGATCTCCAGAAGTTGCTGATCCAGAAGCACCTACCACTGAGAATCAGACTCAAGCATCAAGTTCCAACTCTGAGGAAAACGTCCATGAGGAGGAAAATGTAGAAACTGAGCCTGTTCCCCCATTAGGTGAAATAGGATCTAACTTAGGAGATAATCTAAGGGTTGATGAGACAGAGACCTCTAGGATTAACAAGAACCATCCTATAGAAAGCATCATAGGAAATCCTAACGAGGGTGTGAGGACTAGGAGTAGTTTAAATAACAACACTGTGTTGTTGTCGATGATAAACGACTCCGAGGCTTATCACACATGTCTCTATTCATGTTTCATATCGCAAGTAGAGCCTAAGAATGTGCAAATGGCACTTAAGGATAACTCCTGGGTTGAAGCGATGCAGGAAGAACTCTCGCAGTTTAGGAAACTAGAAATGTGGGAGTTAGTTCCATTACCTCGAGGGGAAGTTTCCATAGGAACCAAATGGGTTTTTAAGTGCAAAAGAGACGATCGGGGTGTAGTCACTCGCAACAAGGCTAGGCTAGTTGTAAAGGGTTTCAACCAAGAGGAGGGAATCGATTACAACGAGGTGTTTGCACCAGTAGCAAGGCTGGAAGCCATTAGGTTGTTTCTAGCTTTTGCCTCCTTCAAAGGCTTTAAGGTATATCAATTAGATGTTAAGAGTGCTTTCCTATATGGGAAAGTGAAGGAGCTGGTGTATGTAGAATAACCGCCCGGATTTACAGATCCAAAATATCCTGATAGAGTATATCGCTTAGATAAGGCTCTATATGGATTGCATCAGGCACCAAGGGCATGGTATGAGACTCTATCCAACCATTTATTAGAGAACGGGTTTGAAAGGGGTAGGATAGATAGTACTCTGTTTGTTAAGAGGAAGGGAGAACATTTTATCTTGGTACAAGTGTACGTCGATGATATCATTTTTGGATCATCAGACGAACAGATGTGCAAAGATTTCGAGAAGGTGATGAAGTCGAAATTCGAGATGAGTGCTA
The DNA here is from genome assembly GCA_020465985.1 of Centrapalus pauciflorus. Taxonomy (NCBI): domain Eukaryota; kingdom Viridiplantae; phylum Streptophyta; class Magnoliopsida; order Asterales; family Asteraceae; genus Centrapalus; species Centrapalus pauciflorus. The sequence goes on along the minus strand of JAANYP010001832.1, from coordinate 91,111 downwards.
TGGGGGAGTTAAATTTCTTTTTGGGGTTACAAGTTGACCAGAAGAAGGAAGGGATGTTTATCCATCAGACGAAGTATGTCTATGACATATTGGAACGTTTCGGGATGGAGGGAACAAAATTGACTGCCCATTTCAGCACGCCGATTCAAGTGAATCACAATCTCGGACCGGGTACTGAAAGTGATACCGATGTGGATCTGACGCTATATCGGGCCATGATTGGATCACTTATGTATTTAACTGCTTCAAGTCCTGACATCATGTTTGCTGTGTGCATTTGTGCTAGGTTTCAAGCTAATCCGAAGGAGATGCACATGAAAGCTATGAAGCGGATTCTACGATACCTCAAGTCGAAACCGAAGCTGGGACTTTGGTATCATGCGGAGGGAGATCTAGAGTTGGAGGCGTTCACGGATTCTGACTACGGAGGATGCAGCTTGACGCGCAAATCAACAACTGGAGGTTGTCAGTTCCTAGGAGGGAGATTGGTATCCTGGCAATGCAAGAAACAAACGTCGGTAGCCGTGTCAACGTGCGAGGCCGAGTATGTTGCTGCTGGTAGTTGCTGCTCACAGGTTCTGTGGATACAACAACAATTGCGGGATTACGGTTTGGCTTATACTCAAACTCCCATTAGGATAGACAATCAATCTACAATTGCTATAACTAACAATCCAGTTAAACACAACAAAACAAAGCACATAGACATTAGGCATCATTTTATTCGTGATTGTGCTGAAAAGAACTTAATCAAATTGGTAAAAGTGGCAACAGAAGATAATAATGCTGATTTATTTACCAAAGCATTTGATAAGTCACGGTTTGAAAATTTAATTCTACTAAATGGAATGCGCAACCCAGAGTAATTTGGCCTTAGTAGTAGTTTATTTCCTTCTTTTTATAGTAAGTCTGCTAATTTAGGATAGTTTCTATTTTCAGTAAGTTAGTAGGTTATCTTATTTTATTGCTATTTCTTTATGAAAAACAAAAGAAAAAAGAGAGAAAATCATAAAAATACAAAAAAAGAGAATATCAGAAAAGGAGTTAAGTCTTAGAAGCATAGGTTCAAAGTGACGAAAATTAGCACAGTCGTTACAAACTCTAAGTGTTTAGGCTTTCACACATAATGCAACTAAATTCTAAGTTTTATACTTTAGTTTAGTTTGATGTGTTGGTAGGCATAATACATATAGGGAGTCTCAAGGCAAATAAAATATTCAAGAAAAAGTCAAACGTGTCACTAACTTAGATGTATGACCAATCGGTCTTAATTTTTATGTACAAGACATACAAACTTTGAGTCTAAATGAGGTATGCAAACTTTCTGGGGATGTATGGCAACATCAAATACATCTTAAAATGGAAAGAATAGAAAAATCATACAAAATTGAGAGTCGAAAACATGTAACTTTGTTGTACGTAAGTACAGACCTGTTGCCTCTGTTTAGATTCGGGTTAGCAGATACGTCGCTTTGTTGTACGTTGGTACAGACCTGTCACCGCTGTCTTGCTAACTTTAAGAATAAACCTTAAGTCAAACTAAGACACTTTGTTGTATGAAAATACAGACCTGTGTCCGATGTTTGTCTTTTAAAAAAAGTTTGCAAATACCAACAAGTTAGAATCTTTGTCTGTGTGCCTTGATCATAAAAGTATGTCTATGTCTGAGTCACGTAAGATAATTTCATGATAAATAAAAATGCCAAGGGATATTCCAAAAGGGAAAATTATGCAAAAAACCATCAAAGTACAAAATTTTTTCGATTAAGTCCCCATTTCATTTTTTATTTCTGATAAGTCCCCAAACTGCTTAAACCTTTTAAATTGGTCCGTTAACCTGTTATAACATGTTAACATCCTTAAACCTATTTTGCAAAAACCATCAAAGTATAAAATTTTTTCGATTAAGTCCCCATTTCATTTTTTTCTCTTATAAGTCCCCGAACTAATTAAACTTTTCAACTTTTCGATAAAATAAAACGAATTTTTTTAAACTTTTAAAAACGACGATGTTTATTATGATGACAGAGCATGTCATGTTTGTCTAGACCAAAATAAATTGGTTTGAAAACAATATTTTTTCAAAACGACGATGGTTGTTTCAAAATAATAAATTTTGTTAAAAGTCCGTTATTCCAGATAATATAAGTTTGTTTGATATAATAATATGAATGATGATTATTTCGATCCTATGTTTGTCTAGACCATAATTTTTAAATATATTTTAACTAGTTCATCCCGACTAAACTTTAAACAATAAAAATGATCGTTTTGATTTATCATTTTGTTTTTTTTTTTTTGCATCCACATATGTGTTATGTGAGTGTCAATTGAACAATCATTAAATTGATAAAACAACAAATAACATGAGTTTCATCAAGATAAATGATTTATGTGGCAAAAAAATTAGTTGAGGGATTTATAAGACAAAATAATTTAGTTAATGGATTTATAAGACAAAATTATTTAGTTGGGGGACTTAATCGAAAAAAATCATAGATTTAAAATCGACGTCACCAATTGCAACCCGCTTAACAGGTTACCGGTAACTTTTCTTGAAAAAAACACCAAATTCGTGATTTTTATTTAGTTAAGGGACTTATCAGACAAAAAAATTGATTGAGGGACTTAATCGAAAAAAAACTTGTAGTTTAATGTTTTTTGTGAAATTTTCCCATTCCAAAATGTAGAATGTTTAAAGGGGTAAAATACCAACAATCGGCTAAATGGGTATTTCACGACAAACAATCAAAGGAATCAAAAATTCCTAAGTGTGAAAGTTTAAGTACTGAAAGTGAGTCTCTGGCATCGCTATCTGATTGAACCTTTCTTAGACTATACTCATCAAAAATATTTTGTTTAATATTTAGCTTAGGTTGTAAATTTTAAATAGGTATAGCTTAAGTCTAAGTTAAATTTTTTAGTCAAAATTTTTATTTTATTTTATTTTATTTTACCTTAGTTTATTTTATTTTAGTTTACTTTTATTTTTACTTAGGAAAAAGGTCCAAAATTACTGAGGGTGCATTCATAGTTGGATAAAATAAACACTGCGTGAAAAATCATGTGCTTAGGGTAAAAGAGTTGGCATAGTTTATCTTGTTACACAATACCGAAGAAAAGGTTGAAAAAGTTGAAGTTATTTCAAAATTTTCAAAATTTTTCTAAGTGTTGGTGTTATTCGAGTTTAGGACAGACTCGAAACTGGGTTTTCGAATCTGTCAGTATATTCGAGTCTGGCCATAGATTCGAAGGTAGGTGTTATAAATAGGTAACAGTGCTTGTCATTACTTCTATCTGTTTTCGAATCTACTTCCTCGAATCTATCTTGGCGACTTCAAATCTATTCCTCGAATCTACCAATTTCCTCAAAAACGACAATTTGTCGAGTTTATTGCAAAAGTGTTCGTAACTACTGTTATATCTAGGTATAATCAACTGGATTGTACAAGATTCATGTAGTTTTATACACCATTTTAAGCAAAATCATTGATTTTTGAAGGTTTATGGGTCTAAATCGTGTTTTTCCAAAATTACCAAGTTTAGACCAATAAATAGTCAAATTAAAGGCAAATATCAGTGATTAGAACCTAGTTGGACTAATGTATGTGATTTTCTAAGTTCAAAATGGTTAAAATCATGGGATTTAGTGTTGAGTAGGGGTCGACAGTTCGAATCTGTTCCAGACGTTTCTCGAGTCTGTCAGTAGACTCGAGAAGGACACTAGTTTCGAATCTGTCATCAAATTCGAAATTGGGTTTATTTGAATCTGTCTGTTCGAATTTGTCTTTTATTTGCATTATTTAACTTAAATTTTATTAAACTTGTAGAAATTTAATTGTGTTGGATTTTGTACTTAAACAAGTTCAAAATAAAACAGATTTGAATTTAAACAAGTTTATTGATTTTTAATGAATCTAATAGTTTATTTATTGTGCAGATATGGCTGTACGAGCTTTCGTGCCGAAGCATAATATGGTCATTCCCTATGATCATCATATCCCTGAGGCGCAGGGATTTCGTCAAATGATGGATTTTCTTGTTGAATCTAGGATAGCTTTTATTTTATCTCACAATATTCAAATTGTAATTCCATATGTTCGTCAATTTTATGATCATCTTCAGGTAGACTGCTCTGTCACCGCGACAGTGCTAAGAACTCGAATAGCTGGACAACCGCTAGTGTTTTCTGCGGATATGCTGCGTCAGGTGTTGCAGCTGGGTTCGCAGGAAGAGGAGTCTGGGCCTATCGACTTTCCTCTGAGTATTAGGCAAGCGGCCTTTCAGAGAATGGGTTATAGTCTAGATGTGACGAAGGTTTCTTATATGAAGAGCGGGCTAATCGGCCAATGGAGATTTCTGGCTCATGTCTTTATGGTCTGCTTTGCAGCAAAGAAAGCCGGTTTTGACTATATAGTCTCGAAGATCCAGTCTGGGGTGATCGCGTTAGTGTATAATCGGCCGTTCAGTTTTTCGGAAATATTTTTCTCCGAATTTGTTCATCAAATCACCGCTCCAGAGAATCAACAATTCCTGCTGTATCCACGGTTCATAATGATGCTTATCAGGCATTTCTTGCCGAATTTACCTCAGTTTAATGATATCCAAAGCGTTGCAGTGATGGATAAGAGAATTTTTGCTGATTGCTCCTCGCACAGGGGAAGGTTGGCTGTTCCAGTTGAGCGTCCGTTGTTTGGAGCCATCTTGGATAGGAATTTTGAAGCCCCAGATACTGCCAACTGGGCAGGGGAAGTTGAAGTTCAAGCCAGGCAGCCTCCACAACAACAAAGACAACAACCGCGAGCACAGCCTCAAAGGCGAAGACAAAGAGCGACTGCGAGTCAAACACAGGCATCAAGGCCTTCTACAAGTCAGCAACCGGAGGTACAAGAAGCAGGGCCTTCAAATGTTCCAAGTGAAGCTGAACAGTTGTGCCAAACTCTAAATGAAATTTGGGAGGCAGGTCCTCATGCAAATGAAGATATAGCTGCAGCGTTAGTGGGAGAATTACTTGAGCCTCCAGAAGGAGAAGAAGATGTGCTGAGGGATGTCGAAGAATATGAGCCAGAGCAGACTGGTAATGTTTTGTCATCATCAGATACAGAATCAGAAGAGATGGAGGAGTTAGAGGTTGAAGCTCCAGAGTCAGTATCTACTGAACTAGCAGTACGAATAGAGACTTATGGATCCAGATTAGTGGTTATTAATGAAGAGACTTCAAGGAGGCGCGCATCAAGAGAATCCGATGACTCTGATTTTGAAGAGGAAGAAATTGCTCCTTTAGTGACAAGGCAACGGGCCAAGCGTCACAGATTCATGCAAGGATCATCTTCAGCCTCTGCAGCACAACCAGAAATTCCCCAACATCAGGAACCTCAGACCACCATTCCACCACCACCACCACCTCACGATGAACCATATATTCCATCGCCGATCATTCATACTCCTATACAGTCCATTCCATCAACCTCGACCACATACCCCGACAACCAAAGGTTTCTGCAGCTTAAAGCTCGCGTTGACTTCCAGAATGTCCAAATTTTAGGCCTAACAAAGGCGATCGGAGAAATTCAGACGCACAATGCAAATCTTGATAAAGAGAATGCTGATTTGAAGAAGATTGTGGAACAAGTTCAGGAAGAGAATGTAGAGTTAAAGACGTTTGTCTGCGATCAGGCAGCTGAGATAAGGTCGATGCGCTCCCTAATAGAGCAATTAATGAAAAATTTACAGGCTCACGGGGAGATGTCGTGCCGTGATCAGGAAGTACAGAGGCCGAGAGATGATGATGATGAAGACAACCAAGGCAATGATCCCAGCTCTCAAAGACAGGATGAGCCAGTAGATTTTTCTGCTGCTCAGACTGCTCAATCTCAGGGGGAGCCTAGTCAAGCAGAAGCTGGAATGGGTGAGGCAAGTTCATCTAAGCCTACGGATTTTGAGATTAGTGAGATGATAGATGCTCTCATGGATCTTGATGACGATCCGATGGATGTGGGTTTCGATTTTGAAGATGAAATGGAAGAGCTGGAAGAGGGTGAGTTCGTGCCAGAAGATATAGTTGACTGGAAATCAGATGACGAGGTATGTGCTGATGAGGACGATGAAGCTGATGAGATCGCCGTACAGCAAAATCCTATCACTGATACATACGTGATAGATGGGAATGATATTGTTAACGTAGAAGTAGTGAATGTTGCGTTAAATGTTCAGCCATCAATAGAGGAACCTGCCAGAGAACTAACAAATGAAGAGAAAAGAAAGTTATGGTTCAGAGCTGAGAAGAAAGAATTAGAGCTGAAAAAGACGATGAGGGTGCCAGGGACTGGAAAGCTATCAGGAAGCATATTAAGCTGGTTCTTTGATCGAGAACTGCAGCTATTTATAATTAAGAGAAAAGACGGGCTCCAGTACCTGAGGCGAACTCTAAAAGCTTTCAATTCACTGCCAAAGATCGAGATCAAAGTGTTAGCATGGAAAGATCTGATTAATATTGGCAATGATCCCTACGCAGACGTAATTGCAAGAATCATAAGAAAAGAGGGAAGATCAAGAAAGTTTGAACGACTGAATCCAAGGGTTGGAAAAAGAGTAGAAGATCCTTCACGTATTGATCCTCTAACTGGGCGACCTTGGATGAAGATCCACTACAAACCAGTAAGATGTCTAAGGAAGGTGCCGCTCAAGCCTATGCCACAGAATGTCTTGAAGAATCTGCATTGGTGGTATGCTGAGAGTGAGACTGGAGAAGCAGTGATGGAAGATTTTGAAGAAAATGTTATTCTTAGAGTCTATGATCCTCTTCATCTGGTAAACCTTTCTAGAGATGATCTTCAAATTTTGCATGCTTGTAAGATTTCTAGTGATGCTCATATGGATAGTGAGGCTAGGAAATATGAGAATGTGGTTAAAGTATGTGTTGAAAAGGGCTTGTATGCTGGAAGTAGTTTGAATAAATAATAAACAAAGTTCTTGATCAAATGTGGTAATTATTAGAAGCTATCGTCAAGGGGGAGTCTGTTGGTACACCTTGTGTGACGATAGCACTCTAAGTGATCCTACATTATGGTTTAGCAAATGTTTGTTATATATGTTTATATATGGTTGAAAGTTATTATTGTTTGTGTGTTTGAACTTGATGTAACGTATTACAAGAAGTTCAAACATAAAGATCAAAGATAAAATCAATCATAAGGTAAAAACATAAGTTTCAATACTAAGTTGAGTATGTGAAATAGTGGATTCGAATTAAATAAGGTTTGACATTCGAATCTGTGATAGATTCGAATGTAGACCTAGATTCGAAGCTAGGCAGATTCGAGAGTGTCTATGAGGACAAACTCGAATGGGCCTTGGGCCAGATTCGAGTTTGGTCCATAACAGACTCGAATTAGCCTCTATAATTAGGGATAGACTCGAAATATTATCAGACTTTTTGCAGAATTCGTGAGTGATTAAGCAAAAGGCGATCTCGAGTTTATCATCAGTGTTAGTGCCGTTTCGGAGAGAATCAGTTTGTAGGATCGTTTGTGTGTCGTTCGTTCAGCCTCTGATAGTCTCCGTGTTTTTGTGTGAGAATTGTTTCCGTCTACCCGTTAACGAGGATTCCGCACTCGTTGACGGTTCCGCGTCTAGATAGATCTCGTAGTGGTAGACCTTACATCTTTGAAGTTTGATCAATTTTCAGTAATTGATCAACTGTTTTAATTTCAATCTAATATCATTCGATCTTGGAAAGTTTCCTATCTATCAGTCATAATGTCAAAAGACGCGCTTGCCATGGGATCAGAGACGAAACCTCCAATTCTCTATCGGGGAGAATACGTACAGTGGAGGGAAAGGTTTTTAGAATTTATCAGTTTCCATGATCTCTCGGAAGAAATGCTAAAATCCTTAACTGACGGACCAGCTGTATTCATGGAGACAATCCCTGGTGTACCCACTGGAAACCCCCCAATTCCACCAAGAATTGTTGAGGTTACAAACTTAACTGAGGCACAGAAAAGAAGAAAATTAGGGGACAAAATAGCTAGGAAGTTGTTACTGATCTCAATCCCTAATGACATCTATACCTGTCTTACAAACACAAAGACCGCCAAATCCATCTGGGATGAGGTGTGCAAGTTAATGAGGGGATCCGACAGTGCTGCAACCAATAGAGCAAGGAACAGTCTGATGACTTTCGAGAATTTTCGAGCACAACAAGGGGAATTACTAGAAAACACTTACTTGCGGTTTGTCAGTCTGGTAAGTGATTTGAAAAGAAATGGGGTTACAAAGTCCAATCTAGATATCAATGTCAAGTTCTTAAACGTACTTAACCCAGAATGGGAAAAGTATGCGATGATTATCCAACAAACGAAAGACATTGAAGAGATGGACTTCCACATGAATTTTGAAAACCTCAATAACTATCAAGAGGTTGTTTTGAGGAAAATATATGGCCAAAAGAAAGCCGAGAAAAATACCGTTGACCCTTTGGCTTTATTGGCAGAAAAGAAATATAAGTATAAGCTGAAAAAGGAGAAACGGGCAGTCATTAGCAGTAGCTCTTCCGAATCAGACACATCAGATTCATCCGCTAATTCCGAGATAGAAGAGATGAAAAAGCAGATGGTCTTACTTACTAAGGCATTCCAAAAGAAATTCTATCGTAAGCCAACCAACAACAAAATGCGCTACAAGACTGGCTCAAGGAAGTTTGAAAAGAAGGAGAAATATGAAAAATCTGGTGAGAGCAGTGGCAGAAAAGCTGATAAATATGAAAAATCTGATAAATCAGCCAAGAAAGAAACATAGCAAAAGTGCTACAAATGTGGAAAACCAGGACACTTTGCTCGTGAATGCAGAATGCCAGTAGTCAAAAACTCTGACTACTACACAAGAAAGGCTCTCCTAGCCAAAGAAAAGGAAGCTCGAAAAGCCCTTATGGCAGAGGATGATCATTGGCTACAGTTATCAAAGGATGAAGACATATTTGATGAGGATGCTCATATCTGCTTGAAATCAGAAGTCTTCAATGAATCGGAAATGAGTGAGTCAGCTATGATAGCAGAAGATGAGGTATGGGTTGGGCTAACGGATGAAAAAAATGAGGAAAAGCAAGTGTCTAATGAGGAAAAGCAAGTGCCTTTATGCTTAAGAAATTTGAAAAATCATTAAAGGCTGAAAAGAAACATGCTCACTCCTTGGAAAATAAGTTAGGTAATGAACATGCATTAGTATTAGATTTTTCCAAGGATAAAGCATTGGCATTACGAGCAGTTTCAGATTTGAAAGATAAAGCAAATGAACTTTAAAGCAAAATCCAAGAACTTAATAACAATATATCTGACCTACAAGAAAAACTGAGTTTGGCAGAATTAGAGGCTTCAAATTTTTCTGTAAAATATCATGCCATTTTTTAAGAAAGAACTAAGCTTTTTGAGAAAAAAAAGAAAATGGAAAATGAATTTATCAAAAGAGGTCAAACAGATCAAACTATCTATTTAAATCAACTAAAAGACACAAAAGTTTACAATTCTAAATCTGGTATTGGTTGGGAAAATCCTAAATATCTGACAAAGGCTATCTCAAATTCACCGACTCTATATGATGTCAGATATATGTATCTAGGATTAAAAATAACTTTTATGAAAGCATCAGATGAGGTAGAATCTAGTGAAGAATAAAAAAGGTTAAGATAAGATAAAATGCAAAATTATGTTGACTATAACAGAATAAATGAATCAAATAATAATATTGACATTAAAGAGGAGTATATTCAGACATATTCTGAAAAGGATTTATCTAAATCTACTAATCAATCTCAAAAGTTATATTTACCAGTTTCAATTCTTGAAAAGATAAACTCAGATCTCGAATTGAAAATCAAAAATTTTGAGACAGAATATCAAACTCTTAAGGCTGAACTTAAAATTATGGAACAGAAGTTACAAAAACAGCATGAGAACAAAATACTATCAGATCCATTATCTTCAACTTCACTTGATTCTATCAACTCTGAAACAGAATTTGATCTGTATATGAACTCTGATTTTAATTCATTAGAAGAGATGTTTGTTAAAATTGATGAATTTGTAAAACCTTTACATAACAAACAATTTGATGATCTTAAAGAACTTGTTAGAATTCTGCAAAGAATATCTACAGATTCAAAGAAATTATCTGAAAATTCACCATGTTTACAACAAAAGAAGGAGAAAACAAAAGTTACTTTTGATACTCCTAAATATGAAAAAGGTGAATCATCTTCTACAAAGGACTCAATTGCACTCAAAGTCCAAACTTCAAAAGGTACGAAACCTTTACAGAAGAAACAAGTTTCTAAAATCACTAATTCTCATGTTTCTTCTATGTCAGATTATATTGTGAACGGTTCTCGGAAGCAAGTTTGGCGAAAGAAGCAGAGAGAACAGAAAAACCAGAAAATAAAACAAGAGTGGCGAGTGAAGAAAAATATTGTTACAGATAGAAATAACAAATTTGAAAATTCTGTCTGTAATAATGAATTTGTTGATAAATCTTGTATCAAATTCTCTCGAACTGATCTAATTGCTTTGAATTCTGGTTCATGTAAATCACTGCTTGTAAAATCTGATAAACTTGTATGGCAACCTAAGAAAAAGGACCCATCTTTCAAACAGAAAAAGGTTCCACAGCATAATCTTTCAAAAACAGTTCCGCCGCGAATTGTACAAAAGTGGATACCAAAAAGAACTGTTAAAAAGTGGGTACTTAATCATCATCAATTGTTAAGATAAAAGACATATCTGATGAGAAAAAGCATCATCAACTGCATGATTTACCAAAATCAAAAGTACCCAACTATAAGTGGGTACCTCATGTGCTATTTCGTCCTATAGGTAAATCATGTATGGTATCTTGACTCCGGATGCTCGAAGCACATGACCGGACAAAGAGAAACACTCACTAACTTTGTAGAAAAGTTCTGTGGGACAATCAGATTTGGGAACGATCAGTTTTGTCCGATCAAAGGTTATGGGAGTCTTGCATACGATAAAATTACCATTCAGAAGGTCTTCTACGTTGATGGTCTTGGTCATAACTTGTTTAGCATTGGACAGCTTTGCGATAAAGGATTGGAAGTCAACTTCAAAGCTAATCGGTGCAGCATTCGATCTGCAGAAGGAAAAGAAATCCTTGCAGGAAACAGGAAAACCAACTTGTACTCCATTGACCTAGCATCCATTAATCTGAAAAAGAATGTCTGCTTACTGTCAAAAGCTACATCTAAAACAGCTTGGCTATGGCATCGTCGTCTTTCACATCTGAACTTTAACGAATTAACCAACCTGGCAAAAGGCGGGTTAGTTAAAGGGCTACCAACTCTCAAATTTCAAAAGGAGCAGTTGTGTGCCGCTTGTGAAAAAGGAAAGATGACTAGAGCTTCACACAAGTCCAAATCCGAACACTCTACAACGAGAGCACTGGAACCGTTACATATGGATCTGTGTGGACCAATGAGAGTACAAAGTATTAACAAGGAAAGATATGTATTGGTAATAGTCGACGACTACTCACGATACACAATGGTTTTCTTCATGCGTGTAAATAGTGTTCCCGTAAATGATTCAGCACCTTTAATGATTGTACTATCAATCACAAGAAGAAACTAGCTCAATAATTGTGAAATGATGAAGAAAGACAAAATGAATGTTGAGAGAATATTTGCTTTTGGCGGCTGCTTCTTTTCATTCAATGTCAACCGTGTATCAATTACAAAACCCTAGGAGCCTATTTCTAGGCTCCTTTAATTAACTATGGAGCATTGTCACATTTAGTCCCTTGACTTTTACATAGAAATAAAATACAAAGGAAATAAATACAAGACTAAACAATAAGTAAATAATTATTACAAAATAACTCCCTATGATCGAAATTAAATGTCTAACAATCTCCCCTTTTCGATCATTTAGGAGGACCTGGAACTCTGGCGTGATCAGTTGATTCTCGGAGTCCAAGGATGACGTCAAAGCGTCTGGTCACTTGTCTCAAATGTAGCCGTTCGTTCAGGAGTTCAATGCCGCTGAGGGTATCCTGTATCTCCTTTGGTGAGCATCTTTGTTCAGGATCTGGTTGAGCATCAAAATCTTGTACTTTCTGTGTTAGTGCAGCTCGAACCAATCGGAGTGTACCATCGGAGTAACATGGAAGATCCTCAAAACGCATGAACCTTTTGAAGCCCTTCTGATTGACAAAAATGGCACCCGGGCCTCCTCTAAAGATAACTCTGTTTGCCGGATGATGGGCTAGAAGGAAGTTGTCTTGTTCTGGTGCACGTAGGCCCACTTTAACCAACGTGCTCTCGATCGCCATCTGGAAGTCTCTGAGGCACATAATGATCGAGCAGCGGTTCATGCTTCGAACTAGGGCACCTACAGCAGTCATGTGGGTCATACGTTTTCTGATGCGATTTTTCAAGCAGTTGTGTAAAAACTCCACGTCGTCCGCCATTATGAAGTCTAGGTCATTTTCGAAGATGTCATCAGCCGTGCCATCTTCTCTTTCTACTTGAAAGGAAGGATAGTAGACTTTGGCTCTTTTGCACATTGTTATAGTTCGGAGTTTCTTTATCTTCGATTTCGAGACCTTTGACCTTCTTTCCCGGAGCATCAGTTGATAGTATTCGGCCTGTTCAGCTTTGGTTACATTTGTAAGTTCCATAAGTAGGCGTCTGCTGAAGGATCCAAGCTTCTCTCTGAATACCATTTTGAATCTTTCTTCTAAGTACGTGTTCTGAAACTGCTCCGGGGGAAACTTCTGTAAGAATTCTTTAAGGCCCTGAATGGGGGGTTCTTCGATTTCAGACCTTTTAGCTTCAAGAAGCTTTATAATTGTCCCTCACCGTTCTTGTCGAATTTTGTCCTTTTCTTCTTGAGGCAGTTTTTGAACTTCACCTTCTGAATACTGACCGACCCAGAATATGTCATCTTTTCTAAATATACCAGGGCCTTCTGGAGTTTCATCAAAGCAATCGACCCTTTTGGTTTGAGAAGGACCTCTTTGTTCGGTTTGTTGGACTGGAGGAGGGCTTGGGGATCTTGGAGGGCTTAGGACAATGTGGGATTCTTTGAGTGACTGGGGAGCTTGAATAGATGATAGGATTTCTTCTTGAGGGGCTGGTGGTGGTGAGTTTAGGAAGTCAAAGGAAGAGGATCAAGATTTTTTCGTTGGAGATTCGGGTTCAGGCTTAGGAATTATTAAGGGTTCGTTGTCGTCAATATCGGCATCTGAATCAGATACCAATATGATTTCAACTTTCTCATGAGCTTCCTCGAATTCTACCATAGCTGTCATCGGATCCAGTGGAGCTGGACCCTCGACCATGGGTTCGTCTTCTATCAATAAATATTCCTGAGCCTCCTGCCTCTGTTCCCCTGAACCCTGAAACTTTGTCCCTTCTGTGGTTTCTGCTCCCCCTATTAACATCATGGGTTCCTCATGTTGAACTTTCTGCCTTTTCTCCCCCTCATGACAATCAGGATCGTCCTGGTCGTCACGGTTTCTTTTTGGGTGACGACATTGGAGTTCGATTACCACCGACTCGAGGCGGTCCATTCTGGAATTAATCTGCTCCTGGACTTGCAGAATTAGGCGTGTAAGAGCATCGATCTTGTCCGAGAGTTCTGCGATCTGGTTTTGAACTGAATGGGAACCTGGTGGAGGGCCAGCTTCGGAAGCGACACCCTTACCCTTTATAAGTGAAAGAAGGGCGGTGTGACGTTCCTCGGCAGCTTCCCTTTGGGCGTCCAGGTCAGCCCGGGTAATCACTCCGGCAGCACATAGAGCTGCCGTTAACATCTCCAAATTGATTGGGAGATGGCCGGAAGTGGATGGCGTTGATTGAGCCACTCCCTGTCTTCCTTCCGTCATTTCTGGCTCCTGTATAGGATGCTCAGATCCGGAAGTTTGAGGAGCTGCCACGGAGGCAGCTCTTTGGGATGCCACGGAGGCATCGTGCGTTGTGACTTTGTGGGGGGGAAGGAATTGTGAATGAAGGAATTGCGGTCACATGGGGAGGTGTGTGACCTCTTTCAACACCTCAACTCTCCGAATGAGAGGGCGATGGTGTATGTGCTATTACCCCGTGGAATGAAGTGGTCTCCCTATGAGGGGAAACCAAGTGGGTGGTGGTGGTGATTTCGACCGTTGGACTGACGGTCTTATGGTGGGGAGTCCGGCTGATTGGGCTTAATTCACCCTCAGACTGCATACTTATCGCTCGCACGACAGAGACGGTTCTTTCTGAATCCGTCGTCTCTGCTGCCTCACCACCTGCTCCCTCGCTCACCAACACATGCTCCCTCTCACCTATACCTAGAGATTGTTGAACTTCCACCTGAGCTCCCTCATCCTCACTCATGCTTGCCTCACCTTCGGATTGGCTAGTCTCAGTCGGTTCTGACTGAGACTCATCCGGATAACACTCTTGAATATACGCCCTAACCCGTTCCAACCCCCTTGACCTCATTAGCAGAGATAGTGGAATTTTCATTATTGGCACTGTAGGGGCCCCATTTGGCAGAGTTAACTTTTGAATTGCCACTGTGGGGTAGACGTCTGCCTCAGGACGTTCGTGGATATCGTCATCATGGTCCATGGCATACTGGATGATTAGCTGCAGAAACCGTTGGAGAGGTATGTATTTTCTTCCTTTCTTAGTTCCCCTCTCCACATGGACTTGTATTAATTCCTCGAAGAGGAAGGCAGCATAATCCACATGTTGGTCAAAGGCAAAGCCGGTGAACATGGCTAGTTCCTGAGCCGAGGCGGAGTCGTGGACGGAGTGCTTCGCGGTGAAGCACTTGTTGATTACATCAAAAAGGATCCACCAGTGAGATTGAAGATTTTTGGTGCGGAAATCAGAGGGTTTGGAAAGAGGGCCATCATAACCTAGTGTTTGGATTTCATCTAAGGTTTCGGTGATGGATGGGTTGGGATCAAAATGATCGCGGGTTGGTAGGTAGAATTCGGCGGGTAGATGAAGGATATGGCGTATGGCGGGTATGGTGAGTTTGCCTGGAACACAGTCGATGGTGGATGTAAAGTGGGGTTCGGTGTCAGGAACATACTGCAATCTGTTCCAGAATTGTTGCAGATAGATATGGGGAACAACAATTGCGGTGGATAAGGCGTAATAGATGGGGTGGCGAGTGAGGATGTCAAATGCGAGGGTTTGGGGTTCCTTGGTTAGGATGGAGACGTCGAGCTGCCAGTTGTGTGGAATAAACTCTAAAAACTCGGCGTTGGGGAGGATGGATTGTTCTGGGAGTTGGGCGTTATTATTTGGGATGGGGGGATGGGGTATGGTAAGATTAACTGCTGGTTCCATCATCCTGCAAGGATGCATCAGAGTTAGAATAATGAGACTTTAAATGATAAGGCATTGATGAGAAGTCTAGATTAGTGTGAAATAGAAACTGTCTGATCTGTTTAGCATCGGGTCTTTATTAGTAGAATAAAATTCTCCTAAAAAAGGCCAAAGTCAATCGTTAAGAGACTGATGTTAGATCAGACCTTTTCACTCAAACATTAGTCCTAACTCTAATCAATGGTGCACCGTGATGAAAATATTTTTGTATTTTTTTAATTTATAGTGAAAATGCAAAAATGGAAAATTTTGAAAAATGCTAAGTGTTGGATTTCGGATGGTCCGAATTCGGATGAACAGTGTCACCGAATTCGGATCATGTTGAAATCCGGATGATGCATGAAATGGTACGTTTGAGAACCGAATTCGGATGGGGTGACATGATGGACCGAATTCGGATGAGGTCTGAAATGCATGAAAGTGGTGATGTGGGCGGGAGATGGTCCGAATTCGGATAGTGCATGAGCATGGTTCTGAATTCAGATGTGGTGTGGATGGAAATGTTATGTATGCAATGAGGACAAAAGATCGAATACAGATGGAACTCAAATTCGGATGGGGACCGAATTCGGATCCCATCCGAGTTCGGATGAACAGGACAGAAACACTTAGGCTTAAATGTAATTTTTTGAAAAATGTGAAGGACCGAATTCGGATCAACAGTGGTCCGAATCTGATCATCAGATGTCCGAATTCGGATCTACAGTGGTCCGAATTCGGTTTGGTTACTTTGAAAAAGTTGAAACTTTAGCCTAAGTGGGACATCCGAATTCGGGTGGTGGTCCGAATTCGGACGTTCGAAGATGCATGCAGCAGTTAATGTGTTCATGCAAAATAAACGTGAACAGTTAAAAGTTAATAAAAATGCATGAAATTACAGGTCCTAGTCTAAAAATGCATGATGAACATTTTATCTAACTACAACTACGTAAAAAGAACACATTAAAGTACTTAAAATTAGCAAAAACCGAGAAGAAAAAATGAGAAAAAAATGAGAATCAAACACATAAAATAGGAAGTTATAAACTAAAATAAAGTTAAAAAGAGGTTACCTGATGATGCCGAAGGTGAATGAAGCAAGAAAAATGAAGAAAACCGAAGATCAAAAAGCTTGAAGTAGTAGAAATGGTGGTTTGGTGGTGGTAAGGCGTCGGTGGAGAGGAAGAAAGAGAAGGAGAAATAGCTTGAGGAAGAAGATATGTGAGAAGATGGGTGTGGACCTTTGACCCGCCGGTATTTAAAGCCAGCCGGGTCGGATTGGCCTTCAAGATCCGCGCCCCACCTTGGAAATGGGCCGGCGGATTTAACCTCACCACAGATACAAAAGAAATATCAAGACTATTGGGCTTTAAAAAAAATTGAAACAAGATTTTAAAAAATAGCCCAAAATTATTACATCTTTTTGTGTTTTTCTTTGAAACAAAAATAAAATATTTTGGTATTTTCTTTTAATGTTTAAGTTAAGACAAGAATAAAATAAAATAAAATAAGATAAACTAAAATATTTTTGGTTTTTTGAAAAATTTGAACAATTAAAATCTTTTTGGGATTTTCTGAACTATTAAGTTAAACTTAAAAATAAACTAAAATATAACCAACCTAGAATTTAAAAATTTAATTACTAAAAATTAAAAAGAAACAAAGAATTATAAAACTTAAGATCCTAACTATACTCCCCCTCAAATAAATACAGGCTCTTTTCCTTTTGTTTTTCTAGATTAAGCTCGTCAACCCCTTTTAGCCTAAAAAAATATAGACAAACCTGGATATTGTTTGCGTCCCACTCCGTGATGAACAATTCACATAGCAATTTGTCAGGATCATTTATTATTAAAAATGTACACAGATAAGGAAATATTGAGTTTCAATGTTGTGACACAATCCTTTAATTTAAATAACAGATATTTTCTAAAATAAAGGAATTTCAATCACGATAGATTGAAATAGAATTATTTAAGACAATATCTGATATTTAATTTGAAGGCGGATTCAACATGCCGATATGGGATACTAAAAACTGAAAACGAGGTTCGTCTAGAGCTTTAGTAAATATATCCACAAGTTGATATTCCGTGCCAACAAAATACAACTCAATCGTTCCCTTTTCTACGTGATCTTTAATAAAATGATACCTGATATCTATGTGTTTTGTTCGAGAGTGCTGCACGGGATTGCAAGAGATGGCAATTGCACTTCGAGAATCACAGTAAATTGGTATATTGGTGAGTGAGAATCCATAATCGCACAATTGTGTTCTCATCCACAGCACTTGAGAGCAACAGCTTGCAGCTGCTACATACTCAGCCTCAGCTGTGGATGTGGAAACACAATTTTGCTTTTTGGAAGACCAACTCACCGGTCTATCTCCCAAGAACTGTATTCCTCCCGACGTGCTTTTTCTGTCTACTCTACAACCTGCAAAATCAGCATCTGAAAAATCGGTAAGATCGAAATCGGTTCCCTTTGGATACCATAGACCAAGTTCGGGTGTACCCTTAAGATAATGAAAAATGCGTTTTACCGCAGTTAGGTGTGATTCTTTTGGGTCGGCCTGAAATCTAGCACAAAGACATGTTGAAAACATTATATCCGGCCTACTAGCAGTCAAGTACAGTAAGGATCCTATCATCCCTCTGTAAGTTGTATTATCAACACTTTTCCCAGAAGGATCGGTGTCTAACTTACAGTTGGAGGCCATGGGAGTTGCGATACTCGTGCAAGAGTCTAACTTATACTTCTTGAGAATGTCAAGAGTATATTTCGACTGGTTCACAAAAATCCCATCCTCAAGTTGTTTGACTTGTAATCCGAGGAAAAAGTTCATTTCCCCCATCATACTCATCTCGAACCTGGACTCCATTAGGGCTGAAAAATTCTTACAAAAATTACTGTCAGTAAATCCAAATATAATGTCGTCGACATATATTTGTACTAGCATTATATGTGGGCCTTCCCTTTTAGTGAACAGAGTTGTGTCCACCACACCTTTATAGAAACCGGCAGAAATAAGGAAATTGGAAAGACTATCATACCATGCTCGAGGTGCTTGTTTTAAACCATAGAGGGCTTTATCTAGCACATAAACATGGTCAGGTTTATATGCGTCAACAAAGCCTTGTGGTTGTTCAACATACACCTCCTCGTTAAGTTCACCGTTTAGAAAGGCAGTCTTGACGTCCATTTGGTACACTTTGAAATCTTTGTGTTCCGCGTACGCCAAGAAGATTCTGATTGCTTCGATCCGTGAAACTGGAGCGAAGGTCTCGTCATAATTTATCCCTTCTTGTTGTCGGTAGCCTTTGGCAACAAGTCTTGCTTTATTCCTTATCACAATGTCGTTTTCATCTCGTTTGTTCTTAAAGATCCACTTTGTTCCAATCACTGTACGGTCCTTTGGTTTGGGAACTAACCGCCATACTCTTAGCTGTTCAAACTGGTTGAGTTCCTCTTGCATTGCAACTATCCAATCTGGATCTGTCAGGGCTTCATCCACACGAGCGGGCTCTATCATACTAAGGAACGATGCGAAGAGGCATTCATTAGCAAACGCCCTGCGAGTTTGGACTCCTATTGACACATCACCAATGATTTGATCTGTTGGGTGACTTCGGGTCCATTTAATCTCGTGTGGAAGGGGTGCTCGGGATGGAACCTTACTGGTTAACGTGGGGATGGATGAAGATTCATGGTCAATGGTTTCAAATGATTGTACCACTGGTTCCGATTCGATTCTCGAGTGTTCAGGTGAAGGAAGGATGGTTGGTATTATATGTGAGGGTATTATAGGAGTAGATTCAACTGCGGATGTGTCGGTGGATGATGTAGATGGATGAGGGTATGTTGATGAAGATGGAGCGGAGAAACTTTGTGGCACGGTTGAACTGGAAGGATCACCTACATTATTGACAACATTAGACACACTAGCGTTAGGACCGAAAAATTCAACATAAAAAGGATCAAACAAATTAACTAAATCAGAAGAAGAAAAAGAAATGGGATTGTTAGAAGAGTCTCCAGGCATTTGAGTAATGCGAGGTCCTGATTGATCAACTTCGGGTGCCAGTTCAGCCAACTCATCAAATGTGACATGCACACTTTCATTGACTGTTCTGGTTCGTGTATTGAATGCGCGATAGGCCTTCGAGTTGGATGAACATCCAATGAAGATCGCTTCATCCGCCTTTTCATTAAACTTTCCGAGGTTGTCTTTGTCGTTCAGCACATAGCACCTGCAACCAAATACACATAAGTACTTGATAAATGGTACTTTATTGAAAAAGAGTTGGTAAGGAGTTTTGTTAAAGCGCTTATGGATAATGGAGCGATTTTGTGTATAGCATGCTGTTGATACGGCTTCGGCCCACAAGAACGGAGGTAGCTTTGAGTATGTGAGCATTGTACGAGCGGCTTCCACAAGCGTACGGTTACGCCTTTCCACGACCCCATTTTGTTGAGGCGTTCGAGCAGCAGAATATTGATGCTGAATGCCTTTGGATCGAAGGAAGCCCTCAACTACCGAGTTCTTGAACTCCGTGCCATTATCAGATCTGATTGATTGCACTGACAGCTGCTGTTGGGTCTCGACACTCTTGATAAAATCTATCACTTCTTGAGCTGTCTCGTCCTTGGAACGCAAGAACCTGACCCAAGTATATCGTGAATGGTCATCAACGATAACCAACACATTTTGTTTCCCGTTTATGCTTTGAGTCCGCATCGGTTGGCATAAATCCATGTGAAGTAACTCCAATACTCTTTTGGTTGATGGTTCGGGCTTTGGTTTGTGAGACGATCGTTTCATTTTTCCTTTCTCACAAGCTCCACACAGATGGTCATTTTCATAGCGCAATTCAGGAAGACCTTTAACCAATTGTTTCGCAGCCATCTTGTTGATATTATCAAAGTTCAAATGGGATAATCTTCGATGCCACAACCAAGAGTCTTTTGAAGAGGCTTTTGATAATAGGCAAATGTTATCCTTCACTATTAGCTTGGCTACGTCAATGGTGTAGAGGTTAGAGTTTCGGGAACCTGTTAGGATTTCTTTTCCATCCATACTCTTTACACTGCAGTTCTTAGCTCTAAAAGTTACCTCTAGTCCTTTGTCACAGAGTTGTCCTATGCTTAAAAGATTATGCGATAACCCCTCAACATAGTCAACGTCCTTGATGACCAGATTATTTAGAACTAAGTCCCCGTATCCTTTGATGTGAGCCTGATGGTTGTTCCCGAATTTTACCGTTCCGCAATACTGTTCAACTACGTTGGACAACAATTCTCTTCTTCCCGTCATATGCTTGGAGCAACCAGAATCCATATACCAAATGGACTTAGCCTGAAAAGCAAATAAATTTATACAATGAAAAACTATATGCATTCAAACATATCCATTTTAATTCACAATCAAACCGTGTTCTGAACTGAGATGTTCAGAAAACATGATGAGTTAAGACCGGGTCCTGGGCTGTGTGCACAGAAGCCAAACGTGTCCGTTTAAGCACAACCGACAAGCAAAAGATTGGGTCCTAGTCTATGGTAACTAGAAGCCATGTCTTTGAAGACCGGGTCTTGATCAAAAGTAACCAAGAACCATCTGCATAAAGATCACACAACTTTGGGTACCCACCTCAATATGGGTCCCTTTTTGTTAGGAGTTCCAGATTTATATGGCACATGTACAGTTTTAGGAACCCATTTAGCATTTGTGTGTGGTTCGGATGCATAACCCTTTGGAATCCTTTGAAGATTGGACTTATTGGGCTTTGGAACCTTAGGCGCTGAAATTGCCTTTGGTTTTTGTCTTTTTGAGACCTTTTTTACCGTTGCTTTGGTTTTGGGCCTTGGCAACGGACAAGTCTCAATTTTATTTGAGGCCGATGATACAACATTTTTTGTTTTCTTTTTCCGAATTCGTTTAACAGGATATGGCACGAAAGCATTCATTTCAGGAACCTGTCGTCTATAGCGAGTTGGACATAGATTAAATAAATCACTGAAAGAGTACTTTAAAGGAACAACAGAATTCGGTACATCATTACATGCATTGTCACACACATTGTTACACAAATTGTCTTTAGAGATTACAGACATCCTATCTCTAGTAACAAATTTATTTGGCATTAAAGCTTTCTTCACAAAAAAAAACTCGTAAAATCCAGCATGGTGGTTTTGGAACTCTTCTTATATGATCTGTAGGAACAAAATGATTAGAGTCGGTAAGTATTGAAGATTTAGACTTGACAAAATTTTCTTTTTGTTGGTGAGTGGGTTTCTTAAAAGACTTGGATTTGATCTGAGTCTTTTTAGAAACCTCATTTTTAAAAGGTTTTGAACACTCACCTTTATAAATGATAGAAGAAGTTTCAGCTTTGGCCTTACCTTTATTTGATGACACATATGGAATTTTTGTGGAATGAGAAACTGTTTGTTCTTTTGAAAAATCTTTCAATTTTTGTGAAACCATTTCAAAATTTTCACTGTAGACAGTTACTTCCACAGATTGTTGAAAACTTTGATTTACCAATTCTTCTTCGCTCTTAAGAAGAGCATCTTGAAGATCAAGAGCTTTCTTTTGAGACGACTTCAATTCCTTTTCTAAAACAGTGATTTGTTGTTGAAGAACTTTTGCAGGAATATAAAGTTGAGGAGTTGATTTTACGGTTTCTGTTTTCAATTCAGCTTCTGAATAAGTTGACAAGAAGTTTTCCTCTAAAGTGGGTACTCTAGAAGAATAACTCTCGTTAAGTTCTTCATATTGAAAAGAAATTTCTTTTTCTTTATGAGCAACACGTTTCTCATTTTCTTGGTTTAAAACTTCTTTTGATGACTCAAAAAAGAAAGATTTAAGACCGGCTCCCATATAATTCATGTCATAAAATAAAGGTAAAACATTTTGTGCTTTTTCCAGATATTTAGGATTTTTAAAACCGATTCCTTGTTTAGAATGGTAAAACCTAGTTTCTTTGGGCTGATTTAAGTGGATAGTTTGTTCTGTTTGACCCCTTTTTAAAAATGCATCGTCAAGGGTCTTTATTCGTGAGTACAAACTTATCCTTTCTTCTTCAATCATTTTATACTTTTCTAAACTGTCTTTATTTTCCACATTTACCGCATCTAACTGTTTTGTAAGTACAGAAATTTCTTCTTTTAATGAGAGTTTTTCTTTTGATAACGTTTCCATGCAAGATTCAAGATATATATTCCTGTCCTGAACATCTACTTTTTCTATTAACATCTGTTTTATAACATTATGATCAGTTAACTTTGAATGATACAACTCAGATGACTCTTTTAAAGTTTGAGCTTGATGTTCAGCCTGTACACACTTTGCAGTTTCAGCATTTAATCTAGCTTGTAGATCAAGAATATGTGTGTGCAGTGTACATTCATTATTTACAAATAAATTATTTACATGTGCAGGAATGTAACAGGAATATACCTCATTTGTCTCAGAACCGGATGTAGAGTATTCGGGATCGTTGGTTGTGGGCATCAGACATGCTGGTGGATTTTTCAATGTCTCCCCCTCAGCCGCATGATCTGAAGTTTCAGCAGTGAAAATAACACAGTTCTCCAACCCAATACGATTAACCATGTAACAGTTTTTGCCCTTGTCATCCTCCTCGTCGGTATCTTCAGCATCCTAGTAATCTTCCTGGGCGACGAGGGCCAGCGCATCGGTTCTTTTCTTGGCGGCCTCCAGCTTTCTCTCGTAGTAGCCGACGTCTCTGTCAAAATTATTCTTGCACTCCCGAGCAAAGTGGCCCGGTTTACCACACTTGTAACAGACACGCTCATCCGCGGCTTTCGGCTCGTCTGCTCTCGGCCGGTCATCTCTCCTCTCCGCCGGCCTCTTATCGGCGCGGCGATGCTCTCTGTTGTCATCTCTCCTTCTATCCCTTCGCTCAGGCTCTCTCCTCTCATCTCGGCGGTCATCCCTACGATCATCCCGTCGATCGTCCCGCCTCTCATAGTCCCGCCTGTCATCCCTTCGATCATCGCGCCTATCGTCTCGCCTTTCATAACGGCGATCATCTCGATAGTCGCGTCTATCGTCATACCTGCGGTCATCCCGATCATCCCTTCGGTAATCGTCCCTGCGATAATCATCGCGTCGTTCATCCCTTTGGTCATCTGAGTACCTCCGTGGACCGGTGTCATAACGGAGTTGATTGTTAGTCTTGTTGGAGAACCGTCGTTGTTGGAGACGATTGCTCCACAAGGCTATTTGTTCTTGTATAGAAGCCTCTTCCTCATCAAATACCTCACGTGGAGGAGAAGCATACCTGCACTGCGATGACGATGAACCTGGAGCAAAGGATGGTGTCGGAATATTCGTGTTGGTGATCAAGGCGAGTGAATCATTGGGTTTCAATCCGGTGTTGGCTGATAGCAGTAGAGAGGCCAATTGATTCGCCATCAGCTTTTGTTGGTCTACATCCCCTTGATACTTCTTTAACTCCTTAAAGACGACGTTGATGGATACCTCAGGAATGTTCAGGACTCGTTTCGTGGCCCGACAAGCAAGCTGCCACTCGGGGGCAAGGGCTGCAAAGAACTGGATGTTGATGTCATCCCTGTCCTTCTTGATGTGCAGTTTGTTCAACTCATTCAGGACCGCACAAAACCTCGTAAACTTGGCTTGCAGAGATTCCCCATCTTTGGCTCGGAATTCTGTAAACTTAGCCTTTGCCTCCTCAATCTTGGCACGATCATCGAGATCTGCCCCCAGCATCTGGACTTCCAATTCGTCCCACATTTCCTTGGCAGACATTTTGCTGTCTACGCAAACCAGAATATCAGTGGGGAGGGCCTGATAGATTAAGTATTCTGCCCTCTTATCGGCATACTGTCTGTCTCTCTCGGCGTCATTGGCCGGTTCTCGTTCAACTTTTGAGGCTAAGACAGGGGGGTCAGCCTCAGGTCGGGCTGCTATCTCCCAATGATAGATGACGGGACCCTCGGAGATGGATTGAAGCATTAAATTCCCAAGTGGTTGCATTCCAACGAATTTGAGGAACCGGGATTTCCATTGTTCATACTCATCTGGATAGAGAACAGGTGGTCTTTTCTCAGATCCGAGTACGAGAGTTTCGCGAGACATGATGATGGTGCTGATGAAAGAGATAAGATCTTAAAGGTGGAAAGTGGACACGGATGAGCTGGACTTAGGAAGAATAGCACCGTGGATGGTGCTAATTCGGATAAGACACTGATTTCGGATGCAATGGTATTTCGGATGAACTGATTTCGGATGAACAGTGTTTCGGATGCTCAGAATTGAGTTCGGATGAAATGGGTTTCGGATGGAAAAGCCTAATTCGGATCAACAGTGAATTCGGATGAATGATGTAATTCGGATGAGAACCTACTTCGGATGGACAGCCTAATTCGGATGGTATTTCGGGTGAACCGGATTCGGATGCACAGGATGACTTCGGATAAGGGACTTCGGATGAACAGATGTGGTTCAGATGAAGTGTGTGAACCGAATTTGGATGGTCCGAGTTCGGGTGGTCCGAAATGGAGATGGTCCGAAGTGAATTTTAAAATTAAAGCACAAGTCCAAAACAGGAAAATGGGAATGCCGGATCTGAACTTCGGATGGTCCGAAGTTCGGATGGGACCGAAGTAAGGTCCGAAATGGGCAGTGGGAGGTCCGAAATTCACCTAAGGTTGGTCCGAATTGGAACGAAGTGAGGTCCGAACTAGGATGCTATTTGGTCCGAATTGGGATCTTAAATGGTCCGAATTTCTACAGTAACAGGTCCGAATTACAGCAGGTTTTAGCAGTTTTCTAAGGCAGAACAGAGCAGAATTCGATTTTAGCAGTTGTAGAGCCTAAAAAAGTTTCTAAATGATTGATAAACTATTTTAAACACTTTTGGTGACTTAAAATAACACAAAACACTTAAAATCAGTGAAGAACAAGCTAAAAAACCCACTAAAAACCCATATTTTAAAAATTTTCAAAACTCCGATTCTTGATAAGTTTGATGGAAATATGGAACTAAATGAGCTGGAAATCAGTATATGAAGATATTGTGAAGATTATAAGACTATAAGAACACAAGAAACACGTAAAAACAGAGAAAAAGAAGATCTAACCGAATGAAGAATGAAGAACACGAAGAACACTTGAAAAAAGCTAGCAGAATCCGTAATATTCAGTTGAAATCCACCTTTTTGGCTCTGATACCAATTGTAAATAGTGTTCCCGTAAATGATTCAGCACCTTTAATGATTCTACTATCAATCACAAGAAGAAACTAGCTCAATAATTGTGAAATGATGAAGAAAGACAAAATGAATGTTGAGAGAATATTTGCTTTTGGCGGCTGCTTCTTTTCATTCAATGTCAACCGTGTATCAATTACAAAACCCTAGGAGCCTATTTCTAGGCTCCTTTAATTAACTATGGAGCATTGTCACATTTAGTCCCTTGACTTTTACATAGACATAAAATAGAAAGGAAATAAATACAAGACTAAACAATAAGTAAATAATTATTAAAAAATAACTCCCTATGATCGAAATTAAATGTCTAACAATGCGGACCAAATCAGATGCTACCGAAATCATTATAGACTTCATCCGGAAAATTCAAGTGAAGTTGCAACTTTCAGTCCAGTCAATCAGATCAGATAACGACATAGAATTCAAGAACAAATCTCTTGAATCACTTTTGAATTCTGTAGAAATCACACATCAATTTCAGTCGCTCGAACTCCACAACAGAATGGTTTCGTTGAACGAAGAAATCGGACACTAGTGGAATCAGCAAGAACGATGCTGGCGTATTCCAATCTTCCGTTATTCTTATGGGCTGAAGCTGTTGCAACAGCTTGTTTCACACAGAATCGATCAATCATCAATAAACGATTAGGGAAGACTCCTTATGAATTAATAAACAAACGGATACCTAATATTAAATTTTTCCATGTCTTTGGATGCAGATGCTTCATATTAAATGACAAATACAACCTTGGAAAATTTAATCAAAAAGCTGATGAAGGCATTTTCATAGGATATTCGAAGGAGTCAGTCGCTTTCCGGTCTACAACAAGCGGACCAAGACAGTCAATGAAAGCGTCAACGTTAAATTTGATGAAGGAGTGGTAATGGCTTCTGAACATACCAGTTCAGGACCCGAACATAACAAGCCGACTTCTATGGAGCAACTGAAAAGAGTGCATAACATTCAGATTTAAATAAACTCTTTGAGAATTTCTATGAAGACTACTTTGAGAAGCCCAAAACTAATGTTTTATATTTGATGCCTGACAGGATTACTGAAGATCTCGTCGTAGTCTCGGATCATTCTCATCAACAAGTATCAGAAGAAACTGGAGAAGCTTCGACAACAGATGTGCACTTTTCAACTGAAAGTGTACAACCTATTCAACCTCCAGAATCTTCTGAAACCCCCTTAACATATGAACACTCAGAAACTCCTGTCTCAAATAACTTACCGTCTACATCTGAAGCCATCCCCCGACTTTCCTATTTAGACCTAAATCCCAATCAAGACCACATTCAACCGTATCCACATACTTTCAAGTGGACTAGAAATCACCCAACAGAAAATATCATTGGTGATCCTTCCGCTTCAGTCCAAACCAGAAGAGCCACAATAAATGAGTGCTTATTTTCCAATTTTCTCAGCAAAATTGAGCCGAAGAATGTGAAAGAAGCTCTTTTGGATGCTGATTGGATTGTCGCAATGCAAGAAGAACTGAATCAGTTCGAACGGTTGAAGGTCCAAAGACCGGTAGAACGACCTAAAGATAAATCTATCATTGGCACAAAATGGATCTTTAAGAATAAGAAGGATGAACATGGAGTCATCATTCGTAACAAAGCACGACTCGTTGCCAAAGGATACAGTCAACAAGAAGGGATCGACTATGATGAGACGTTTGCTCCTGTTGCAAGAATAGAAGCAATTAGGATGTTTCTAGCATTTTCTGCTCATAAAAGTTTCACTGTTTACCAAATGGATGTTAAAACTGCGTTTTTAAACGGGGAATTAACTGATGAAGTATATACATATCAGCCCGAAGGCTTTACTGATCCTTTGAAACCTGATCATGTATATATTTTAGACAAGCCACTGTACGACCTTAAACAAGCACCGCGTGCTTGGTATGATGCACTTTCAACATACTTGTTGAAATGTGGATTCAACAAAGGTGCAGTTGACACAACCCTGTTTATAAAACGTCAGGAGCCGGATATTATAGTAATACAAATATATGTAGATGATATAATATTTGGGTCTACAAATCCTGAATTTTGTAAGAAATTCGCTTTCTTAATGTCCCAGAAATTCGAAATGAGCATGATGGGAGAAATAAATTTTTTCTTAGGTTTACAAGTTAAACAATTGACTAATGGTATTTTTATCAGTCCAAATATATTCAAGACATGTTAAAGAAATTTAACATGGTCAACAGTACTCCTATGAAAACTCCCATGGCTCCGGATTCAAAGTCCAAACTCGATGAGGACATTTCAGGGAAAACTGTAGATGTAACTCATTATCGAGGAATAATTGGGTTATTAATGTATTTAACCTCCAGTAGACCTGATATTATGTTTCCTACATGTGTTTGTGCTAGATATCAGGCAAATCCAAAAGAATCACATTTAACTGCTGCTAAAAGAATTTTAAGATATCTGAAGGGAACACCAAACCTTGGTTTGTGGTATCCCAGAGAGTCTTCATTCAATTTAACTGCTTTTTCTGATGCTGATCACGCAGGTGATAAGATGGACAGAAAAAGTACGTCTGGTGCAGTTCAATTCTTAGGTGACAAACCCGTCTACTGGTCATCCAAGAAACAACACTGTGTTTCATTGTCTACAGCTGAAGCAGAATATGTTGTTGTTTCATCATGCTGTTCTCAGGTGTTGTGGATGAAGAGCCAACTGCGAGATTACGGGTTTACACCACAGAAGATTCCGATATATTGTGATTCTCAGAGCGCAATTGCTATTGCATAATATCCTGTGCAACACTCAAAAACAAAACACATCGACATTCGGTATCACTTTATTAAGGATCACGTTGAAAATGGGAATATAGAATTATATTTTGTTCCTACTGAATATCAACTAGCTGATTTATTTACCAAAGCATTAGATGAAAAAAGATTTAATTTTTTGGTATACAAATTGGGTATGTTGAATCGTTAGGTTTAATAATTCAGTAGTTACAATTTATAATTTTAAATTTACATTTTTTTATATATCTTCTAATCTGATGTTAAATTCATGAATTTTAAAAGTTTAAATTTTTTGGAATTTAACAGATCTGGATTGTCATGTGCAGGGGGAGTAGAAAATAATTTTATCTGATTTTGAGAAAATCTGATAATTTTTATCTGATATTTTGTAGGGGGAGCTGACCTGAAAAAAATACTATATACATCTGAGGGGGAGTTGCATTCCAAATTTCAAGGGGGAGCATTTTATGTTTTTACAATTTTTTTAATTTTCATTTTAATTAAAAAAATTTTGTGTTTTTGTTTGTATTTTCTTTATTATTTTTTCTCTGCAATTGTTGTTATTTTTTAGTGTTATAAATTTTTTTTGTTTTGTTTTGTTTTGGTTTGCTTTAATTCTTTATAGTTGAACATTGTTTGGAAGAAAATATGATTTTGTAATAAATGGGCTTAAGACAAGTTTTGGTGAATATGGGCTGGATATTTTAAAAATTTTGAAATTCAATCTATAAAGTAGAATTTCAAATTTCAAATTAAACTTTTCGGTTCAAACTCCTATTCACCGTCTTCTTCAAAACCTTTCTTCCTCATTAAGAAGCCTCAAAAACCCTAAGATCTTCGGTTATTTCAGAACAAAAAGCAACAAATTGTGAGTTTTTCATTCGATTTTATATCTTTTATTTCAGTATTAGTTTGTTAATTTTCAGTTTCTAACTATCAGTTTTGTGTGTATGCGTTCATATGAACATAAACATGTGTTCATGGATTTTCAGAATTTGTAGTAGTTAAACTGAAATCAAAAGTGTGTTGGTTTGCGGTTAATGATTTTGAACCTGAATCTTAAATTTCATGGTTCAATTTAACTCACACTAATAGCAATTTGAATTTTGAGGTCAAATGGTTTTGAGTTCATACTTTACTGATTTTTGGATTTTTAACAACCAAGTTGTTGTTTTTAAACAAAATTCAGTAAAACAAAGTTGTTTGAAATTGATTTTCGAGTAGGGGTAAAGCTTTAAATCGGTATTAGAGTCCTTATAATTAAAATTTTGAAATTCAGAGTATAAGGACTTGAAAATAATGTCAAAGAACACTTTCTCGAATGAAACTACAATCGAGAAGAAACTTAGTTTCAATCGAGTTGCATGACTCATCATTCGAGAAAAGTATCAGTTTTATTCGTGTTGTTCACTTAGGTTATCGAGAATCAGTTAGACTTAATCAAGTTGGTCATACATTTTAATTGAGTTGGACTTGTATTGTGTTCGAGTTGGACTTTACATAGATTCGAGTCCTTTCATGACTCATTCGAGTTGGACTTTACATACACTCGAGTCCTTTCATGACTCATTCGAGTTGGACTTTACATACACTCAAGTCTTTTCATGACTCATTCGAGTTGATTTCTTAAGTCTTAGGTTTTATTCGAGTTGTGCCATATCTCATTCGAGTTGAGTTTATTCTTCATTCGAGACTCTTCAAGAGTTAATCGAGTTGATGATTAGATGTATTTGAGAAATGTTACATTTCATTCGAGTTGATACATAAACTTAATCCAGAATCATAACATGTCATTAAAGTTTATGCATAGATACATTCGAGATTCATTACATTTCATTCGAGTTTGTTCAAGTGTCATTCGAGTTGTATACAGAGTCATTCGAGATTTGTTCATTTTTTATTCCTAAGTGTTGGGATTTTAATGATTTAAGAAAAATGAAACATTGTTTCAAGAAATTGTTTTAAATCTGTGATTTTCTAACATTGGTCTCTGAAAGATTGACTTTGGAATCCTGTTGATAATATTTTCATATTATTGTCTGGAATCCCGATGCTTTAAACAGAAAACCACATATTTTTATAATTTCTGGCAAAGTGTTCTATTTTTCTATTTCTGAAAGATTTCATTTGTTTCTCTGCTATATCTAACATGTTTATTATCTTTCACAGGTTACAAATGGCATCTCCAAGTCAATCCCATCATTCAAATTCTTCTGATTCCCATTCATCTTCTAACCATACCCTTGTTTCCAAACCTGTTCGTTCAGCTTCAGTCACAAGGCCTTCACCATCAACCATTATCCCTGATAATCAATTGGTTAAACCCAAGTATTGCTTGCCATTCAAAGACAATAACCACCGCCTCGATACAAAAGTGATCAAAGTCAGTCACCCAATCATCGTTGATATTCTCAAAGGACATCCTTTGGGATATCTTCTCCAGTATAAACCTTCAATTCCACAAGTTTACCTTCAACAATTTTGGCACACAGTTAAGTTTGTCCTAGCAGATGGTAACCATCACTTCAAGGTTACCATCGATCAATTCAAGTCTAAGATCACTTTGGCCAGACTTAGACACAATTTGTTTCTACCCAGAAGAATTGGTACCGTTAACTTTCCAGAGTTAGCTGACTTCGAGGATTTCGTGTCAGATGAAGAGTTGGTACATGGATTAATTTTCCTGGGATACTCAAAGCCCTTACCTAAAAGTTCAAAATTCCACCGAAATGGGCTAAACGGTGAATGGTATACGTTGTTTGGGATTATCAACCGTTGTATGACATCAAAGCATACTGGCATAGATAGATGCAGTATCCATTGTCTCCGGATCTTTCACGACATAGCATTCAACAAACATTACGATTATACACAGTGCATTTGCGATGATCTGAAAGAAATTGTGCTTGCCAAGACTACAAATAGGTCAAGGAAGTTTGTACCGTTACAAAGGTTTATTCAAATTTAATCCGAGGCATTCTCAGGGCAAACGAAAATATTCCGAAAAGATTAAACTCTCAAAGATGCCCTGATTATGTCATGATGAGCCTACATGAAGTTCCTGATTCTTCAAATGCTAACATCATGCCAATACCTGAAGCATTATTGAAGTATGCAGATCTGACAAGTGAGAATGTGAGGCTGTACTGAATAGATCACGCTCCCATAGAGACCCAAGAACCGGGTTCTCAAAACCAAGGAGTTGTAGGATGAGAGGAACTTCAACAAGGGGCTGAAGTTCAGGGAAGCCTTCAAGTGACTGAGGGAGAAGCAGGTGATGTAAGGGGAGGTGAGGGAGAAGAGAGTCGTTCTGATTCTGAACGTACATTGTCAAACATAAATGAGGGAGCGGATGAAGGTGATGAAGATGATGATGATGATGATGGTGGTGGTCCTGCTCATGATGAGGGAGGAGCCGTTCTAATGGATATTGAAAGTATAGCTCAAGAGAGTGTGAGGGATGTCCTAAGCCAAGAAAGCCGGGAATTAGCCACAACTGCTGTTAGCTCCCAACAGGGAGTTAGCATTGAAGAAGTCAGTATCCCACTGACAAGTTCACACCCCACCATCCACTCAGTTTCCTCTCAACAGGAGACTGTTTCACTTGAGCACCGGGAACAAGCACAACTACTATCCGATAATCCTTTGGATTTGATGGATATTGAATTAAGTACACATTTGCCCGAGTGTACGAATTCATTTCAATCACCAAATCTAGAACAGATACACGCTAGGACACTTGCGTCTACTTCATTCGTTGAAGTTAGTACAGTTGAACTTAGTGTCACTGCCGGAACATCCTTAGTCACGGAAGCATTCGTTGCTCCATCACTTGAAGAGGGTGGAAGTCCAGTCAGAGCTACGACATTTGCTAACTCTGAGTACTGGCCACACAGAGGTTCTTTTTACAAGTTCCACTGTTGTGTAAACTGGAAGTCTTAGTGACCCAGTCGTTACTCTTTCCCCGTTCGTCACTGAAACAACTTTGAGTCAAGCGTTAAATGCTGTTGTTGTTGGTGTCAATAGTCATGTATCTGCTCAATTACCAGAGGTAATGGCTCAAATGAATAACATTCGCAAGTTTTTGAAAGGAAAATCAGTAGCTGAGGAGTCAGTGAAGCAACCCAATCCTAATCAAGCTATTGAAGAACTGAGAGATTTGGTGTTTGAGCAGTTCGATGAAATGAGAGAGTTGGGAAATTTTTCTGAAAGGGTGGCGGCAGTTTAACAGACTTGTAAGGCTCAAGCTTCTGCGCCCAAACGAAAGCATGATGAGCATGACGATGACTCCGATGATGCTCCTCATGAGGGGGAGAAGAGGAGGAAGCTTGATGAGCCTACACCTGGTATATTAATGATTACCTATCCAGAAAAGGAGTCTGAAGTGAGAGAGAAAGAGTCTGAAGTTAGAGAGAAAGAAGCGGGAAGCTCAAAAGAACCTGTTGATGTTCAAAAAGGACAGGAATTGATTCTTTATGAAGATGTTCCTAGTCCATTGAACATTCAGTCGGAGTTATACAATTTTGATGAATATGGAGAATTTGATGAAGATGAACAAGAAAAGGCTTTAATGATTGAAGATGTTGTTGAGATTGAAGAGTCAGAAGATGATGATGTTATAGAGCTAACATATGTTGTTGTTAGAGCTGAGAGAATTGAAGAAGAAGAAGAAGTGTTGGTTCAAGAAATATTAAAGGATGATATACCTATACCAACGGTTGAAAATCCTGAGGTTACGGTACAGGTAAAAGAAGAAGAGATGGAACCATTTCCGGTCGAAAGTTTTGTTCCTCCTGTTGTGAAAGAAGTAAATGAATTTGAAGTTATGGAGAGATTTTTTGATGAGTATGTGCTTGCAGATGAGACTCAAAAGCAACATCAATTGAGGTTTGAAGTTCAAAGGCTAGTTCAAAAAGAGATAGACGATATGTTGTGCCTTCTGAACGAAGAAGAAGCTAGAAAGAAATTGAAAAAGGGTCTGGAACTTACCTCGAAGAAATCGGCTGAATATGTTAAGAAAAGAAACAAACTGCCGTACCTTGAAGATCATCTGGAGAAAAAGATTTTCTACAAGAAGCAAGCAAGCTTCTTGTGCATTCCTGAAGTTGCTGAGAGTGTTGGAACCAAATCGACCAAATCTGGTGAACTATGCGAGTTTCCTTCAAAACAAGGCTCAGAGTGCAGACAAAGTTAGAAGTGAGTTTCCGATAGTGGATCTAATAAAGATTGAAAAGGATTGATTTGTTAAGATCTTTTATCCTACATTCACTGTTATAAGATCGGATTGGAATACGTATAAGTTTATAGAAGCTGATATGTTTTGGATGAATTTGGTTGACATTGAAGATTTATTTGATGAATTATGTAAAAACAAAAGAATTGAGCTTTGCAAATTTGCCTTGAAGACTTTGTTCCATTTCATGCATATAAAGCTCGTTCTTATGTCAACCAAGATCTTCAAATTGGTGTTGAAAGGGGCATGAGAAAGATAAATGTGACTCCACCAAACAGAGAAATCAAATTTGCCGGGGAACTGAAAGAATTTCAAGTCATCATGGTCAAGCGTCCAGTTGTGATGTACAAAGATAAAAATTGAAAGCTGAGAGCTATGAGAACCATTGAGTTGAACAAGTTTTGTGATGGAACTCTACAGAAGGTTTTGAGTGGACTTAAAGGAAAGCTAGCTGCTGATCAGAAAAGAAAAACTAAAAGAGGAGCTCTTAGTGCTAATGATAAGAAGCTCATTGTTGAAGTCATTTCAAAGATAAAGTGGAGGCTTGCAAACAGAAAGAGTGTAAGAAATTTTGAGATGAAGATGGGGCTTTCAAGATAAAGACTTTGCTTATTCCATCAAAGGGGGAGATTGTTGGAATATCTTTTGTTGGTGAAATAACAAAGTCTAGGGTATATTTTGTAATTTGTTCATAGTTGTAAATAGTATAAATAGATAGTTGACTTTGTAATAGTTTCCAACAGATCTGACATTTAGCATTTTGTGTATGCACGGAATTCCAGAGATCTAGGGCTACAGTTCTCATTCTCCTTTGTAATCGAATTTATAATCAATCCAAGCTTTTGGTTAGTATTCTTGATTCTGTTCTTGATTAATTGTATTGATTGTTGATTGATATTGATAGGATTCACAATTTGCAAAATAAATCCAAGTCTGTGTTACACTATTACATTAGTTGTAACTTGGCAATTTGTCAAAACTGTCCATATCTGTTGGACAGGTTTGACAGATTATGTCTAAGCTGTCCATATCTGTTAGACAGTTTAAGCACGGTTAAGTTTTCTGTTCTTTGGGAACAAGACCTATTCTTTGTGAGCAGGCTTAACACTTCATGGAATACGTTTCCATATCTTCGTACAATGTTTTGAACGTTGAGATTAGCCTTAGATTCAAGACAATGTGGAAAATCAAAACTGCTATTAATCTGTCAAATCTGTTCTGATGTATGAAGACAAAAAGAAGATCTGAAATGGGTGACAGGCCATTTTGTATACACAAATGGCTTTACAATGAAGAATAAAGGTCTTTAGTTGACATTCCTCTTTGGGGTAAAGCTAAAGACGACAAAGACAGAAAGGAAAAGACAAAACTACTTTTGTCAGATTTGTCCTGGTGCAGATTAGCAAATTTGTCCCATTACAAGACATTTCTGCTACAACCAATGAAGAAGCTTCACTGGGATCCTCTGAATGCATATAAAAGAGAAGCTTCCAAGGAGAGAGAGTGACACATACACAAACAGAGAACGTGAGTGCCAAAAGAAAGTGTATTTTTCATGCATGCACGTTCAGTTCAACTTGAGTGAAAAAGCTAAGTGTGTCTAAGTTGTTCAATTTCCCAAAGCTGATCAGTCCGTGTCTTGTAAACACTGAGTATGTAAACCGTGAGTGAACCTTAGTGAGTCATATCATTGTAACTAGTTTGAGTGTGTCCTAGACTAGTTAAAATCTGTTGGTTATATTCGTTATCTTTGTTTGGATCTTTCCACAATACAAACTTGTTTGTAATATTAACAATTGTTAACATATACTTACAAACATTAAGAAAAATCGATGTGATAAAGGATAAATTGTATTCACCCCCTCTACAGTTAATCTAAAGATACCTGGGAAACCTTTTTGGACCCACAATTGCACCGAAAACGTTTCCATAAAAGTCCCTCAACTTAAAAACGTTTTCGTAAAGATCACTGAACATAATATGTTTCCATAAAAGTCCTTTAAGTTAACGAAATTTTATGAAAACCATCTAAATAATCCTTAAAAATCTCCTAAACATATAATTCGTAAAATATTTCAAGTTTAATGTCTTTTATGGAAACGTTTTTGGGACAGGGACTTAATCGAAAAATATCAAAAGTGCATTGGTTTTTTGTATAATTTTCCCTTTTATTAAATATACTTTCTACTTTTCAATACATAATATTTTTTTATATAATGTATAGGTTTTTTTTAATGTATTAGTTTATTGACTCATATTTTACGTAGATATTTTTAATATAAATTATTTATGAGTAAAAATTAAAACATACAAATATTAATTATTCATATTAATTATTTTTAAAGCTTTTTAAATAGATATAAATAGTAACTACCTTTTTTTTATTCTTTTAAACTATTCATTTATAAATTTATATACTTTAATTGATATAAACTGAGATTTAGTTTATATGTAACATAATTTTTATATATTTTATTATAATCAATAAAGTATTATTAAATATAATTTACCAATTACTTTTTACTTTGAGTATTTATTTTAAATACATTTTAATAAGTCTTATAAGCATATAAAATACATTTTTAATTAAATTTATAAAGGGTTAGGATTTAGATTTAACTTTAATTGTGTAAGACCCAACTTTTGAATGAGTCTTAATTATAAGGTCTCAGCTGGCAATACATAATCAACTATAAACTAATATATATTTCATTAAATAAAGATAGTATTTATAGTACAAAGTTGAAAATAAAGTTATCAAGGGTACAGTCTTGCTACTCTATTACATCACTACATAAAACATTAACTAATCTCAGTTTCCCACGTCTTATTGTCATTGTGCAAGTACCACAAAAATTCAGCTGGTGATCTATCAATTCAAGCTTGAGTCTATAGTGAACCTAATATGTAGGTTCAACAAGTGCTTTTCCTTTTTCCTGTGCCTGGAAAATGATACTGCAACAACAACAAGCTAATTTGTTTAGTGAGATTGTAGAATTAACAGTAAACATGACACTTATGATAGGTGGATAGATCGAATGCTCTGCAGTTAGCACACACTGCTCAAACACCTATGAGACATAATAACAAAGAATGGGATGATGTCATTACTCAGACACACACATATGTAGGGATCAACCATAATATTGGGCTAGCTACCAGTATAGAAACCTGAGCGACATCGGAGCTTGCAATCCTCTATTTCCCTCCACTGGAGTAAATAAAGAATAGGAATGTGCAACCTCTATTTCACTCCATTCGAGTAAATAAAGACGTAAGAGTGTGCAATCCTCTATTTCCATCTTGTTTGAGTAAATAGAAACATTTTGGATTGTCACCCAACACCGAACAATAGTGTTAGTACTAAGTTATGCAAAAGATTAGCTATTAAAATGCAATGAAAGCTGTATAATAGCACAAATGTGTAAAGGAGCTTAAAGCAACAAGAATGTATATATAGCAACTAATAATAAACTTGCTCTAATGGTAGATTAGGAAACACCTCACCATATTGTGCACAACTGCTCATTCTAGCTTTGAAAAGAATGCCAAATAAAGGTAAGCAGATGCAATATGTCTCATTTCATACAATGCATGTAAATAGTTAATCTATAACTCATAGGTTAGTTTAGAGTTATGTAACAAACGTTTAATGCTCTGGCTTTATCTTTTAAATAAGCTCTTTATGCTTTACAAACTGTGTCTTGTGCTCTAGCAATGGCTTTGACTCTGTCTTTAACTATCTCTGGCTTCTAGTTTTCCTTTTATCTGATCTTTGGCTATATTAAACTTTTATGATGCTTTATCTTTTAAATAAGCTCTATAATGTTCATGAGCTTTATGAACTTTATTGTATTTAATTATATGTTTGTGTTGTTAATCTTTATGTTTTATAGCTTAATTGTATGTATTTGATCTTATTTGAGCTTATTAAGCATTGTATAGTAACCTTGTTTCAACTTGGTTTTCACCGCCCAGAGACTCAGAGTCTCTTGTGTGCTTCATGACCCAAAGACTCCGACTCTCTCCTTTTTCATATGTTGGTACACCCGATGTGACGACAACAGTCTAGGTTGGTATTGATAGTCAATTGTAATAGACAGGGTCTTATGAACACAAAGTCATGATTATATGTTCATGTTTATGTCTTAAGTTCATGATTGTGTATGAAGTTCATGTTTGCATGATAAGTTCATGATTGCATGATAAGTTCATGATTACTTGATAAGTTCATGATTGCATGATAAGTTCATGATTTAGTAGGTATGAACTTATGGCTGATAAGTTCATACGAACATAGTTGCATGGGCTTGAACTTATAAGTTCGTGGGCTTGGGCCATGCACGAACTTAGCGTATATATTATGAACTTATGTTCAAGAATTAGAACAACTTCGATAATCATATTTTTAGATGGTTTTTGAGAGCAATAGAGCGACCAGAGAAGCGATACAGTTTGTAGTGTTGATATTCCGTCAACTAACATCGTGTTTGGCTCCGTTTTCCCGTGTGAGTATTCGTGTTTGATCCGTTAGTGTTAAACGAGGATTCCGCACTCGTTTGACGCCACAAGCCTTGATAGATCCTGTAGGGAGGCACCTTTCAACTGGTATCAGAGAATTTTAATTGAGTGTTCTTCGTATTTCGTTGAACATTCAAAGGTTTCTAGGCGTGTTTTCCGGATAAATCACGATTTTCCTCGAGTTTTTACGTTGATCTGAGTAGATTTTCTCATCTACGGTTATCTAAGTTCCTTTAGCCAGTGGGATTCATCATTTTTAGTCTTAAAAACGTTGAATTAATCTGAGTTTTTGAAAAAAATTCGTTTTTCAGGCGCCCTCACGAACTTGCTCTAGGTTTCCACAGACTTGTCAGACCTTGGGTTTTTACGAACTTAGTATATTAAGTTCGTACGAACTTGAGTAACGAACTTGTTAGGAACTAGGGATTCACAAACTTACGTGTCAGAACGAATTTAGTTTTTACGAACTTGAGGATCACGGACTTAATTTGGTAAAACGAATTTATTAAATTCGTGCGAACTTATTATAAGTCCGTACGAACTTGTTTAAAGTTCATTTTAAAAATTAATTAATTAAGTTCGTGAACAAAAGTTTTCCAGAATGTCAAGTTTACACAGGTTTATGGAAATGGATCTTGAAGTTGGTAAATCGAACTCCCCACCAAAGCTCATGAAAATTGAGGACTACTATTGATGGAAGGACAGGTTTGCAGACTTTGCTCGTTACAATGACATGAGAATGTGGATCTGTATCGAGGAACCCCCAACTCAGGAGCTTGAGGGCAAGATGAAAGTTCTCTCTTATTAGCAGATGAAGGACGAGGATAAGAAGATCTATGAAGCTGAGAATTGAGCCTTATCTTCAATCAAGATGTCTCTGGCTCTAGAGATTCTACATACTTTCAAACACCACAAGACCTCGAAAGAACTTTGGGAGGCTTAGGAAAAAAGGTATGAGGGAAATCCACAAGTAAGGAAGGGGAGAACCGACTTGCTGAAGCAACAGTTCGCAATCTTCAAGTGTCTGAAGAATGAGAGTCTGGATGAAGTGATTACTCGATTCTATCATCTTTTGACTGAACAGGATAGTCATAGAGTTGATTATAAATAATCAAAGAAGATTAAAGAACTTCTGGATGCTTTACCGCCAAAGTGGAAGATGTACACTACTTTGTTAAAGCATGATCAAGAGAAGTTAGATACGCTGTCTCTTGAGGAAGTAACTGGGATGCTGAGAGCTCATAATTTCAAGATGCAGAAGAAAGAGATGGAATATGATCAGGTGCAAGATCCGGAGATGTATTTTGGTAAGACTAAGCCATCTACTTCAAGTGCAACTAAGTCTGGAGCTACACCATTCTATACTAGGGAACAAGAGAGCATACCAGGAGAAATAGAAGAATCTACACGTAGGGCTTTTCTGGGTTTCTCGAAAACAAATGATCAACGTCAGAGTTTTAATTCAGGATCATCAACTCAAGGGTACACAAAGATGCCAATGAGTGCTAAGACTGCTGAGGAGCAACTAAAGCTTCTAGCATCGTTTATAGCAGCATATCGGAATTGTATTCAGGGAAAGATAAATGATCCGGCACTCTAGGAAGAAGGCTACGACCAGGTTGATCTAGATGATCTGGAGCAAATGGACCTACAATGGCAACTGGTCATGGTCACACAGAGAGTTAATTGGTTCATGAAAAGAACAGGCAGAACTCTAAGTGTGAACAGTGTAGAATTTGATAAATCAAAGGTCAAATGTTACAATTGTCAGGGGTTGGGACACTTTGCTAGAGAGTGTCAAAGACCTAAGGTGGATAACTATCAGAACTCGGGACGTCAGAATTCTACCGGTTCAGGGAATCAGGGTTCAGTGGCTGGTTTACTCACAAACGTGTCTTCTAACAAACAGTTAGATGGTATCTATGATTGGAATATGCATTCAGAGGTAACCACTAGAGCTCTCATGGCTGAAGTGAGAAGCTGATATAGAGAAAGATATTGGAGCAGAAAAAGTAAAGAAAGAGGATACCCAGCAGTCCGATTCAGATCCATTAATACTGGAGAACACTGAGGAGCTGACTACTTTGGAGTTTGCAGCTCAGATGGCCAACATCGAATCTGACAGGAAAAAGGTAACTCTAAACTTTTCTACTTTACATAATTTATGTGTCTTATGTTCTACTCTGAATGATAATCTAAATTTAGTACCAGAGAACATTTATCAATGACCGCTCAAATCCAATCGTTAAAATCTGATGATGCTAGTTTATTAGATATCAAGGAAGATCTTAAAGCTAAACTTAAAGCTGATGCTCAAGATATGATAGTTTTGAAAGACAAGTTAAGTGAACAATGTGTCAGGAATGAACTGATTTATGAGCATGTAGAATCGCTAACCAAAGAGATCTCCCTAAAAGATGTAGAATTAGCAGAATATAGAGTTTGGGTAGCTGAGGCAAACAACAAGATTAAAAAGTTTAGAAATTCGTCCTTGACTTTAGGCGAGATCTTAGATTCAAAGAGACAGTCAAAGAAGCCGACTGGCATAGGATATCAATATATGCCTCCACCCTTCAATAGCAACTACGTACCTATTCCTCAGGATGAGACCATGGATACAGTTAAATCAGAGGAAGTAAAGGTAAATGAGTCAGCTGAAGTGTCAA
Organism: Centrapalus pauciflorus; assembly: GCA_020465985.1. Classification (NCBI taxonomy): domain Eukaryota; kingdom Viridiplantae; phylum Streptophyta; class Magnoliopsida; order Asterales; family Asteraceae; genus Centrapalus; species Centrapalus pauciflorus. The sequence continues at coordinate 50,290 of JAANYP010001832.1, read as the reverse complement.
CACCTATCCCTCAGGTTAAGAAAACAGTACAGTTTGTGGAATCTGGTAATATGCCAAAACTAGATGAAGCTGAAACTATAAGCGATAAGAAAAAAGAGGAGCTGAACAAGGCAGTTGATAAGAACAAACAGGATATTAGTGTGACACCTAAGACAAAAAGTGCAAATAAGAAATCAATTGAGAAGATGTCTTGCTTTAAGTGTCATGAGAAATGTCATGTTGCTTCAGGTTGTCCCTATAAGAAAATAGAGTCTACTCTGAACAAAGGGAAACAACAACAACCTACCTTGAAAACAATGCCTTGTGATGCGAGCATGAGTAGTTCTCATAGTTCAGAGAAGAACTCTAGTGCGATGTCACGATTAGGTAGCAGACAAACTAGACAAAATGAACGACCTAGGAATAATTCACCGAATAGATTCCTAAGTCAATCAAAGTTTGGCCCCCAAGCCGTCCTTAGGAATCGTACACCAAATAGGAGTTACACTCTAGTTAGGTCTCATACTCCTAATAGGCATCAGACACCAAGTAGAGCCCATAATTATCACAATGAGATGTACTTTAACAGAAATTATTCTAGGGCTAAACAGCAAAGACCAATACAAAGGCAAAGAGTAGATGTTAATCACTCTAATTCACAACCTGTTCTTAATAATAAAAAAACCCAAGTCACCTGAAAGGAGAGATGGGCATTTGAAAGAATTCACGTTTGTGGATGAGAAAGGTATTACCAACTCAGTCATGGCTTGGGTTCCCCATGATAACTAACTTGTTTTGTTTCATGTGCAGGAGTCAGCTACAGGTCCAAGCAACAAGTGGTATGAGGATAGTGGTTGCTCTCGACGCATGACAGGGGAGAGAAGTCTATTGACAGACTTCAAAAGCGGGAATAAAGGGTTTGTTTCTTTTGCTGGGAATAAAGGAGGCGATATCATTGGATTAGGAACGGTCACTAATGGGAAAATCACTCTTGAGCAAGTCTACTATGTAGAGAAGCTTGATCATAATCTCATTAGTGTTCTCAAATATGTGATAGTCAACATTCAGTACACTTTACTGAGAAGGAAGCGCTGGTGCTAAAGTCTGGGTTTAAGATTCCTGAAGAGTGGATAATGATGAGGGCTCTAAGGAAGAATAATCTATATATGATGGACATGTCCATAGCAGAATCTTCGATGGGATCTACATGTTTACTATCCAAAGCTTTAGAATAAGAATCCTTGCTGTGGCACAGGCGAATGGCTCACCTGTACTTAAGGAAGATGAACTTAATCACTAAAAATAGCCTTGTGCAAGGTGTACCAATGAAGAGCTTCCAATTTGAAGAGAAGTGCGTGCCTTGCAAGAAAGGAAATAACACAAGAAAGCACACAAGTCTAAGACTCATAACTCAAACTCCTCCACCTTTGATATGCTGCATATGGATCTATTTGGTCCAATCAACAAAAGGAGTATAGGTGGAAGTTGGTATTGTTTGGTTATCACTGATTATTCACGATTTTCTTGGGTTTTTTTAAGTACAACAGGCACGCTGATTGGGTTCTTAGACCAAATAGAGAACGCCTATGGAAAAAGGGTGAAGCGTATTAGAAGTGATAACAGAACTGAGTTCAAAAATGCAGTAATGGATGTATACTTCTTAACTAAAGGCATAGTGCATCAATTTAGTGCACCATATGAGCCACAACAAAATGGAGTGGCAGAACAAAAGAACAGTTAATTGATTGAAGCAGCAAGGACTATGCTTTCAGATTCAAAGTTTCCTACAATGTTTTGGGGGGAGACAAACAGCTTGTCACGTTTTAGATAGAGTCCTCACTGTCAAATCTCTGAACAAAACATGTTACGAGATTTTAAATAAGCATCCGCCAAATTTAACTGGTTTTGAACCATTTGGGGTGCCGTGTACTTTGTTGAAAACTAAACATCAACCTTAGTTTGGTGAAAAGGCTGACGAAGGATACTTCCTAGGTTATGTCCCAAATTCACCAAACAAGAGGGTTTTTAACAAATCCACTAGTACTATAGAAATTGTGTTCAACATCGATGTTACCAGTTATACGCATGAGCCCCAAATGGGTCCAAAATGGTTATTTGATTATGACTCTGTATTTAAATCATTTAACGTTCCTTTCAGTTGTGATACTGGAACTTTGGAGAATGGCTTCTCAACTCTAAATCTTGATGAAGAGGGTGGAGTCTTTTCTAGTTCGAGCGTTTATATGACATCTGAAGAAGAACTATCGACAGAAGCTATTAATGTGAATGAGACAAACAGTCCAGCCTCAGAAGAAAATGATCACGAGGAGGATGTTCAGTCTGAAGTCACACCAACATTAGGAGAAATAGGATCTAATTTGGGTGACAATCTTCAGGTCGATGCAGTTGAAACATCGAAAGTACATAAGGATCACCCACTGAAGGACATTATTGGGAATCCAAATGTAGGAGTGCAAACTCGGAGTAATGTGAATATTGACACAGGGCTGTTATCGATGATCAAAGACTCCGAAGCATTCCACATGTGTTTGTACTCATGTTTCATATCTCAAGTTGAGCCGAAGAATATTCAAATGGCTCTAAAGGACAATTCTTGGGTTGAAGCAATGCAGGAGGAACTCTCACAGTTCAAGAAACTGCAAGTCTGGGAGTTAGTGTCTTTGCCTCGTGGAGAAGTTGCAATAGGGACCAAATGGGTCTTTAAGTGCAAAATAGATGATCGATGCATTGCTACTCGAAACAAAGCAAGACTCGTAGTCAAGTGTTTCAACCAAGAAGAAGGAATAGACTATAATGAATTGTTTGCACCAGTAGCAAGGCTTGAAGCTATCCGACTGTTTCTCGTATTTGCATCCTTCAAAGGCTTTAGAGTTTATCAACTAGACGTCAAGAGTGCCTTCTTGTATGGGAAAGTGAAAGAACTGGTGTATGTCGAGCAACCGCCAGGGTTTACAGATCCTACGTATCCGGACAGAGTATATAAATTGGATAAGGCTCTGTATGGGTTACATCAGACACCCAAGGCTTGGTATGAGACTCTATCTACTCATCTTTTGGAAAATGGGTTCGAGAGAGGGCGTATAGATAGTACACTATTCATTAAGTGGAAAAAGGATGATTTTCTACTGGTACAAGTCTATGTGGACGACATAATCTTTGGGTCGTCAAATGAACAGTTGTGCAAAGACTTTGATAAGGTCATGAAGTCAAAGTTCGAGATGAGTGCAATGGGGGAGCTGAAATCCTTTCTAGGTTTACAAGTTGAACAACGAAAGGAGGGTATGTTCATTCATAGACGAAGAATGTCTATGAGATACTAGAATGCTTCGGGGTGGCAGGAACAAAACTCATGTCACATTTCAGCACTCCAATTCAAGTACCACAATCTCGGACCGGGTACCGAAAGTGATGCTGAAGTGGATCCGACGTTATATCGGGCCATGATCAGGTCACTTATGTATCTAATTGCTTCCAGACCTGACATTATGTTTGCTGTTTGTTTAGGTGACAGGTTTCAAGCCAACCCTAAAGAAATGCATATGAAAGCTGTGAAGCGGATTCTGAGATACCTGAAGTCAAAACCAAAGCTGGGACTTTGGTATTATGTCGATGGAGATCTAGAATTGGAAGCTTACACAGACTCGGACTATGGAGGGTGCAGCTTGAACAAAAAGTCAACAACAGGAGGTTGTCAGTTCTTAGGAGGGAGACTGGTGTCCTGGCAATGTAAGAAACTGACTTCAGTAACCGTATCCACATGCGAAGCCAAATATGTAGCCGCGGCTAGCTGTTATTCACAGGTTCTATGGATCCAACAACAATTGTGGGATTACGGTTTGACTTATACTCATACTCTCATTAGGATAGACAACTAATCCACAATAGCAATAACCAATAATCCGGTAAAGCACAGTAAGACTAAGCACATTGATATACATCATGATTTTATTCGTGACTGTGCAGAGAAAAACCTGATTAAGTTGGTAAAAGTTCCAACGAAAGACAACTATGCGGATTTGTTCACAAAAGCATTTGTTAGATCACACTTTGAGTTGTTAGTCCAACTAAACGGGATGCAAAATCCAGAGTAACCTGACCTCATTAGACAGTTTTTCTTTAATTTTTAGCTTTTAGTTTGTCTTTCTAGTTAATTTTATTAAAAAGTAAAAATAAATTAAAAATAAAAATAAAAACAAGGAGAGAGGTCTTAGAGTTCAAGGTTCAACATGACGAGATTTAGCAAAATCTAACAATCTTTCATTGTCAAACTTTCACACATAATGCACTATAAACTCCAGTGATGTACATATTCATGTTCTAATGTGTTGGTAGGCATGAAACATGAAGATTTTCCTAAAAGCCAATAAAACAATCCAGAAATTATCGTATGTGTTACTAACTTAGACGTATGATCAACAGGTCTTAATTTCTGTGTTACAGGCTTACATAAAATTTAATTATGAATGAGGTAAGTAAATCAGTCTGGGAGATGTATTGCTTCATTAAAATACATCTTAAACAAAGAGCAAGCATGAGTCGAAAAGAAAGTCAAGACATGTCGCTTTGTTGTACGTAAGTACAGACCTGTCACCGCTGTTTTGACTTAATATAGCAAGATATGTCACTTTGTTGTACGTAAGCACAGATCTGTCACCGCTATCTTGGCTAAATATGAGAAGAATGCTCTACCCTAATACAAACCAAGACACTCTGTTGTACGTCAGTACAGACCTATGTCCGACATTTGCCTTTTAAAGATGATTTGCAAATACCAAAAAGTCATAATGATTTTATGTATGTATTGATCAAAGAGGTATGTCTAAGAATTGGATACGTAAGGTAATTTCTTGATAAATAAAAAGGCTAAAGGAAAGCTCTAGTGTTGCGTGTTTAAGTGGACAACAATACTGACAATCGACATGGTGTGTATGTTACAACAAACAATAAAGGGATGTTAAAATTCCAAAGTGTGAAAGTGCAACACCAAAATTGCGTTGGCAAAGCTATCTGATTGAATCTTCTATAACTCTCTCGCAAAAATATTTACTTTGTGTTATTTTGTCTTTAATCTACACTTCTTGTACTTTAATTTTATCTTTAATTTTCATTTTTTTTAGTTTATTAGGTAAATTTTAAGTAGGTAGGAACGAGGTCATATACTTGGATTTATTCCAGTTGGAAAAACAATAGACACGTGATAATCTGTTGCTCAAAGTGAGGTATCCTGCGATAAGTTGAAAAGGTTGAAAACTTTTCAAAGTTTTTCAAGTTTAAAAGTAAGTTCATGACAAATAAGTTCGTATGAACTTATGCCAACTAAGTTCGTAGACAGTGTGTAGGGCCTATAACTAGTGCCAAAGCATTAAATTCGTTCACCTACTTTGAATGAACTTATCCCTCACGGACTTAAGAAGCGACTACGAACTTAATACATAATTACGAACTTATTGGTTTTGTTTTTATTCCACGAAGATATCCATCGTTTCTTCTCGAACTTATCATACTTGCTTTCGGTTAACACTCTAAGCATCAAAGTAAGTAAGTTTGGAGAGTTTAATCGGATATTTAACGTTTAAGTTGGGTTTTGATGTCCGAATAACAAGGGATTACTAACTCTCAGTTTTAGGATATAAACCTTACAATTGAACCTTCCTAAACCCGATTCAAACCTATTAGGACTAGTTTCATGTGTTGAATAAGTCTAAAAAGGGTTAAATCTTAGAGTTCAAATTCAAAATGCCGACCACGAACTTGGTCAAAAGAACAAGTTCGTACGAACGTAATTATATTTACATTCGTGCGTACTTATTTTTCAAACTTCAAAATTAAGTTCGTTTGGATCTAAGTTCGTACGAACTTCCTTAAGTTCGTGCGAACTTATTTGTGTTCAAGAATTCAATTTTTAAAATCTTAAATCTTTATTATGTGTGTAGGAATGGCAGAGCGAGCGTTTGTAAGCAAACACAACATGGTGGTCAGCATAGATATGCAGGCACCAGAAGCAGTGCCATATAGGGACATTCTGGCCTTTCTGACAAGATCCCGAGTAGCACACGCATTAATGCATAACCTAACATTGATGATTCAGTACATTCGTCAATTTTGGAGCACATTGCATCTGGACAGCTCTGTCATGAACTTAATTTTAAACTTGAAAAACTATGAAAAGTTTTCAACCTTTTCAACTTATCGCAGGATACCTCACTTTGAGCAACAGATTATCACGCATCTATTGTTTTTCCAACTGGAATAAATCCAAGTATATGCCAACTAAGTTCGTAGACGGTGTGTAGGGCCTATAACTAGTGCCAAAGCATTAAATTCGTTCACCTACTTTGAACGAACTTATCCCTCACGGACTTAAGAAGCGACTACGAACTTAATACATAATTACGAACTTATCGGTTTTGTTTTTATTCCACGAAGATATCCATCGTTTCTTCTCGAACTTATCATACTTGCTTTCGGTTTACACTCTAAGCATCAAAGTAAGTAAGTTTGGAGAGTTTAATCGGATATTTAACGTTTAAGTTGGGTTTTGGTGTCTGAATAACAAGGGATTACTAACTCTCAGTTTTAGGATATAAACCTTACAATTGAACCTTCCTAAACCCGATTCAAACCTATTAGGACTAGTTTCATGTGTTGAATAAGTCTAAAAAGGGTTAAATCTTGGAGTTCAAATTCAAAATGCCGACCACGAACTTGGTCAAAAGAACAAGTTCATACGAACTTAATTATATTTACGTTCGTGCGAACTTATTTTTCAAACTTCAAAATTAAGTTCGTTTGGATCTAAGTTCGTACGAACTTCCTTAAGTTCGTGCGAACTTATTTGTGTTCAAAAATTCAATTTTTAAAATCTTAAATCTTTATTGTGTGTGTAGGAATGGCAGAGCTAGCGTTTGTAAGCAAACACAACATGGTGGTCAGCATAGATATGTAGGCACCAGAAGCAGTGCCATATAGGGACATTCTGGCCTTTCTGACAAGATCCCGAGTAGCACACTCATTAATGCATAACCTAACATTGATGATTCAGTACATTCGTCAATTTTGGAGCACAATGCATCTGGACAGCTCTGTCCCCCCCCCCCCCCCCCCCCCCGATACTCAAGGCAACAGTAAATGAGCAGCCGATTGCTTTTTCGGCTGCAGATTTAAGGACAATTCTGGTCCTGGGACTGAAGCTCAGGAGAATGGTCCGACAGATTACCCAGCTCAATTACGCCAAGGGGCTTTCCAATGAATGGGTTACTCGCTTGATCTGACCAAAGCCTTGTATGTGAAAAGTGGTCTGATAGGGCAATGACATTATTTGATGCACATTCTTCTCGTCTGTCTAGCCCCGAAGAAGGCTGGTTTTGATGTGATGACATCCAAGATAAAATCTGGGATGATCTCACTTGTATATAACAAGCCATACAGCTTCTCTGGCTTCTTTTTTGCAGAATTTGTACATCAGATAACGGCTCCAACTCGCGAGCGATTCCTGATGTATCCTCGCTTTGTCATGATGATTATTCACCTGCCTAATTTGTCGTCATCACCGGAGGTTGTTATAGTTTCAGGATAGACAAACGGATCTATGCTGATTGTCTAGGCCACAACCAGAGACGGCCTGAAAATGAGCGTCCACAGCCTACTCCACTGTTCGGAGCTTTGATAAATGCTGACTATGTTGCTCCAGCAGGAGATGGATGGCTGGATGATGTGCAACAAGGTCCAGAAACGGCCCCAGCAGCAGCATCACCTGCAAGCACAAGTGGTGCAACCTGCCCAGCATCATGCTGAACCGGCACCACCAGCAGTAGCCGATCCTCGTCAAGAAGCATTGGAGGATATTTTTGCTCATGGTGGAGCTGCTCAAGCTGATATTGCAGAAGAGGTCATTCAGGATATTCTTCAACCACATGAAGCACCTGGAAACATTTTTGACGATATTGAGAACTATCAATCGGAACAATCTATTGCGGCAGCTGATCCATCTCAGAGCACGGAGAATGAAGAATCCGAGACTGATTCGGATGCGGCAAGGGATATTCGGGATGCCGTAAATCCACCAACTTCAACTGTTCGTTATCGTTCACGTGTGTTTGTGCCACAGACTAGGCAGTAGCGGACATGGCAGCTTCAGGATGAAGATGATGATGAGTATGAACCAGCAGAGGAGACTTTGAAGAGGCATCAAAGGGCTAAACATCAAAAGATAGATCAACTGATGCCCTCAACCTCTGGAACAGCACCACAACCAGAAATCACCACAGCCGCACCATCATCATCAGTTCCAGCTCCACCAGAGACAACTACATCTAACAGCCAGATCCTTCTTCATCTTCAAGCTCAGATTGATAATCAGGCTATGCAGATTCTCCAGCTGACAAACGTGATTATTGAACTTCAGAAGCATAACCTCCAGCTAGATCAGACGGTGGCCGATCAGCAGCAGAAGATTGCCACCATTGAGGATCTACTGGCACAACTGTTGAAAGATCGTCCAGTTCAGGGGGAGAGTTGTAGAGAGGATACCTTAAAGCATGTTCAGAGGGATGATGAAGAAGACGACCCAAGTGCAAATAATGATAGTGAGCTGGCAGATCTTTCAAAATGACAATCTGCTCAGCTTCTTGAGCCTCAGGGGGAGTCTAGTTCTTCAGCTGCTGACAAGGGTAAAGGTAAGGCCACAGTGACAAGAGACGTAACTGAAGAAGACTTGATAGGCGCTCTGTCAGGGTTAGATGAAGATGAGTTGAGGTTTGATTTTGAAGATGACTTAGAACAGAAGGATCCTGAGGAAGGAGAACTTATTCCTGAAAATATACCTGATTGGAAGTCAGATGATGAAGTAGTCATAGATGAGGATGATAAGGTGAATGAAAATTTTGTTTATAAGCAACCTGTTACGGAGCAATATGTGAATGTAGATCAGAATCCGATAGATTTAGATGTGCTGAGATCTACACTTAATGATGAATCGGATTCTGAGATATCTCAGATGCCAGACAGGGAGCTTACGAAAGAAGGGAAGAAGAAATGGTGGTTCAAGAGAAAAGAAGAGAAGTTAGACTTGGCTACAAAGAAGAAGATGAAATTGCCAAGTGCAGGAGATCTGTCAGGTGGCATTTTGAGCTGGTTCTTTGACAAGGAACTGCAACTATTTGTTTTAAAGAGAGGAGATGGGCTGAAATACCTGAAAAGAAGGCTGAAGGATTTCAGTTCATTACCAAAGTGTGAAGTTAAAGAGTTAGCTTGGAAGAACATAATCAACTTAGGAGACGATCCTTATGCTGAAGTAGTCGCAAGAATTATAAAAAGAGAGGGTCGATCTAGAAACTTTGTAAGGATCAAGCCAAGAGTTGGAAAAGAGAGGTAGATGAAACAAGAATAGATCCCCAGACTGGTAGACCATGGACCAAGACGGTTTACAAACCAGTCAGATGCTTAAATAAGGTTCCACTGAAAACAATGTCACAAGATGTTCTGGGAAATATGAAGTGGTGGTATGTTGACAATGAAACTGCTGAAGCTATAATGGAGGATGAAGACGAGAAGATTATTTTGAAGGTATATGATCCTTTGCATCTTGTGAACCTATCTCAGGGTGATTTGCAGAAGCTTCACGAGCAGCCGATCTTCTATCATGAATGTTGGAGACCTGAAGGCAGAACATACCAGAGAGTGGTTATGGTATGAATTGAACAGAGACTACATGCAGGAAGCAATCTGAACAGGCCGAAAATTGTAGATCAGTGAAAAACATCTAAAAGCTATTGTCAAGGGGGAGTCTGTTAGTACACCCGGTGTGACGAGAACAGTCTAGTTTGGTATTGATAGTCAATTGTAATTGATAGGGCCTTCTGTTTATGTCTTAAGTTCATGATTGTGTATTAAGTTCATGTTTGTATGATAAGTTCATGATTGCTTGATAAGTTCATGACTGCATGATAAGTTCATGATTGCATGATAAGATAATGATTTAGTAGGTATGAACTTATGACTGATAACTGATAAGTTCATACGAGTTGCATGGGCTTGAACTTATAAGTTCATGGGTTTTGACCATGCACGAACTTAGCATATATGTTATAAACTTATGTTCAAGAATTAGAAAAACTTCGATAATCATATTTTCAGACGGTTTTTGAGAGCAATAGAGCGACCAGAGGAGCGGTACAGTTTGTAGTGTTGATATTCCGTCAACTAACATCGTGTTTGGCTCTGTTTTCCCGTGTGAGTATTCGTGTTTGATCCATTAGTGTTAGGATTCCGCACTCGTTTTACGCCACAACGTCTTGATAGATCCTGTAGGGAGGGACCTTTCATCATAACTTGGTAATTTTAACTACAACCACAGAGACTTTAAGTTTCTCTCTTTTGTGACAACTTACCTTTAACTTGAAATAGAGAGAGTTCAAGTCTTTCTATTCCTCACCTAAACAAAAGATATGAAATAGAGGCCGAGACATGAAGAACCCATGTCGACCTTAAGACTCTAAGTCTTGGGGTCACCATCCTTTATGCATAGGCCAAGACTTGTAAAAAGGAGAAGGCCAAGACTTGGAGTCTCTCAGTCTCCAACCCGACTTTGAAATTCGACTCTATTTTTGTAATAAAAACTCAATTAATCTCTGGAAAACTTATAAATGATTTATATAGCTATTGTTACATGTATGAAACATCATTTTCATGTTTATTTACAAAAAATTGCGAATTGGCTTCCTGGAGTCGTAACCCAGACACACACATCACACATACAAACTTGTTTGATGATTTCAAGTTCAATTTACCTGGAATTTCTTTTAGATTCTTGATTATTGTTGTTGCTTGATCAATTCTATAATTTATTATATATATATATATATATATATATATATATATATATATATATATATATATATATATATATATATAGTCGGATTCAATTGAGAACTTTTATGCATCGAGGTACGGGGGAACCATCTTACAGCTGTTGGATCAAGTCGATCTCATGATACATCATACCTGATGCATCTCCTGATGCAACATATTATATGCATCTAATAAAGGGTAGTTTAGGAAAAAAAAATATCTAGTTTAATTAATTTTAATTTTATATTAATTAAATATTGCATAAAATATTTAAATAATAAATGTTACATAAATTTAATTATTACACTTCAAAATTAACAAAAATAATACAAATTCAAATTAAATGATGACGATTTAGATGCATCGCTGTCGTTCATCATTCTTGTTCATTATCTTTATTAATTATCTTCGTATTCATCAACTACATATTCACCATTCGTGATGCATTAAATGCATCGTCATTGTTCATCATCCATGTTCATCGTTCATCATCTATGCATCATCATTGTTCATCATCATTGTTCATTATCCATGTATACATCATCATTATTCATCGTTCATTATCCTCAAGTCCGGCCGAAGAGAGATAACTTCTCAGATCTACGTAACCGACTTTTCCGTCACCGTCTCTATCCATAAAATAGAAAGATATAAAAGAACAATAATCAATAAATTGGTACATGTTTTGGCAAATTAATTAAAAAAACAAATATCATCATAAAGATGGAAAGTAGCTAGAAGGATCTTACCGAATTTCCCACATTCTACATTCATGTCTTCCAATATATACATTCATGTGTTCCAATATATCACCATAGCCTTCATATTCTTTGAGCTCGTCCTTGGTTACCACATGTGTTAAACATAGAACCTTGGTGGGAGGTGTACCGATGGCCCCAGAATGCAACATGAGTCTCTGCAAATGAAATGATATTTAATGAGTCTTAGCACTCTAACTATATTTGATCGGATTTCCATCTATGCATCATTATTTTTAATCCTATATCATCCATCTATGCATCGTAATTGTTCATCGTCATCGACGTACGATGTCTTCAGATCCTCACGGCTTATTTTACCGTCAGGATCGACGTCAAGAACCTCAAATGCAGAACGAAGGCCGGAGACATCGATTTCCCTCGGCGTCCATATGGACGTTCCGATGTGACACATAGTAATGGTGTTTACTGGTGGGATTTTAATTCCATGGAGAGGAATTTTGTGGCCATGGAAGGCGTGTATGTGAGAGAGAGAGAGATAAATAGGGAGGAAAATGAGAAAAGTAGTTAACGTGGGATTTCAATTCCAAAATTAACTCATAATTATCTTTTAAGGATTTATAAAAATAAACTAAAAACCATTTTTTAGTTTTCCCAAAATGCCCTTTGTGCACACTTGGTAGATTATCTGATGCACAAAAGTTTTTCGAGGTTCTCAATGCATAAAAGTTCTCAATTGAACCTATTATATATATATATATATATATATATATATATATATATATATATATATATATATATATATATATATATATATATACACACACATACAAGAATATGATGAATAATTTTTTAATTTAATGTGGTGTGTGTATACACGTGTCACACATACACCTTCACATTAAATTTAAAAAATTAATCATCACAAATTTATAAACACGTAAAATAATTTTATAAGTATATATATAGATAAGTGTTGTGGGGATAAAATTTACATATGTATTTAAATTTAATTCATGATTTAAATTTATAATTATATAAAATATATATGACAGTTAAACACATAAAATAAATTTTTAATTAAAATATTATGAATAGATAAACATGTGTCGTTTAGGTTAACTCCTTTATCATATGTAAGGATAAGATTTTATGTAATTTATAAATAACTAAAGGGTTTTCTTCTTTAAAGTTTTTTCATTATTACTTAATAAATTTATTTATTTATAAGAAATGAGAACCACAAGGGTGAGTGTCATCTATTTAATCTAGATCAAGTAGTCACCACAAAAGGTGGAAAGATTTTCCCTTGGTCAAAGTCTCGAGTTCGAGCCTTACCAAGGACATTTTCTCTTAGGTTGAGGTGTGAGGTTTGGTACTCAATTTAAGGTGTCTTGTAAATAGATAATAACTACTAACTACTAACGTTAGCCGTTAAAAAAAATAATTTATTATCATTATTCTATTCTAAATTAAATTTGAATTAATCTAAGTCTTAATATTATTTATTAATATTTATCTAAGGATTCATGTTCAAAAGAGTATCCTTCAAAATCAAGTGCATCTGAATGTGTCACTGTAATACCCGCTAATGTCGAGATAATTAACTATTTATAATAATATCACTTAATCTTAAACGTCATAATTTAGTTTAATTTAGTTTTGGAACATTAAAGTTTATGAGATATAATCTAAGGTGATTACTTATATGTAAGATATGGTAACTAAGTTATACAATTTTGTAATTTGTTATAATAATAATAATAATAATAATAATAATAATAATAAATACTAATAAAAGGGTAACTATACTCATTTTTTGTAAAGACACGTGTCATCACCATGAATTGACACGTGTCATTTATAGATTTTAAAATTAATGATGAAACTTAATTTATATGTATCCAAATCTAATATAATCTACTTTTAAATTCAAATTAAATCAAATCAAACAAAATATAATACCCTTTTAACTTATTAAATTATAATATAATATAATATAAGTTTAAAAAATATAAAAAAATAATTATTATTCATATATATATAATTAATAGGACATAATAAAAAATAGTATCATTCTTCTATAATTTTGTTTAAAAAAATAATATTTATATTTTTACCTTTTAATTTATTATATTTATATATATTAAAAATATCCGCGTAATACGCAGGTAATAACTAGTAAATAATAATTTACATGAAATAAAGAGAGGTTATAACAGAATGTAGAGAAATAGGTTTCTTCACTCATTATACATCGTCACTTTCAACATGGCATCTCCATTGTTAAGCTTTCGAGGTAATAATCATAAATTCGAGTCATTCTGCTCATCTCCTGTGTATTTGTTAAGTAATGTTAGAATTCATAAATGGTGATATACAAGTGGTTTATTAATCTGAAAAGGAATAGCGAACAATAACTGTTTGTATGGGTTGATTATAGTCTGGGCCAAACTTAATAAATATGTAGTTTTGCGCCTTATTGACTAAAAAACCCTAAAAGCCCAACCCATTTTCTATAAATAAGGGTAAAGTAAATAGGGTTAGGGATCTTTCCTGGGAACCAACGATTGAAAGAAAACACAGGAGAGAGAAAGTGCTCTCTACTCCATCCTTTACCATCTTCTTCCCCTATTAACATTTTACCTTCTAGATGCCACTGCAGAGGGAACTCTGCATGCCACTGCAGCTTACTATCCTTATGACACTGCAGTTGGAGCTCTACATGCCACTGCAGTTTACCTTCCACATGATAGAGCAGTTCTCCTCCGTCTGTCGCTGCCTTCCCGGCAGCGACCTTCCACATGCGAAACTTACCTTCCACACACTATTCTCGTCCTCATTTCTCTTTATTATACTTGTCTTTGGATTTGTTATTGTATAAATACTGACTTGAGCGTCGGAGGTGGATTCCGGGGCGCAAGCCCTAGGTCCACTTCTAACGTTTATTTGTTGCTTGTAGTGATATTTTTTGGCTCGGGATCACAAGGAACGGCCTACATCCTACAACAAGATGCTCCCGATGGAAATATGCTCAAACAATAACTAACATAATCATCATCTTCATTTAAGGTTGAAAGGCTTGAAAATGAGCTTTAATGGGTGTCTTATTTAAACCCGAATTTGTCATGAAAATGGATTCAAATGGGTTTAGAAACATCATTAGAGTGTTGGTTTGTGTATTCTAGTTTCTACCAATTCAATCAATAATATGAAAATAATAAAAACAATGACATTAATCAACACTAACCAAATGATTCGATTGATGAACTTGCTGATTACAAAAATGATTGTCAGAATATGCGTATACAGTGCTGCTTGAATGCGTACAAAATTGATTCTCTGACAGATCTCACTATTTTGGAAAGTTAAAAAGACTATTTATACCTATTTACAAACTATTAAGAAAATACATAAACAGTCCATAGACTTTGATTTTCATCAATTAAAAACATATTCTAACAATCTCCCCCGTTTATGAAAATAGCAAAGTCTTCAAATCGATAAGCCCAACTTCTGTTCAAACCTTCTGATACTTTTCCGATCCGAAAGCCTCCATTCAATTTTAGAAATAAACTCAACCATGAGTCTTCGGTCGTTAACAGATAAGGCTCCTTTCTTTGTCTTCCTTTTCTGATCAGCAGCAAGCTTACCTTTCAAACCATTCAAAACCTTAATCAACGTACCATCAGAAAACTTATTTAGCTCCACACTCCTCATTGCTCTCAACTTTTTATTCCTATCTTTATACATGACTGCTGGATGCTTCACCATTATTACTTGAAACTCTTTCAGCTCACCAGCAAATTTAATATCTCTGTGAGGTGCAGTCATATTTATCTTCCTCATGCCTCTTTCAACCCCAATCTGTAGATCTTGCACTGACATTAATACCAGTTTGGTATGCATAAAGTGAAACAATGTCTTTAGCGCAAATCTACAATGTTCATTCCTTTTATTTTTGCACAGTTCGTCAAAAAGATCTTCAATATCGACCAAGTGCATGTTGAACATGTCAGCTTCTGTGAATACATACGTATTTCCATCAAACCTAGTGACAGTAAACTTCGGATAGAAAACCTTAACAAATCTCTCTTTTTCAATCTGCACCAGATTCACTATTCTGAATTCGCTCTTAACCTTCTCAACCTCCTGTGTTTTATTTCTCAGGAAACTGGCATAGTTGACCAGATTAGGCATATTTGGCTCTAGAACTCGGAATAACTTGTGAAATGAGCATGGAGCTTGCTTTTTGCAGAAGATCCGTTTTTCTAGAATATCTTCAATATACGGCATCTTATTTCTTTTCCTGATAAATTCCGCAGATCTGTTCTCTGGCAGTTCAAGCTTTTTCACCTTTTTCTTGCTTATTTCATCCTTATTCAACAGAGTTAACATATCTTGAATCTCCCTCTGTACCACTTGTTGAGCTTGAAATCTTAGTCTGTGTTGTTTCTTTGATTCATCAGCAAGTACAAACTCATTGAAAAATCTATCCATCACCTCCACTTCATTCAAAACTACTGTTTCTTGAGCCATACTGCTCTCAACAGGAAACTCTTCAAATTCCACCTCAGGCTTTTCAACCGTTGGTGTTGATTCAACATCTTTCATTATTTCTTCAACTAACACTTCCTCCTCCTCTATTCTTTCAGCTCTAAAGTCTACATCTGTCAAAGCAATTATGTCATCATCTTCAGATAGTTCAATGTACTCCTCTCTTTCTTCTCCTGTCTCTTGAATACTTAGCTCTTTATCTTTCTCTTGTACGTCTTCCTCTGAATCAATATACTCAATAAACTGATAAATATCGGGCTGAGTGTTCAAATGAACTGGAACATCTTCATAAAGAATCAATCCCAGTTCTCTCTGTTCACCAGCAGATTCTTTAGATCCCCCAGCTTGTTTCTCCTGAGCTTCCGGCTCCTTTTCCGGATATGTTATCATTAAAACACCAGGCGTCGGTTCATCAAGCTTTCTCCTCTTCTCCCCCTCATGAGGAGCATCATTGGAGTCTTCGTCATGCTCATCATGTTTCCTCTTTGATGAGGAAGCTTGAGCCTTGCAGGTATCTTCCACTGCAGCTACTCTTTCCGAAAGATTTCCCAACGCCGTTACCACTGTATTTTCCAGACTGATCATACGTTCTCGCATTTCATCAAACTGCTCAAAAACAAAATCTTTCAATTCTTCCTTCAACTCTTCTATAGCTTGTTTTGACTCATTTTGCTTAACAGACTCCTCCGCAACATCCTTTCCCTTCAAGAACTTCTGAATGTTGGTCATTTGAGCCATTACCTCAGCCAGTAGATTAGATACATGCGTGTTTACTCCAGAAACAACTTCATTCAAGGCTTCTGTCAATGTTGACTCAGTCACAAACGGGGATAAATTCACCACTGGGTCATGGAGACTTCCAGTTGACACAACAGTCGAACTTGTATAAAGAACTTCTGTGTGGCCAGTGCTCAGAGTTGGTATTGGCGTTTCTCTGACTGGACTTCCACCCTCTTCAAGTGACGGAGCAACAAATGCTTCCATTACTAAGGGTGTTCCGGTGGGAACACTAAGTTCAACCACACTCACTTCAACAAATGAAGTGGACTCAAGTGTCCTAGACGGTATATGAGCTAGACTCAGTGATTCAAACGAAGTCGTACACACGGGCAATTGTGCACTTGTTTCAATATCCATCAAGTCCAAATGACTTTCGGATAGATTTTGTGTTTCATCCCTGTGTTCAATTGAAACAGTCTCGTGTTGAGAGGAGACTGAGTGGATAGTTGGGTGTGCAATCGTCAGTGGGATACTGACTTGTTCAATGCTAACTCCCATAGGAGAGCTAACAGTGGATGTGGTTAATTCCCGGCTTTCTAGGCTTAGGGTATCCCTCACACTCTCTTCAGCTATTTGTACAATATCAATCATCATTCCCCCTCCCTCATGATGATCACCTCCATCATCACCATCATCATCATCATCATCATCCCCTTCTCCCTCTTCTTCTTGAATATCAGATAATGTCCTCTCAGAATCTGATTTTTCTGGTTCTTCCTCACCACCCCTCACACTGCCTTCTCCCTCACTCTCAGAACGGGCAACCTGAACTTCAGCCCCTTTGCTGAGGTTCCTCTATCCTTAAAGCTCCTGGGCTAAGAGATCCCGGTTCATGGGTCTCTATCGGAGCATGATCTATTCTATATAATTTTACATGTTCACTTTCTTGATCAGCATACTTGAGCAACGACTCTGGAATTGGCATTATGTTGGCATTTGGGGAGTCCGGCACTTCATGCAAACTCATCATAACATAGTCTGGGCATCTCTGAGAATTGGTTCTCTTTGGAATATTTTCATTGGCCCTTAAGATCCCTCGGATAAGAATCTGAATAAACCGCTGAAGTGGAACGAACTTCCTTGCTCTATTTGTAGTTTTAGCCAGTACTATCTCCTTTAGATCTTCCCATATGCATTGAGCAAAGTCATAATGTTTGTTGAACGCTATCCCATGAAATATCCTCAAGCAATGAATGTTGCATCTGTCAATCCCAGTATGTTTTGAAGTCATGCACCGATTTATGATACCAAAAAGTGTGTACCATTCGCCATTTAAACCATTTCTGTGAAACTTTGAGCTCTTCGGAAGTGGCTTTGAGTAGCCTAGGCAAATTAAATCATGAACGAGCTCTTCATCTGAAACAAAATCTTCAAAATCTGCTAACTCTGGGAAGTTCACAGTGTCTATTCGTCTCGAAAGAAAAAGATTGTGACGTAGTCTTGCAAGAGTGATTTTCGTCTTGAACTGATCAATTGTCACTTTAAAATGATGATTTCCGTCCGCAGGAACAAATTTGACAGTGTGCCAAAATTGTTGTAAATATACTTGTGGAATAGACGGTTTGTACTGAAGCAGATAACCGAGTGGATGACCTTTCAGAATATCTACAATTATTGGATGGCTTACTTTAATAACTTTGGTATCTAAACGATGGTTATTGTCACGGAAAGGAAGGCAATGTTTTGGTTTGACAAGTTGGTTATCTGGGATAATGTGTGTTTGAGATGAACGGGCAACTGAAGTAGATCTGACTGGGGTAGATACAAGGGTATGGTTTGACGATGAATGGGAATCAGAGGAATTTGAATTTTGGGATTGTACTGGGGATGCCATTTTGAATACCTGTAAACAAAAATAACATCATGTTAGTCATATCATGTACTCAAATGTCATCTGTCAAAAATGTAGAAAAATTGTAACATTTTAATAGAAATTGCAAAAACTTGTGATTTTCTTTTTAAAGCATCGGGATTCCTGACAATAATTGAAAATTATTGAAAGGATTCCAGAGTCAATCGTTTAGAGACCAATGTTAGAAAAACACAAATTTATAACAATTTCTTAAAAAATGTGACATTTTTCTTAAAACATAAAAATTCCACACTTAGAAAAATTTTCTGCTGTAACTCGAATGAAACTGTAATGTTCTCGAATCATGCTTGAACTATGTCGGATGACACATTAGACAACTCGAATAAGCCTAGAGACAACTCGAATTATATGTCTATGAAACTCGAATAAGTCTCTGTAAAACTCGAATGATGAGTCTATGAAACTCGAATATATCTATATACAACTCGAATGAAGTTTGACTCAACTCGAATAAGTCTTGAAGTTTCTCGAATGAAGACATGTAAAACTCGAATGATATATGTCCTAAACTCGAATAAGCCGTAAGTACTTATGTGCTGAAAATTTTCTAAGTGTTACACACACTTGTCAACTCGCATAAAGCACAACCCTTTCTCGAATGTAATGTGTATTAAACTCGATTAACTCTGAGTTTAATATACATCAACTCGAATGAGTCATCATGAAACTCGAATAACTCACAAATGCAACTCGAATTATTCTTAAGTCAACTCGAATGAAACTTCCATGCAACTCGAATGACTCTATAATAAAACTCGAATGACACTATAATGCAACTCGTACGACTCTATAATGAAACTCGAATGACACTATAATGCAACTCGAATGACTTTATAATAAAACTCGAATGACACTATAATGCAACTCGAATGACACTATAATGCAACTCGAATGCCTCTTTATTCGAGAAATGTCTTTTTATTTTCCTACAAGTCTTAAACACACTGATTTTATGAATTGAAGTTCAGAAATGTTTTTCAGTGTTTTAAAACTTGTACCCCCCTCGAAAATGTGTTTTAAACACATTTGTTTTACTAAACTTTGAACAAAAACAACTTTAAAGTTGTTAAAAATTCAAATTTCAGAAAATTCAAAAAACTCGAAACTGTTCTATTGGAAAATCGATGATTGTGTGTGTGAAGTAAAAATGACTTATGAAACTTCAGATTCATAGTCATATTACCATTATGAACAACATCACACAATTAATTTCAGTTTCAAGTAACAATCAAACGATTTGCCATTAACGGTCATGAACACAAAAAATAGACATACGAACATATACTCACTTTCAAACAAATACACTGAAAATATGCACATACTAACTGAAATAATAAATGTTGGTACATCCTGTGTGACGATAGCAGTCTAAGTGATCCTACATTGTGATTTTAGCAAGTGTGTGTTATATATGTTTTTATGTATGGTTGATATTTATTAGTGTTTGTATGTTTGAACTTGATGTGACGTATTACAAGAAGTTCAAACATAAAGTACAAAGATAAAATCAATCATAAGTAATAACATAAGTTTCAACACTTAGTTGTTTATGTAAAAAGGCTAGATTCGAATCATACAAGGCTTGGCATTCGAATTTGTGATAGATTCGAATGTGGCCTAGATTCGAAGAGCCCAGATTCGAGAGTGTCTTTGTGGACAGACTCGAATGGGCCTTGGGCCAGATTCGAGTTTGGCCCACATCAGACTCGAATCAGGGTCTATAATTAGGGATAGACTCGAGATATTATCAGACTTTTTGCAGAATTCGTGAGGGATTAAGCAATAAGCGATCTCGAGTTTATCAGCTTGGTGCGTGTTCTTTCGGAGAGAATCAGTTCGTAGGATCATTCGTGTGTCGTTCGTTCAGCCTCTGATAGTCTCCGTGTTTCGTAGTTGAGAGTTGTTTCTATCTACCCGTTAACGAGGATTCCGCACTCGTTGACGGCTCCGCGTCTAGATAGATCTCGTAGTGGTAGACCTTACAAGTGGTATCAGAGCCTAGTGAGTGTTCTTGGTGTTCTTCGTGTTCATCTAGATACATTCTAGGCTTCTTGACGCTAGTTGGACGGTTTTTCTCTCAAAAACGTATTTTCAAGCTTAGCAAATTCTTATTCGGAAAACACTTTGTGGTTTTTTCACGTTTTTGGTCGAAATCAGTATTTTCCGTTAGAAAAATACCGGTTTAATCTGAAAATCGTTAAAAAATCAAAGTGTTAGCCGTTTTTCGAGTTTGCGGCGCTCGAATCTAATAGGGGTAATTAGGGTTTCACTTAGTGTCGAGTCTAACCAAAATACGCTCCTTTCGAGTCTGTTTCAGAGGGTTTCGAATCTACCTAGTTTCGAGTCTGTTGCTTCATTCGAATAGGATCTCGAGTCTATTTAGTTTCGAGTTTAGTTCGAGTCTAGTTTAGTTTCGAATCTGGGGTTTCGAATCTGCTGTATTTCGAGTTTGCTGACCTTCGAATCTAAGGATTGTCCGAATCTGACATATTTCGAGTTTAATTGAATTATAACACTTAATCGAATTTAATCCCAAATAAATTGGAGTCTAATTACATTCGAATCTATCTAGATTCGAAGGAGTTAATCCACATTAGTTTCGAATTAAATTAATTAAGTTCATATTCAATTACTTTCGAAAAGATGTCTAATCTTCAGAAATTCCTAGAAATGGACCACGAGGTCGGGAAGGCAAACGCACCGCCTAAGCTTATGAAAGTCGAGGATTATTACTGGTGGAAAGACCGATTTACTGATTTCGTGCGTTTTAACGACATGCGCATGTGGGTGTGCATCGACGAAGGGTATATTCCACCAGTCTCAGAAGTAGAAGGCCGTCAGAAGGTCTTGTCATACCAAATGATGAAGGAGGATGACAAGAAATTGTATGAGGCTGAAAACAAAGCTTTCTCACTGATCCGCATGGCTTTGCCTCAGGATATACTGCACACATTTAGGACTCAGAAGACATCAAAAGAACTTTGGGAGTCTCTGGAAAAAAGGTGTGAGGGAAATCCTAGGGTACGTAGAAAGCGTACAGAGCTGTTGAAACAACAGTTCGCTATTTTCAAGGCGATCAAGGATGAACAGCTGGATGATATTATCACCGGGTTCTATCACCTGATAACAGAACTTGAAAGTCGTGGGATTGAGTTTACTGATACTGACAAGAACAACAAGCTTCTTGATGCCTTACCAGCCAAATGGGCTATGTACGTGGCAATGATCAAGATGAACGAGGACAAGTATTATTCTCAATCTCTGGATAACATTGTGGGAACGTTGAGGGCATATCACTTCGAGCTGCTGAAGGCCGAAACCGATTACGAACAAGTCCAGAATCCAGCAATGTATTTTGGAAAGACAACAAAGCCTTCAGTGTCAGCCGAACCGAAGACTGCTACAGCGTTTTTCACGGGAGAAACGTCGTCACCAGCAGAGACTGATGACACATTGAATCGCGCGTTCTTAGGATTAGGAAGATCGGAAGAACCGCAGCCTCAAGTTCAACAGGCATCGACATCTCAGAGCTATTCAAAGATGCCAATGAGCGCAAAATCTGCGGAAGAACATCTGAATCTGCTTGCTTCTTTTGTGGCCGCATACGGAAATTGTGTTCAAGGGAAGATTAACGATCCTGCTCTATGGGACGAAGACTACGATCAGGTCGACCCTGATGATCTTGAGGAAATGGATCTTAAGTGGCAACTGGCCATGGTAACCCAGATGATTAAGAGATTCATTAAGAGAACTGGGAGGAAGCTGCAAATGAACAACAAGGGGATAGGATTTGATAAGTCCAAGGTAAAATGCTACAACTGTCAAGGACTGGGACACTTCGCCAGGGAGTGTCAGAGACCGAAGGTAGATACATACCAAGGGCAGAGTCAGCACCAGGGACAGTTCCAAAATCAGTCCCAACAACGATACCTTCCAAGTTCATCAACTGGTCAAGCCAATCTAGCGGGTCTTCTATCAAATGTCACTTCAGACAGACAGCTAGATGGTACCTATGACTGGAGTTCACATCCTGAGTCGAATGCTAGAGCCTTCATGGCTGAAGTCACAGAAACGGGGTGTGATGGAAACGAGCAGACCACACGGGACAGCAGTCCGATATGGGTTGAAAAGGCGAATGATCAGACGGTGCTGGAGTTTGCTGCTCAGATGGCCAACGTGGAATCTGATAACTCAAAGGTTAGTCTGACTTATTCTCTATTTCGTGAATTATGTGCTTTATGTGTTAATTCTAACGATAGGTTAAATCTAGTCCTAGAATCACATAAAACCATATCTGCTCAAAATGAGAACTTAAAAATTGAAAATGCTAGCCTAAACGATATCAAGCAAGATCTTATAGAAAAGCTTAAGGCTGATGCTCAAGACGTAATAGTTCTAAAAGACAAACTCAGTGAGCAGTGTGTTAGGATAGAGCTAATGTATGAGCACGTAGAAGCCTTGACCAAAAGTCTTAAGGACAAGGACATAGAGCTAGCCGAAACAAAGGTAAAGGTAGCAGAGGCAAATAGCAAGTTGGAGAAGTTTAGGAATTCGAGCCTAAACCTAGGGAAAGTCTTAGATGCCCAAAGATAGTCTAAGAAGCCAGTAGGTCTAGGATTTCACGAAATTCCTCCACCTTTCAATGCGAACTATGTGCCTCAGCCTCAGGAGAAAACTGACAAGTCAGTAGACTTAGAGGACCTACCTGAACCAACACCAGAGCCTATTGTTGAAAATACACCTAAGGTGGCTGACTCAACCGTCAAGGTCAACGTTTCGGGATGGAGGGAACAAAGTTGACTGCCCATTTCAGCACGCCGATTCAAGTGAATCATAATCTCGGGCCGGGTACTGAAAGTGATACTGATGTGGATCCGACTTTATATCGGGCCATGATTGGGTCACTTATGTATTTAACTGCTTCAAGACCTGATATTATGTTTGCTGTGTGTATTTGTGCTAGGTTTCAAGCGAATCCGAAGGAGATGCATATGAAAGCTGTGAAGCGGATTCTACGATACCTCAAGTCGAAACCGAAGCTGGGACTTTGGTATCACGCGGAGGGAGATCTAGAGTTGGAGGCGTTCACGGATTCTGACTACGGAGGATGCAGCTTGACGCGCAAATCAACAACTGGAGGTTGTCAGTTCCTAGGAGGGAGATTGGTATCCTGGCAATGCAAGAAACAAACATCGGTAGCCGTTTCAACGTGCGAGGCCGAGTATGTTGCTGCTGGTAGTTGCTGCTCACAGGTTCTGTGGATACAACAACAATTGCGGGATTACGGTTTGGCTTACACTCAAACTCCTATTAGGATAGACAATCAATCTACAATTGCTATAACAAATAATCCAGTTAAACACAAGAAAACAAAGCACATAGACATAAGGCATCATTTTATTCGTGATTGTGCTGAAAAGAATCCAATTAAGTTGGTAAAAGTGGCAACAGAAGATAATAATGCAGATTTATTTACCAAAGCGTTTGATAAGTCACGGTTTGAGTATTTAATTCAACTAAATGGAATGCGCAACCCAGAGTAATTGGACCTTAGTATTAGTAGCTTATTTTCTTTTTAGTAGTAGTATTTCTTTCTTTACAGTAGTCTACTAATTTAGGAAATTTTCTATTTTTGGTAAGTTTATATTTTTAGTAAGTTTCTAGTTTTAGTAAGTTAGTAGGTTAGCTTATTTATTGCTATTTCTTATGAAAAACAAAAGAAAAAAGAGAGAAAATCATAAAATTACAAAAAAAGAGAATATCAGAAAATGAGTTAAGTCTTAGATACATAGGTTCAAAGTGACGAAAATTAGCACAGTCGTTACAAACTCTAAGTGTTTAGGCTTTCACACATAATGCAACTAAATTCTAAGTGTTATACTTTATTTAGTTTGATGTGTTGGTAGGTATAATACATATAGGGAATCTCAAGGCTAATAAAATATTCTAGAAAAAGTCAAGCGTGTCACTAACTTAGATGTACGACCAATCGGTCTTAATTTTTATGTACAAGACATACAAACTTTGAGTCTAAATGAGGTATGCAAACTTTCTGGGGATGTATGGCAACATCAAATACATATTAAAATGGAAAGAATAGAAATATCATACAAAACTGAGAGTCGAAAACATGCAACTCTGTTGTACGTAAGTACAGACCTGTTGTCTCTGTTTAGATTCGGGTTAGCAGATATGTCGCTTTGTTGTACGTCAGTACAGACCTGTCACCGCTGTCTTGCTAACTTTAACAATAAACCTTAAGTCAATCTAAGACACTTTGTTGTATGAAAATACAGACCTGTGTCCGATGTTTGTCTTTTAAAGAAAGTTTGCAAATACCAACAAGTTAGAATCTTTGTTTGTGTGCCTTGATCATAAAAGTATGTCTATGCCTGAGTCACGTAAGATAATTTCATGATAAATAAAAATGCCAAGGGATATTCCGAAATGTAGAGTGTTTAAAGGGGTAAAATACCAACAATCGGCTAAATAGGTATGTCACGACAAACAATCAAAGGAATCAAAAAAAATTCCTAAGTGTGAAAGTTTAAGTACTGAAAGTAAGTATCATATATCGCTATCTGATTGAACCTTTCTTAGACTATACTCATCAAAAATATTTTGTTTAGTTTAGCATAGGTTGTTAATTTTAATAAGTTTAGCGTAAGTCTTAGTTAAATTTTTAGTCAAGTTTAAAATTTTCTAGGTTTACTTATCTTATTTTATGTTATTTTATTTTATTTTTACCTTAGTTTATTTTATTTTATTTTATTTTATTTTAGTTTAATTTTTACTTAGGTAAAAGGTCAAAAATTACTGAGAGTGCATTCAAAGTTGGATAAAATAAACATTGAGTGAAATACCGTGTGCTAAGGGTAAAAGATTGGGCATAGTTTATCTTGTTACACAATACCGTAGAAAAAGGTTGAAAAAGTTGAAATTATTTCAAAAATTTTCGAAATTTTTCTAAGTGTTTGGTGTTTTCGAGTTTAGGACAGACTCGAATTGGGCAGACTTCGAATCTATCAATAGATTCGAGTTGGCCTTAGATTCGAAGGTTGGTAGTATATATAGGTCAACAGTGAAGTCATTTAATACTTACTGTTCTCGAATCTATACTCTCGAATCTAAACCGGCGATTTCGAATCTGTTCTCGAGTCTACCGTATCTCTCCTAAACGACATTTTGTCGAGATTATTGCAAAAGTGTTCGAGTCTACTCTTGTATCTAGGTATAATCAACTTGACTGTACAAGATTCATGTAATTTTATACACAATTTTAGGCAAAATCATCGAGTTTTGAAGGTTTATGGGTCGAAATAGGGTTTTTACAAAATTACCAAGTTTGGGCCGATAAACAATCAAATTAAAGGCATATATCTGTGATTAGTAACTAGTAGGACTAATGAAAGTAATTTTCTAAGTCCAAAAAGGTTAAAATCAAGAGAATTGGTCTTTGAATAAATACGGCGTTTCGAATCTGTTCTTGCCGTTTCTCGAATCTGTCATTAGATTCGAGAGGGCAATTGATTCGAATCTGTCATCAAACTCGAAAGGGTGACCTATTCGAATCTGTTACATTCGAATCTGTTATTTTATTTGCATGATTTAATTTAAATTTTATTAAACTTGTAGAAATTTAATTGTGTTAGATTTTGTACTTAAACAAGTTCAAAATAAAACAGATTTAAATTTAAACAAGTTAATTGATTTTTAATGCATCTAATAGTTTTGTTTATTGTGCAGAAATGGCTGTTCGAGCGTTTGTGCCTAAGCACAATATGGTGCTTCATCCAGATCATAATCTCCCTGAGGCGCAGGGATTTAGACAAGTACTTGATTTCCTAGTAGAGTCTAGGATCGGATTTGCACTATCTCATAATGTGCAGCTAGTGTTACCATATATTCGGCAATTCTATGATCATTTGCAGGTAGACTGCTCGGTCACACCGACGGTTCTACGTACTCGCATCGCTGGACAACCACTGGTCTTCTCGGCGGATATGCTGCGTCAAGTGTTGCAGCTGGGTACACAAGAAGAAGAAGCTGGTCCGATAGAGTTTCCTCTGAACATAAGGCAAGCAGCCTTTCAGAGAATGGGATATAGTCTCGATGTGACGAAAGTGTCATATATGAAGAGCGGCTTAATAGGACAATGGAGATTTCTTGCGCATGTTTTCATGGTGTGCTTTGCTCCAAAGAAAGCAGGGTTTGATTATATGGTTGCGAAGATGCAGTCGGGGATAGTCGCGATGGTTTATAATCGACCATACAGCTTTCGGAGATGTTTTTCTCTGAGTTTGTTCACCAAATAACCGCACCAGAAAATCAGCAGTTTTTGTTATATCCGCGGTTCATTATGATGTTGATCAGGCATTTCTTGCCAAATCTGCCGCCATCAAATGACATTCAAAGTGTTGCTGTTATGGACAAAAGGATTTTCGCTGATTGTTCCTCACACCGAGGAAGGTTGGCTGTTCCAGTGGAGTGTCCATTATTCGGAGCAATCTTGGACAGGAACTTTGAAGCCCCGGAGGTTGCCAACTGGGCAGGGGTAGTCGAATTTCAAGCAACACAACCACAGCCACAACAACAACAACAGCCACAGCCACAGCGTGTTCAAAGGCGTCGACAACGATCAGCTGCGAGTCAAAATCAGGCGTCAAGGCCTTCGACAAGTCAGCAACCAGAAGTTCAAGAAGCCGGACCATCAAATGTTCCAACTGAAGCTGAGCAACTGTGCCAAACGCTTAATGAAATCTGGGAGGCAGGTCCTCATGCGAACGAAGATGTCGCTGCTGCGTTAGTAGGTGAACTACTTAGTCCACCAGAAGGAGAGGAAGACGTTTTAAGAGATGTTGATGAATATATGCCAGAGCAAGCTGATAAAGCTTTGTCATCATCGGAAACCGAATCGGAAGAAATGGAGGAGCTAGAAGTTGAGGCTCCTGAGTCAGTTTCGACTGATCCTAATGTTCAAATTGGAACGTATGGATCAAGATTGGTCGTTAATGAAGAAGGATCGAGGAGGAGAGTAGTAAGGGAATCTGATGATTCAGATTTTGAAGAGGAGGAAGTTGCTCCCTTAGTGACTCGGCAAAGGGCCAAGCGTCACAGGTTCATGCAAGGGTCTTCTTCAGCATCCACAAGCCAACCAGAAGTCCCCCAATCTCAGCCTCAAGAACCTCAAGCCACCGCTCCACCACCACCACCACCTCAACATGAACCATATATTCCATCACCCATTCGCCCAACTCCTATACAATCCATTCCATCCACTTCGACCACCTACGCTGACAATCAGAGGTTTATGCAGCTTAAGGGACGCGTTGACTTCCAACATGTCCAAATCTTAAGCCTAACAAAGGCGATCGGCGAACTCCAGGCGCATAATGCAAATCTTGATAAGCATAATGCCGAATTGAAAAAGATCGTGGAGAATGTCAGGGAAGAGAACACTGAATTAAAGTCCTTTATTGCAGATCAATCAGAAGAGATCCGATCGATGCGGTCCCTCCTTGAGCAGCTAATGAAAAATCTAAGAGCTCAGGGGGAGACAAGTTGTAGGGATCATGAGGAGCAGCGTAGAGATCAAGATGACGAAGGCAATGATCCCGATGCACATAATGAAAATGAGCCAGTAGATTTTCCTGCTGCTCAGGCTACACAAGTTCAGGGGGAGCCCAGTCAAGTTGAAGGAGAAATGGGAGAAGCTAGTTCATCGAAGCAGCCTACAGATTTTGAAATCAGTGAGATGATCGACGCTCTTATGGATCTCGATGATGATCCTATGAATGTAGGTTTTGACTATGACGATGAAGAGCTGGAAGAAGGTGAGTTTGTGCCAGAGGAGATAGTAGACTAGCAGTCGGATGACGAAGTAGTTGCTGATGAGGATGATGAAGCCGACGAGATAGTCGTACAGCAGAATCCTATCACGGATACATACATGATTGATGGGAATAATATTGTCAACATAGATGTAGTAAATGTTGCGTTGAATGCTCAGCCATCAACAGAAGAACCTGCTAGAGAGCTATCAAACGAAGAGAAGCGAAAGCTATGGTTCAGAGCTGAAAAGAAGGAGTTAGAGATTAAGAAGACAATGAGGGTGCCGGGTACTGGGAAGCTGTCTGAGCGCATATTAAGCTGGTTCTTTGATAGAGAACTGCAGTTATTTGTAATTAAAAGGAAAGACGGGCTTCAGTACATGAGGCGAACTTTAAAAGCGTTCAACTCCCTGCCAAAGATCGAAATAACAGACCTAGCATGGAAAGATCTGATAAACATTGGCAATGATCCCTACGCGGACGTTATCGCAAGAATCATAAGAAAGGAGGGGAGATCAAGGAAGTTCGAGCGATTGAATCCAAGGGTCGGGAGAAGAGTAGAGGATCCGTCACGTATCGATCCTCTAACTGGATGTCCTTGGATGAGGATTCACTATAAGCCAGCTAGATGTCTTAGGAAGGTACCTCTCAAGCCGATGCCACAGAATGTTTTGAAGAATCTGCATTGGTGGTACGCTGACACTGAGACTGGGGAAGCGGTCATGGAAGATTTTGAAGAAAATGTTATTCTTAGAGTCTACGACCCTCTTCACCTGGTAAACCTCTCCAAAGATGATCTTCATATTTTGCATGCCTGTAAGATCTCTAGTGATGCACATATGGACAGTGAAGCTAGTAAGTATGAAAATGTAGTCAAGGTATGTGTTGAGAAAGGTTTGTATGCTGGTAGTAGTTTGAATCAATAAATAAACAAAGTTCTTAAGTCAAATGTGAGAATTATTAGAAGCTATCGTCAAGGGGGAGTCTGTTGGTACATCCTGTGTGACGATAGCAGTCTAAGTGATCCTACATTGTGAATTTAGCAAGTGTGTGTTATATATGTTTTTATGTATGGTTGATATTTATTAGTGTTTGTATGTTTGAACTTGATGTGACGTATTACAAGAAGTTCAAACATAAAGTACAAAGATAAAATCAATCATAAGTAATAACATAAGTTTCAACACTTAGTTGTTTATGTAAAAAGGCTAGATTCGAATCATACAAGGTTTGGCATTCGAATCTGTGATAGATTCGAATGTAGCCTAGATTCGAAGAGCCCAGATTCGAGAGTGTCTTTGTGGACAGACTCGAATGGGCCTTGGGCCAGATTCGAGTTTGGCCCACATCAGACTCGAATCAGGGTCTATAATTAGGGATAGACTCGAGATATTATCAGACTTTTTGCAGAATTCGTGAGGGATTAAGCAATAAGCGATCTCGAGTTTGTCAGCTTGGTGTGTGTTCTTTCGGAGAGAATCAGTTCGTAGGATCGTTCGTGTGTCGTTCGTTCAGCCTCTGATAGTCTCCGTGTTTCGTAGTTGAGAGTTGTTTCCGTCTACCCGTTAACGAGGATTCCGCACTCGTTGACGGCTCCGCGTCTAGATAGATCTCGTAGTGGTAGACCTTACAATAAAGAAAAACAAAGTTTTACTCACAATTTTGATGAAATGAAATCGTCGGTTGTGGGTTTTTAGCTTTCTTTGAAGTGAAGGAAGCTTTTTTGGAGAAGATGAAGTTTGAATTTTCCGGAAAAAGTAATTGTGAATTTGAAAATTCATATTTATACTCAAATTTTACCCGGCCCGCACATTAAATTTTCAAATTTTGAAAATGAGGCCCATTAGCTAAACCAACTTAGCCCACATACCCATTTTTCCACAAAATTATGACTAAACAAAATTTGAATTTCAAAAAAAAAAATTTAACAGCACACAAAAATAAAAAAATTTAAAATGGACAAAAAAAGAAATTCATACTTGAAAAAAATTTCACATAAACATCACAAAATAAATGAAAAACACACACACAAAAAAAAAAATTAAAAGCATTAACAAAATGCATTTGCTCCCCCTTGAATTTCTGAAAGTTGCTCCCCCTCAACTTATTATTCACTTGCTCAGCTCTGCTCCCCCTACAAAATAACAGATAAGTTTTATCAGATTTATTCAAAATCAGATAAATTTCTAGTCTGCTCCCCCTGCACATGACAGTCCAGATCTTGTTAAATTCTGAAGAATATAAACTTTTTATGATTCATGAATTTAACATCAGATAAAAATCACTTAAAAATGAAAATTTTAAAATTATTATTTTGAAACTACTGAATTATTAAATCTTAATGATTCAACATACCTAATTTGTATACCAAAAAATTAAACCGCTTTTCATCTAACGCTTTGGTAAACAAATCAGCTAGTTGATATTCAGTAGGTACAAAATATAATTCTATATTTCCATTTTCTACATGATCTTTTATGAAATGATATCGAATGTCGATGTGTTTCGTTTTTGAATGTTGCACCGGATTTGATGCAATTGCTATTGCGCTCTGAGAATCACAATATATTGGAATTTACTTTGGTGTAAACTCGTAATCACGTAGTTGGCTCTTCATCCACAACACCTGAGAACAGCAGGAAGATACAGCAACGTACTCTGCCTCAGCTGTAGACAATGAAACACAATGTTGTTTCTTGGATGACCAACATACGGGTTTGTCACCTAAGAATTGTACTGCTCCTGACGTACTCTTTCTGTCCATCTTATCACCTGCGTGATCAGCGTCAGAAAAAGCAGTCAGATTAAATGAAGACTCTCTAGGATACCACAAACCAAGATTTGGAGTTCCTTTGAGATATCTTAAAATTCGTTTTGCAGCTGTTAAGTGTGATTCTTTTGGATTTGCCTGATATCTAGCACAGACACATGTAGCAAACATAATATCTGGTCTACTGGCTGTTAAGTACATTAATGATCCAATACCTCGATAATGAGTCACATCTACAGGTTTCCCTGAGATGTCCGCATCGAGTTTTGATTTTGAATCCGGAGCCATGGGAGTTTTCATAGGAGTACTATTGACCATGTTAAATTTCTTTAACATGTCTTGTATATATTTTGACTGATTGATAAAAATACCATCAGTTAATTGTTTTACTTGTAATCCTAAGAAAAAATTTATTTCCCCCATCATGCTCATTTCGAATTTCTGGGACATTAAAAATGCGAATTTCTTACAAAATTCTGGATTTGTAGACCCAAATATTATATCATCTACATATATCTGTATAACTATGATATCTGACCCCTGACGTTTTATAAACAGGGTTGTGTCAACTGCACCTTTTGTAAATCCACATTTCAACAGATATGTTGAAAGTGCATCATACCAAGCACGAGGTGCTTGTTTAAGGCCATACAGTGACTTATCCAAAATATATACATGATCAGGTTTCGAAGGATCAGTAAACCCTTCGGGCTGATATGTATATACTTCATCTGTTAGCTCCCCGTTTAAAAACGCAGTTTTGACATCCATTTGATATACTGTAAAATTTTTATGAGCGGCAAAAGCTAAAAACATCCTTATAGCTTCAATTCGTGCAACTGGTGCAAATGTTTCATCATAATCAATCCCTTCTTGTTGGTTGTATCCTTTGGCCACGAGACGAGCTTTATTCCTAATAATGACACCATGTTCATCTTTCTTGTTCTTGAAGATCCATTTCGTGCCTATTATGGATTTGTCTTTTGGGCGCTCAACAAGTCTCCAGACCTTTAACCGTTCGAACTGGTTGAGTTCTTCTTGCATCGCCACAATCCAATCAGCATCCAGAAGGGCTTCTTTTACATTTTTGGGCTCAATCTTACTCAAAAAATTTGAAAATAAGCATTCATTTATAGTAGCCCTTCTGGTTTGGACTGACGTAGATGGATCACCAATGATGTTCTCAATTGGGTGATTTCTTGTCCACTTTACTGTATGTGGAAACGGTTCTATTGGGTCTTGGTTGGGATTGAGATCTAGATATGGTTCGGGAGTTACTGCAGATGTTGTAGGTGGGACATCTGAGGTAGGAGCTTCTGAATGTTCAGAAGTAATGTGGGTTTCAGAAGAATGTGGAGGTTCAATTGGTTGTACAATCTCAGTAGTTGACTGCACATTTGCTGTTGAACCTTCTCCAGTTTCTTCTGAACTTTGTTGTTGAGAAAGATCTGAGACTATGACTGGATCTTCAGTAATCCTGTCAGGCACCAAATTTTGAACATTAGTTTTGGGCTTTTCAAAATAGTCGTCATAAAAATTCTCAAACAACTTATTTAATTCAGAAAGTTCATCATTTTGTCCAGTTGACTCCAATGAAGTCTGCATATTAGGTTCGGGTCCTGAACTGGTGTGTTCAGAAGCCATCACCACTCCTTCGTCGAATTTAACATTTACGCTCTCGTTGACTGTCTTGGTTCTTTTGTTGTACACTCGGAAGGCAACCGACTCCTTTGAATACCCGATGAATATTCCTTCATCTGCCTTTTGATTAAACTTTCCAAGGTTGTCTTTATCGTTTAGAATAAAGCATCTGCAACCAAAGACATGGAAAAATTTAATATTAGGTATTCGTTTATTAATCAGTTCATAAGGAGTCTTTCCGAATCTTTTATTTATTATTGAACGGTTTTGTGTGAAACAAGCTGTTGCAACCGCTTCTGCCCACAAGAACAACGGTAAATTGGAGTAGGCCAACATCGTCCTAGCTGATTCCACTAGTGTCCGATTTCTTCTTTCAACGACACCGTTTTGTTGTGGAGTTCGAGCAGCTGAGAACTGATGTGTAATTCCTACTGAGTTCAAAAACGAGTCAAGTGATTTGTTCTTGAACTCTGTTCCGTTGTCTGAGCGGATTGTCTGAATTGTGAGTTGCAACTTTACTTGTATTTTCCGAATGAAGTCTATGATGGTTTCGGTTGCTTCTGATTTGGATCTCAGGAAAAACACCCATGTGTATCGTGAATAGTCATCAACTATCACCAATACATATCTTTTCTTATTTATGCTTTGTACTCTCATTGGTCCACACAAATCCATATGCAATAACTCTAGTGCTCTCGTGGATGAGTGTTCTGTTTTGGATTTGTGTGTGGCTCTTGTCATCTTTCCTTTTTCACATGCCGCACATAATTGCTCTTTTTGGAATTTGAGCGCCGGCAGCCCTTTAACTAACCCTCCTTTTGCTAGGTTGGTCAGCTCATTGAAGTTCAGATGTGAAAGGCGACGATGCCACAGCCATGCTGTTTTAGATGTAGCTTTTGACAATAAGCAAACATCTTTCTTCAGATTGATTGAGGCTAAATCAATGGAGTACAAATTTGTTTTCCTGTTTCCTGCTAGAATTTCTTTTCCTTCTGCGGATCTGATGCTGCACCGATTGGCTTTAAAGTTGACTTCTAACCCCTTATCACACAATTGTCCAATACTAAATAGATTGTGTTCAAGACCATCAACATAAAAGACCTTTTGGATGGTGATTTTGTCATACTTCAGACTTCCGTATCCTTTGATCGGACAAAACTGATCGTTTCCAAATCTAACCGTCCCACAGAACTTTTCTACAAAGTCCGTAGTGTCTCGTTGTCCGGTCATATGTTTGGAGCATCCGGAGTCAAGGTACCAGACATGGTTTACCTATAAAACGAAGCAGCACATGAGGTACCCACTTGTAGTTGGGTACTTTTATGTTAGGTAAATCATGCATAGTATCTTTTGTTTTTCTAACTGATATGGCTTTTAGCTTATCATTTGAAGTTATTTTAGGTACCCATTTTTGAACTATTCTTTTGGGTATCCACTTTTGTACAATTCGTGGTGGAATTGTTTTTGAAATAATTTTCTTTGGAACCCTTTTCTGTTCATAAAATGGGTCCTTTTTCTTTGGTTGCCATACGAGCTTATTATATTTCACAGTTTCAGGCTTACAAACATAAGAATTCAAAGCAATTAATTTCGTTCTTGAAAATTTAATACAAGAATTATTAACAAGTTTATCATTATTACAGACAGAATGTTCAATTTTGTTATTTCTATCTGTAACAATTTTTTCTTTCACGCGCCATTCTTGTTTTATAATCTTGTTTTTCTCTTCTCTTTTCTTCTTTCGCCATACTTGTTTTCTCGACCCGTTCACAACGATATCTGACATAAAAGAAGTTTGAGAATTAGAAGATTTAGATGCTCGTTTTTTCTGTAACTTTTTCATACCTGTTGAAGATTTGACTTTACGTGCAATAGAGTCTGTTGATGAAGATGATTCACCCTTTTCAAAACTAGGAGACCGAACAAAAAGTTTTGTTTTCTCCTTCTTTTGTTGTACTGATGGTGATTTTTCAGATGGTTTTAAAGAATCTGTAGCCATTCTTTGCAGAATTTTAACAGGTTCTTTATTACCATTTGATTGTTTGTTAGTCAAAGGTTTGATAAATTCACCAATTTTACCAAACATTTGATCTAATGAATTATCATCAGAGTGCATGTACAGATCAAATTCTTTTTCTGAATTAATAGAGTCTAGAGAAGTAGTTGATTGTGGATCAGACACATTGTGTTTAGGCTTATTTTGCAACATTTTGTTCCATTTTCATTAATTCAGCCTTGAGAGTTCCATTCTCTGTCTCAAAATTTTTAATTTTCAATTCTAAATCAGAATTTATCTATTCTAAAATTGAATTTGGTAAATATAATTTTTGAGACTGAGTTGATAATTCAGACAAATTCTTTTCAGAATAAGTTTGAATGAACTCTTCTTTAGTATCAATAATGTTGCTTGTTTCATTTATCTTTGTATAATCAACATAATTTTGCATTTTGTCTGATCTTAATCTTTTTATTTCTTCGCTAGATTCTACTTCTTCAGATGCTTTCATAAATGTCATTTTTAATCCTAAATTCATGTATCTGACATCATATAGTGTTGGTGAATTTGATATAGCTTTTGTCAGATACTTAGGATTTTCCCAACCAATACCAGATTTAGAGTTATAGAACTCTGTATCTTTTGGTTGATTTAAATATATTGTTTGATCTGTTTGCCCTCTTTTAATAAATTCATCATCCATCTTTTTTATTTTCTCATAAAGTTTAGTTCTTTCTTCAAATATGGCATGATATTTTACAGAAAAGTTTGAGGCTTCTAACTCAGCTATTCGCAGACTTTCTTGTAAATCAGATATTTTGTGGTTCAGATTGAGTATATTGCTTTGAAGTTCTTTTTCCTTATCTTGTAAGTCTGAGACAGCTCGTAAAGCTAAGGCTTTATCTTTGGAAAAATCTAGAACTAAATTGTGTTCATTTCGAAGTTTGTTTTCCAAAGAATGAACCTTTTTCTTTTCTGCCTTTAAGGATTTTTCAAACTTTTTAAGCATAAAGGCCATATTAGTTAGTTTTTCTTCTAAGATGCATGATTCATCAATATCAGAGTCTGAATTAGAATTTACCTCCGGTCTTTCTGAATCATCTGAGTTTTCAGACTCTGAATCTTCCTCATTTTCAGCTTCATTTTGGCCAGTTGCCATTAATGCAACTTCTTATGTTGCTTCCTCTTCATCAGAATCAGATTCTCTTTTCTCTGCATCCTCTTCATCAGTCAGTCCAACCCACACCTCATCTTCAGCTATCATAGCTGATTTACTCAGTTCAGATTCATTGAAAATTTCTGACTTTAGACAAATATGGGCATCTTCATCCAAGATATCATCGTCTTCTGAAAACTGTAACCAATGATCGTCCTCCGCCATAAGAGCTTTGCCTGACTCTTTCTCTTTGGCTAAGAGTGCCTTTCTTGTATAGTAGTCTGAATTTTTGACTACAGGAGATCTGCATTCCCGGGCATAGTGACCTGGTTTTCCACAGTTATAGCATTTCTGTTCTGACTCTTTCTTGGCTTATTTGTCTGACTTCTCAAATTTGTCATTCTTTCGTGCACTACTCTCTCCAGATGTCTCATACTTATCTTTTTTCTCAACAATTTCAGATTTGATGAACATTAGATGGAGGAATCAATTGTTGGGTTAGTATGGGGTTCACCGAAGGAAACCGACCGCACGATGGCCGGCCAAGGCCGCCACAGCTATGGCCGGTGACAGTAGCAATGACAGTGTTGGTTGACTATTTGGGCTGTTAGAATCACGTAAGCTTTGAACTTGGTGGAACTTGGTGGACTAATGACTGATTGGGTTAATTAGGTATGATAATTAATTTAGAGTAAATGACATTTTTGGTCATTGTGGTTTGATGGTTTACCCAGATTCAGTCATTTAACCTTAATAAGGTCAAATTTCATCCCTATTTTGCTAATTTTGTGCGCTTTTAGTCCCTCGTCCGTTAAACATAACGACACAACCGTTAAATTGTAAGAATGACATTTTTATCCTTTTCATTGAGACGCTTTTAGTCCCTATGATTTTATTATTTACTCATTTATAGTCGAACATTTATTTTATTTTATTTTATCTTTATAATTATATAATTTATAGATATACTTAATTCATTATAAACACACTTATTTTATTTATAAATATACTTATGTTTTAATATTTTATTTACATTTACTATTGTTCGTATTTTATTTAAAAGTTTAACTTTTATTTTGATTAAAATTATATATTTTTTTATTAATTTATTTAAAGTTCATCTTCTTTATTAATTTTAATTTTTATAATATTATTGTTGACATTTATATATGTAATTTGTTAGTTGTGTAAGTAAATATAATATCGTCGATATTTTTGCTCTTCAAAAGTCACTATTATTTCAAGTATCTTCCAACCTAATCAATTATCGACACATAAATTATATAATATGTGATTATATATATATATTTATATATATATATATATATATATATATATATATATATATATATATATATATATATATAATTTATGTGTATATAATTTAATACACATAAATTTATGTGTATATACTTTAATACACATAATGTTTATGTGTATATACTTTAATACACATAATGTTTATGTGTATATTATATAATTTATGTCTTGGATATATATATATACATATATATATATATATATATATATATATATATATATATATATATATATATATATATATATATATATATATATATATATATGTATGTATGTATGTATGTATGTATATTTATGTGTAAATAAATTTATCCATAGGGACTAAAAGGTATATGTATATATCTTCAAGTATCTTCCAATGTCATTATTTCTTCAAGTATATTCACATATGTATATAATTTAAGTGTCGATAATTGATTAAGTTGGAAAATACTTGAAATTATAGTGACCTTGAAGTGGAAAAATATCGACGATATTATATTTACTTAAACACAACTAACAAAATTACATATATAAATGTCAAGAATAATATTATAAAAATTCAAATTAATAAAGAAGATGAACTTTAAATAAATTAGTAGAGAAAATATATAATTCTAATTAAAAAATTGTTTTTTAAAAAAAAAAATACGAACAATAGTAAATGTAAATAAAAAACCTAAAATATAAGTATATTTATAAATAAAATAAGTTTGTTATAATGAATTAAGTATATCTACAAATAATATAATTATAAAGATAAAATAAAATAAAATACATGTTGGACTATAAATGGATAACTAATAAGGGATAATTGCGTAAAAAACCATCAACTTGTCAGCTTTTTGTGATTAAAACCCCAAACCATTTTTCGTTGCATAAAAAACCCCGAACTAACTAAAAATCAGCAAATCAATGTTTTATCAATGAGTAATCCATTGAAACCGGTTATTAATCCTACGTGGACTGGTAAATAACCTACGTGAAATAAGTTTTGAATTGTTGAAACAAGTTGTCAAGTATTACACATCATTTAAAACCCCGTTGATAACTTTTAAGTGTGATTTTTAAACGGGATTATATCATCAACGAGTGTTTAAATGATGTATAATACTTGGCAACTAGTTTCAACAATTAAAATTTATTCCACGGAAGTTATTTATTGGTCTACGTACGTTTAATAACCGGTTTCAACCGGTTGACCAATGATAAAACCTTGATTTACTAATTTTTAGTTAGTTCGGGGTTTTCTATACAATGAAAAATGATTTAGGGTTTTAGTCACAAAAACCTGACAAGTTGAAGGTTTTTTGCGCAATTATCCCTTTTAAAACCGTAGGGACTAAAGGCGTCTCAATGAAAAGGGTAAAAATGTCATACTTACAAATTTAACGGTTGTGTCGTTAAGTTTAACGGACGAGGGACTAAAAGTGCACAAAATTAGCAAAATAGGGATGAAATTTGACCTTATTAAGGTTAAGGGATTGAATCCGGGTAAACCATCAACCACAAGGACCAAAAATGTCCTTTACTCATTAATTTATTTTGGTTACTTACAATAATACCCATAAGTGAATGAAATTTATAAATCAATTTTAATGAAATTTATAAATCAATTTTTTAGTGCATTACTAATTTAATCATCGAAAGGATGATATAAGGGAAACGGATATTTGTTAAAAATCATGAAACAATTAATCACCAAAGTATTAGTCTAGTGAATCTTAGTGTGTATTGATAACTTTAAAATGGTCAGAATTATTAACTAATACAATTATTAGTCTGAGTTTTAAGGTATTCTAAACTTATGATTATAAGGGTAAAGAGTTGCATTTAAATAATAGAAAACACTGATTCGTCAATTTTAATAATTTTTATCAGTAAATTGAAATTTACCGATTTAGTCACTGAATGTTAGATAATCGAATAACAAATGCATCTAATGAATCAGATAGGTAATGATAGTGACAAGTAAGCAATGTACTTTGATACTAGGACTCTAGTGGCTTACTTTGACTTGATCGGATTTCATCGGTGGTTGTATCTGATTTCGGTGTAGTCGCTTAGCGAGGACATATTGCAAGCACTATGAGTAATTGATTTAGGGTGTCTTTGATAACTCTTATCAGTGTCAGATAAGAGGTGAACCTCTTATTCGGTAAGAGGTTTTAATAATAAGTGCGTTCGATAGTCATAAGTGATAAGAGGTAAAAACATCTCATTATTTCTTATTCTGATAAGAGTTAAAAGTTAAAATACAGTCTTATCACTTCTAATCAAATAAAAAAACGTGTTCATTTCCTCCTCCCTCCAAAAACCCTAACTACGTTG
Organism: Centrapalus pauciflorus; assembly: GCA_020465985.1. Lineage (NCBI taxonomy): Eukaryota > Viridiplantae > Streptophyta > Magnoliopsida > Asterales > Asteraceae > Centrapalus > Centrapalus pauciflorus. Next base: position 10,490 of record JAANYP010001832.1, on the reverse strand, counting down.
CCACCCCCCTTGACGCCGACCGCTCACTCACGCCGGCCACCCTTCAGCGGTGATGCAACACTGACAACGTAGGCTTTCCCATTGTTTTCATATTTCTATCAACTTTCTTTCATCTCTTTATTCACTTTATTCATCTTTTTTTCAACTTTGTTGTTGATATATTCCATTTTAGCCTAACATTGTTGGTATATATTTCGATTCATCCGTGACATTTCTTGCTTTGATTTGATGTATGCATCAATTTTTACTTCTTTATTTTCAAGTATTCTTTAATTTTTTATAGTGAATCTTGTTAAAGTGATGTTAAAACTAGGTGTTGTTCATATTTGAATATTGAATTGTGTAGTTATTTTGTTAATCATGTTAATATGTGTTACATGAATGTTCTTACTTGAATTATGTTAATCGTTTTAATATGTGTTACTTGAATCTTAAATTGTGTAGCTATTTTGTTACTTGAATCATGTTATTAGTATGATTTAAATGGATATTGATGTATTTGCATTAAAAAGTGATGGAGTTATTCAAATGAATTGTTATGTAATTTAATTTTGATTTTTATAAACAAATATTACTATTATATTGATGGTAAAAACATGTGCTCCGAGGATAGATAAAAATACTTATGTCAAATTAAAAAAAATAGAATCAGATAATTTATAAAACAAACAGGCTTATTGAATCATTTTAGCATACCCCAGTTGCTTATCAGGACCACTTCTCATCAATCAGAAGTGGAATCAGATATCAGACAGTTTATCTCTTATGCAATCAGGCAACACCTTAGTTTCACAAATGAACATACATAATACATTTACACCAGATATCTGATACCAATGGGGTTTAGCCCATTTGGTATGATGGTGATATATAAGTGTGAGGTCACGGGTTCGAATTCCATCGTGGGCAAGTTTGAATTTAGGTGGTGAAAGTAAGTTTGAAGTTCTCACTTGGGGGCAAAAGAGTAGTTTAAAAGTAGAAGTATGTTATTTTATCGATAAAAACAAACAAACTAGATATCTGATTCATTTCTGTTAGGATAAGGTTAAATTTATGAACATAAACAATTTGTGCATATCATAAATAAATCTAACGAACACACAAGATTGCATCAAGAACATTAACATGATACGATGAACATCAAATGAGGATTGTACCTTATGGAGATTTTAGATATTCAAAAACAATAAGAAAAGTCTTTTTGGATGTTCGCGGTATCCACCAGCGATAACATGATCGAGCAAGTGTCGGATGATCAATTAAACGAACCAGAAACCAAGCTTTTTGGGTGTGTTTTGATGCGGTGAGGTGGGGGTTTCGGCTCTCTCACTTGGCCGAAATCTACCTCTATTTTTGTTGGTATTGGTCTATTGGAAGATCAAAAAACCCTAAGCCATAACCCTAATTTATAATGCTAGAGTTTTAGATTACATTTAAATGTAGATATTTATCCCTTTAATTAAATAATTAAATCAACTATAATTATCCTTAACTAAATGGATAAAACTTCCCATATTAAATGTATGCATATTTTCTTTTAATAATTGTAAGTATCTTACAAATAAAAGACTAATTAATTATTTATAATATTATTCATTATTTAACCATTAAATAAATGATGCATTACCCATAAATAAAATATGCATATTTATTTTATGATTATTATCAAATAATAACTCTACAAAATATGTACTTTTACCAAAATCATCTAATGACATTTTGAGTCCATTTAATACTTTTTATTACAATTAAATTCCCACATACTATATCAACTAATCAATTTAATTACATATATTGACATATAATATCAATTGACTTTAAATAATAATATCTAGTATTACTATTCCTTGTTTTAATCAATCGTGCTCAGTTGTTGATACGCTCTTCGTTAAGCGTTCAAAGATAATATTAAAACATGTATCACCTTTACTGTTAGCTAGGGTAAGTGATATCGTCTCCTCAGTAAGAATGTGGTTATCAATATTATTATACGATAGCTATTAACAAATAATGAAAACTAATAATTAAATAAAATTAAAGAAAGGAAGCAATTAAAAGAACCTTTGAAAACACAATTATAACTTTAATTATTAAGAAAACTTTAAAGAATGTAATAAGCACATAAGAATACCAACGACTTCGGATCTAGGGTTTGGGTGAAATTATGGATAATCAACCTAGAGTTGCTAATTATTTAATTATTTATGATTCTGATTAATTCACTTTGTAAGCTAACCACATTGACATAGTTATGACAATCAAATATATCGCAATCCGTATTTTGGGCACGAACCGTGTCATGTTCACAGTTCGTCTCAAGTCGTAACCTAATGAGCTCGGCACGAAATGTAACATGGCTACGAAGCGTCTTATGATGAACAAATAAACAAAAACGAATGTAACAATATATTTTAATAATAATCACACAGAATACTAAATTAAACATATCGTTCATTACAATAAATAAACTAACAAAAATCATAAACACTTATCTAATAAATAACCCTTCGAACGACAGTTAACGATCACAAACCAACTTGTAAGGAACATTGAACTTGTCAAAACCTGTTTCGTAGTTGTCGGGTTGATTGTTGGAACAATGAAGCGTAGAAGAAAGTAAACCCTAACTCATCGTCGTTGGGTATCTTACCGACTACATTGTTGAAGCCATTGAAAAACTTCTACCGTGATTAATAAATCTCAGCGTGATGGATCTCACCTTTTTTTATGCGGCTGGCTTCAATAATTATAATTAAAAGCTGTCGTAGGGTTTGCATGGGTGTTACACGTATTGAACATGGCTTTTACGCAGATTCTAGAAGATAAGAACAACTAAATAACACTTGAGTCCTACCTTGAACTTAGGACTCAAGGTTTGAGTGTAACCTCCTTCCAGGGATGCATAAGGGAACGCTAGGCCTTTAAATTAAACATGTGAGTCCCACCTTGAGTCCTAGGACTCAAGGTTTAAGGGTAATTTGACTTGGCAGGAAACAGACAAACAAGGCTTCTATCTGGCTTGAATTCTTGAACTTAATTACTTCACTTGGGCCTTGCTCATCCTACTCTCTTTTGCTCTATTTAAGTTTTAATTTAATCCAACCTTCAAATAATAAATCAATAATTAAATACAGAAATTATATCAAGACTTTATATATAAAGTAATAGGGCTAATCACCAAGAGGAAACACCATAACCTAAGTAACGAACAGTGATTCTCCATCAATTTCATATGCTTATTGAAGGTAATCTGATTTCATACATGATTTTAACTTTGTATCGGTTGAATCTTTATTGTTTGTTGTTCAAATCCTTGTGATTAATGTTAGGGTTTTGTCTCATTGTTTGTGCAGTATGACATCTTCATCTTCTGAAAAGAAATGGGTTACAATGGATGTGAGCTACAATGGAATGTTTATGAAACATCCTCTTCAATATTCTGGTGGTTCTTTGAAAAGGCTTCGTGCAGATTTTAAAGTCATTAATTTTGAGATGTTCACTGAATTTCTGGAACAGGTAACCAAAATTGTCTTTGGTTCCCTATATATTATTGTGTTCTTGGTAGGATGTTGATACATGGTTTTAGGCTTATTAAAGATGATCATGACTTGGAAGGTTTTGTTAATCATGCGATAGTAAGTGATAGGCCAATCAAAGTATACGTGGAATTACATGGGACTCATTTAACCGAGTTTCTTGAAATGGAAGATAACCCAAACCAATTTATGCTTAAATATCTAAATAATAACATTGAAGGCAGTATTGATGTTAAAGTGAACATTACTGATTTTCCTGAACTAGATGGAGAAGATGGCGTATTATGTGAGAATGTTGCTAATGAGAAGATAGTAGGTAGCGGGGAGGATAAATCGGTAGTGAAGAAGCGCAATATGATGATGAGATCAGTGAGGAGGAAAAAGAAAGCAGTGTAGAAAGGCACATTGAAGCATCATTAGATCATCTTTCAGAGGGGGAAGATGAAGTGAGTGAGTTTAGAAAGAAAAAAGGTGTTGATGTCATTCCTAAAATTGAGAAACATAGATATATAGAAAGTAAAGAACATCTTGAGGAACATGAAGCCTTTTTGAGTGAACTTCAAGGTTATTTGAAAGGTATGTCACATGATGAACACATGTAGAAAATGATGATTCTGGGCAGGAAGATGATGAAATGAGAGGTCCTAGTCATAATCCTAGGGTCCAATGGAGGTTAATGAAACCATTTAATCGAGAGATATATGAAAGTCCTAAACAACTCAAAGATTGCCTGCCATATTATGCCTTAGCTAATGGGTATCAAATTAACTATGTCCAAAATGACCATAAGAAATTATTAGCATATTATGGTAAACCTGATGAAGATGGGAAAATGCACTATCCATGGAGGTTATGAGCTACAAAAATGAGAATGGAAGAATCATTTCAAGTGAAAACATTGAATGATGAACATATATGTACGAGAAGTTTCAAGAGCTGTCCATTGGTGAATTCAAGATAGATTGCAGAGAAGTTTGGGGATAAAATAAGACAGAACCCCCTGATAAAATTAAAAGATTTACAGACTGCTTTTCTTAAGAAATACAACTGTCCAGTCACCTTAGTTCAATGTAGTAGGGCTAGGGATGCTGTCAAAGAGTATGAAGGAATGAAAGAACATTATGAAAATGTAAGGTCTACGACTGCAAGATCTATCTAGACGCGGATCCGTGAACGAGTGCGGAATCCTCGTTGACGGTCAGACGGACAACTCTCAACCAACGGAAACACGGAGACTATTAGACGCTGAACGAACGACACACGAACGATCCTACGTACTAATTCTCTCCGAAACGGCACTAACACTGATGATAAACTCGAGATCGCTTAATGCTTAATCCCTCACGAATTCTGCAAAAAGTCTGATAATATCTCGAGTCTATCCCTAATTATAGACCCTGATTCGAGTCTGTTATGGGCCAAACTCGAATCTGGCCCAAGGCCCATTCGAGTTTGTCCACAATGACACTCTCGAATCTGGGCTCATTCGAATCTAGGGCTACATTCGAATCTATCACAGATTCGAATGCCAAGCCTTATATAATTCGAATCTAACTAATTCACTTAAACACCTAAGTGTTGAAACTTATGTTTTTACTTATGTTTGAATTAATCTTTGAACTTTATGTTTGAACTTCTTGTAATATGTTACATCAAGTTCAAACACACAATCAATAACTGACAAACATACATAAACATATATATCAAACACTAGTTAATTCCCAATACCTTGAATATTACTTAAACCAAAATGTTAGATTTCTTAGACTGCTATCGTCACACAGGGTGTACCAACAGACTCCCCCTTGACGATAGCTTCTAACTATTTACATCAAGTTTAAGTACTAGATCTATATATACTACTACCTGCATATATACCAGCATCTATACAAACTCTGACAACTTTCTGGAACTTTCTGGCTTCAGATCTCCATCCTTCATGAAAGAAGATATGTTGACCATGAAGCTTTTTCAGATCTTCCTTTGACAGATTCATCAGATGTAGAGGATCATACACTCTTAAAAGAACTTTGTCGTCTTGATCCTCCATGATGGCTTCAGCAGTTTCATTATCCAGGTACCACCACTTCATGTTGGACAAAATATCTTGAGGCATCTTCTTCATGGGCACCCTTCTTAAGCATTTGACAGGCTTATAAACCATTTTCGCCCATGGTCGCCCTGTATGCGGATCTATCCTTGAAGAATCCTCAACTCTCTTTCCAGAGCTTGGTTTGAGTCTCTCAAACCTACAGGATCTCCCTTCACGTCTGATTATCTTCGCGATCACTTCTGCATAGGGATCATTTCCGATGTTGACTAACTCTTTCCATGCCAGCTCCTTCACCTCTACCTTCGGCAATGTATTGAACACTTTAAGCTTGCGCCTTAGGTATTGGAGACCATCTCTCCTCTTTAGAATAAAGAGCTGCAGTTCTCTATCGAAGAACCAGCTAATAATGCCTCCGGAGAAGTTTTCTGCACCTGGAATTCTCATCGTCTTCTTTATCTTCGGCTCAGTCTTCTTCTCTTCCTTTCTGAACCAAAGGTTTAGCAATTCAGCTCTAGTCGGCTCTCTTTCAGCCTCTTCCATTTCTAAATCATCTACCGATGCCATTATGATGTCATCAATATCTATCACATGCTGTTAAGTGTGCTCATATAATTCTGTGACAGGTTGGGATTGGATGATTACTTCGTTTACATTATCGTCCTCGTCTAATACAACCTCCTCATCAGATCTCCAATCGGCCATATCTTCTGGTACAAACTCACCTTCTTCCAAGTCATCCACATCATCTTCAAAATCAAATTCCATTAGCTCTTCTTCAATATCTTTCAGCGCATCTATCATGTCGCTATCTAAAGTCCTTGAAGAACCTGCTTCTCCTCCTGCTCCTCCTACTTCTCCTCCTTGACTAGGCTCCCCCTCAGATTGAGCAGTCTGAGCTGCAGAAAAATCTACTGGCTCATTCTGTCTTTTAGGGCTGGGATCATTGCCCTGGTTGTCTTCATCATCATCATCTCTCGGCCTCTGAACTTCCTGATCACGGCACGACGTCTCCCCCTGAGCCTGTAAATTTTTCATTAACTGCTCTATTAGGGAGCGCATCGTCCTTATCTCAGCTGCCTGATCGCAGACAAATGTTTTTAACTCTGTGTTTTCTTCCTGGACCTTTTCCACAATCTTTTTCAAATCGGCATTCTCCTTATCGATATCTGCGTTATGCTTCTGAAGTTCACCGATTGCCGTCGTTAGCCCAAAGATTTGGATTTCCTGGAAGTCAACTCTATCTTTTAAGCGCAAAAATCTTTGATTGTCAGCGTATGATGATGAGGTTGATGGAATTGACTGTAACGGAGTTGGAAGTATTGGCGATGGAATATATGGTTCATCGCGAGGTGGTGGTGGTGGAATGGTGGTTTGAGGTTCTTGAGGTTGAGGGTTTTGAGGTTGAGAAATTTCTGGTTGTTCTGCGGAGGCTGAGGATGATCCTTGCATGAATCTGTGACGCTTGACCCGTTGCCTTGTCACTAAAGGAGCAGTGTCTTCCTCTTCAAAATCGGAGTCATCGGATTCTCTTGATGCGCGCCTCCTTGAAGTCTCTTCATTAATAACCATTAATCTGGATCCATAAGTCTCTATTCTTACTGCTGGTTCAGTAGATACTGACTCTGGAGCTTCAACCTCTAACTCCTCCATCTCTTCTGATTCTGTAGCTGATGATGACAAAACATTACCAGTCTGCTCTGGTTCATATTCTTCGACATCCCTCAGCACATCTTCTTCTCCCTCTGGAGGCTCAAGTAATTCTCCCACCAATGCTGCAGCTATATCTTCATTAGCATGAGGACCTGCCTCCCAAATTTCATTTAGAGTTTGGCACAACTGATCAGCTTCGCTTGGGACACTTGAAGGCCCTGCTTCTTGTACCTCCGGTTGCTGACTTGTAGAAGGCCTTGATGCCTGTGTTTGACTCGCAGTCGCTCTTTGTCTTCGCCTTTGAGGCTGTGCTCGCGGTTGTTGTCTTTGTTGTTGTGGAGGCTGCCTAGCTTGAACTTCAACTTCCCCTGCCCAGTTGGCATTACTCGGGGCTTGAAATTCCCTATCCAGAATTGCACCAAATAGTGGACGCGCCACCGGAACCGCTAACCTTCCTCGATGTGAGGAACAGTCAGAGTAGATGCGTTTATCCATAATATTCACGCTCAATGCATCATCTGTTTGTGGCAAATCAGGCAAGAAGTGCCTTATCAACATCATGACAAACCTAGGATACAGAAGGAATCTTTCTCTCTCAGGAGCAGTAATTTGATGGATGAATTCCGAGAAAAACAACTGTGAGAAGCTGAATTTCTTATTGTACACCATGGCAATCACCCCAGATTGAATCTTTGAGACGATGTAATCAAATCCAGCCTTCTTAGGCGCAAAACAAATCATGAACACGTGGACCAAAAATCGCCACTGCCCTATCAACCCGCTTTTCATATAAGATGATTTTGTAACGTCCAAACTATAGCCCATTCGCAAAAACGCTGCTTGCCTAATACTTAATGGAAAGTCTATAGGCCCGTCTTCTTGTTCTTGTGAACCCAACTGCAGTACTTGACGCAAAATATCTGCTGAGAAAACCAGAGGTTGACCAGCAATTCTGGTTCTTAAAACTGTCGGGGTGACAGTACAGTCCACCTGTAAATGATCGTAAAATTGACGCACATATGAAATCACAATCGGAATATTTTGATATAATGCATAGCTGATCCTAGACTCTGCTAGAAAATCTAAAACTTCTCGAAATCCCTGCGCTTCAGGGATGTTATGAGCTGGATTAAGTACCATATTATGCTTAGGAACAAAAGCACGAACCGCCATATCTGCACAATATATAAAACTGTTAGAATTATTAAAAATCAATAAACTTGTTTCAATTCAAAATTTGTTTTATTTTGTACTCGATTAAGTACAAAATCCAACACAATTAAATTGCCACAAGATTAATAAAATTTAAATTCAACAAAGCAAATAAAGTACAGATTCGAGTCTAATGGACAGACTCGAATGTCATGGTCATCTCGAATCTATTGATAGATTCGAGAAACCCATGAACAGATTCGAATGCCCAAGAACAGATTCGAAAGGCCGACAGATTTGTTTCCAACAAAAATCCAAGATTTTAACCATTTTGAACTAGATAAATCACATAGTTTAGTTCAACTATGTTCTAATCACTGAATTATGCCTTTAATTTGATATTTCATAGGTCCTAACTTAGTTATTTTTCAAAAACTCTATTTTGACCCATAAAACTTCAAAATGTGAGGTTTAAGCCCAAAATTGTGTATAAAACTACCAAAATCTTGTACAATCCGGTTGATTATACCTAGATATGAGTGTAGAATCGAACACAATAGCTTTAGACTCGATGAAATGTCGTTTATGTGAAATACGGTAGATTCGAGAATAGATTCGAGATCGCCACAGACAGATTCGAGATTTCAGATTCGACAACAGTAAGAAATAAATGCCTTCACTGTGGACGTATATATACTACCTACCTTCGAGTCTATGTGGATTCGAGTCTACTGACAGATTCGAAATACTTCACATTCGAGTCTGTCTTAGATTCGAAATTACCAACACTTAGAAAAATTTCGGAAATTTTGAAATAAGTTCAACTTTTCCAACCTTTTTCTACGGTATTGTGTAACAAGATAAACTATGCCCAATCTTTTACCCTAAGCACAAGATATTTCACGCAATGTTTATTTTATCCAACTTTGAATGCACCCTCAGTAATTTTTGACCTTTTACCTAAGTAAAAATTAAACTAAAATAAAATAAAATAAAATAAACTAAGGTAAAATAAAATAAAATAAAAATAAAAGTTTGACCAAAAATTTAATCTTGACTTAAGCTATACTTATAACATTTACAACCTAAGCTAAAAACTAAACAAAAATTTTTTTTGATGAGTATAGTCTAAGAAAGGTTCAATCAGATAGCGATGTCCGATACTAACTTTTAGTACTTAAACTTTCACACTTAGGAATTTTTGAATTCCTTTTATTGTTTGTAGTGACATACCCTTTTAGCCGATTGTTGATATTTTACCCTGTTAAACATTCTACATTTCGGAATATCCCTTGGCCTTTTTATTTATCAGGAAATTATCTTACGTGACTCAGACATAGAGATACTTTTATGATCAAGGCACACAGACAAAGATTCTAACTTGTTGGTATTTGCAAACTTTCTTTAAAAGACTAACATCGGACACAGGTCTGTATTCTCATACAACAAAGTGTCTTAGTTCGACTTAAGGTTTATTTTTAAAGTTAGCAGATAGCGGTGACAGGTCTGTACTGACGTACAACAAAGCGACATGTCTGCTAACCCGAATCTAAACAGAGACAACAGGTCTGTACTTACGTACAACAGAGTTGCATGTTTTCGACTCTCAGTTTTACATGATATTTCTATTCTTTCCATTTTCAGATGTATTTGATGTTGCCATACATCCCCAGAAAGTTTGCATACCTCATTTAGACTCAATGTTTGTATGTCTTGTACATAAAAATTAAGACCGATTGGTCATATATCTAAGTTAGCTTGATTTTCTAGAATTAGCCTTGAGATTCCCTATATGTTTTTATGCCTACAACATCAAAACTAAGTAAGTATGAACATATAGATTTAGTTGCATTATGTGTGAAAAGCCTAAATACGTTAGAGTCTGTAACGACGGTGCTAATTTTCGTCACTTTGAACCTATGAATCTAAGACTTAACTCCTTTTCTGATATTCTCTTTTTTGTATTTTTGTAATTTTCTCTCTTTTTTCTTTTGTTTTTCATAAGAAAAAGCAGTAAAATAAGCTAACCTACTAACTTACTAAATATAGAAACTTACTAAAATTAGAAACTTACTAAAAATAGAAACTTTCCTAAATTA
>JAANYP010001831.1:61745-76891 GCA_020465985.1 Centrapalus pauciflorus | reverse complement strand
GCTATAACAAATAATCCAGTTAAACATAATAAAACAAAGCACATAGACATTAGGCATCATTTTATTCGTGATTGTGCTGATAATAATGCAGATTTATTTACCAAAGCGTTTGATAAGTCACGGTTTGAGTATTTAATTCAACTGAATGGAATGCGCAACCCAGAGTAATTGGACCTTAGTATTGGTAGCTTATTTTCTTTTGAGTCGTAGTATTTCTTTTTTCAGTAATCTGCTAATTTAGGAAAGTTTCTATTTTTAGTAAGTTTCTATTTTTAGCAGGTTTCTATTTTTAGTAAGTTAGTAGGTTAGCTTATTTTACTGCTTTTTCTTATGAAAAACAAAAGAAAAAAGAGAGAAAATTACAAAAATACAAAAATACAAAAAAAGGAGAATATCAAAAAAAAAAAAGTTAAGTCTTAGATACATAGGTTCAAAGTGACGAAAATTAGCACAGTCGTTACAAACTCTAAGTGTTTAGGCTTTCACACATAATGCAACTAAATTCTAAGTGTTATACTTTATTTAGTTTGATGTGTTGATAGGCATAATACATATAGGGAATCTCAAGGCTAATAAAATATTCTAGAAAAAGTCAAGCGTGTCACTAACTTAGATGTATGACCAATCGGTCTTAATTTTTATGTACAAGACATACAAACATTGAGTCTAAATGAGGTATGCAAACTTTCTGGGGATGTATGGCAACATCAAATACATCTGAAAATGGAAAGAATAGAAATATCATATAAAACTGAGAGTCGAAAACATGCAACTCTGTTGTACGTAAGTACAGACCTGTTGTCTCTGTTTAGATTCGGGTTAGCAGATATGTCGCTTTGTTGTACGTCAGTACAGACCTGTCACCGCTGTCTGCTAACTTTAAAAATAAACCTTAAGTCGAACTAAGACACTTTGTTGTATGAAAATACAGACCTGTGTCCAATGTTTGTCTTTTAAAGAAAGTTTGCAAATACCAACAAGTTAGAATCTTTGTCTGTGTGCCTTGATCATAAAAGTATGTCTATGTCTGAGTCACGTAAGATAATTTCCTGATAAATAAAAATGCCAAGGGATATTCCGAAATGTAGAATGTTTAACGGGGTAAAATACCAACAATCGACTAAATAGGTGTGTCACGACAAATAATCAAAGGAATAAAAATTCCTAAGTGTGAAAGTTTAAGTACTGAAAGTAAGTATCTGACATCGCTATCTGATTGAACCTTTCTTAGACTATACTCATTAAAAAAATATTTTGTTTAGTATTTAGCTCAGCTTGTAAATTTTATACGTATAGCATTAGTCTAGGTTAAATCTTTTGGTCAGAACTTCGTTTATTTTATCTTATTTTTCCTTAGTTTATTTTATTTTATTTTATTTTAGTTTAATCTTTACTTAGGTAAAAGGTCAAAAGTTACTGAGGGTGCATTCAGAGTTGGATAAAATACACATTGCGTGAAATATCTGGTGCTTAGGGTAAAAGAGTTGGCATAGTTTATCTGGTTACACGATACCGTAGAAAAAGGTTGGAAAAGTTGAAGTTATTTCAAAATTTTCGAAATTTTTCTAAGTGTTTGGTAGTTTCGAATCTAGGACAGACTCGAAGTGGTAAGACTTCGAATCTGTCAGTAGATTCGAATAAGGACTTAGAATCGAGGGTTGGTAGTATATATAGGTCAACAGTGAAGTCATTTAAGACTTACTGTTTTCGAATCTATTCACTCGAATCTATTATCGACGATTTCGAATCTATCTTCGAGTCTATCGCTTTTCTCCTAAACGACATTTTGTCGAGTTTGAAGCTAGTGTGTTCGATTCTACTCTTGCATCTAGGTATAATCAACGTGATTGAACAAGATTCATGTAGATTTATACACAATTTTAGGCTAAATCATCGAATTTTGAAGGTTTAAGGGTCAAAATAGGTTTTTTACAAAATTACCAAGTTTGGGCCGATAAACAATCAAATTAAAGACATATATCTGTGATTAGTAACTAGTAGGACTAATGAACGTAATTTTCTAAGTCAATAAAGGTTAAAATCAAGAGATTTGGTCTTTGAATGAAGTCGGCTATTCGAATCTGTTCATGGGGTTTTTCTCGAATCTGTCATTAGACTCGAGAAGACCAACACCTTCGAATCTGTCATTAGACTCGAACAGAGACTTATTCGAATCTGTTACATTCGAATCTGTTTCCTTCGAATCTGTACTTTATTTACTTTAGTTAATTTAAATTTTATTAAACTTGTAGAAATTTAATTGTGTTAGATTTTATACTTAAACAAGTTCAAAATAAAACAGATTTAAATTTAAACAAGTTTATTAATTTTTAATGGATCTAATGGTTTTGTTTATTGTGCAGAAATGGCTATTCGAGCGTTCGTTCCTAAGCACAATATGGTGCTTCATCCAGATCTAAATCTCCCTGAGGCGCAGGGATTTCGTCAAGTGCTTGATTTTCTCGTTGAATCAAGGATCGGATATGCACTGTGGCATAATGTGCAGATTGTGTTACCCTACATCCGTCAATTCTACGATCATTTGCAGGTAGACTGCTCGGTCACTCCGACAGTTCTACGCCCTCGTATTGAAGGACAGCCATTGGTATTCTCGGCTGATATGCTTCGTCAAGTGCTGCAGCTGGGCACTCAGGAAGAAGAAGCTGGCCCAATAGAATTTCCGTTGAGTATAAGGCAAGCGGCCTTTCAAAGAATGGGCTACAGCCTCGATGTGACAAAAGTGTCATATATGAAGAGTGGGTTGATAGGGCAGTGGAGGTTTCTGGCTCATGTGTTTATGGTGTGCTTTGCTGCGAAAAAGGCAGGGTTCGACTATATAGTGGCGAAGATTCAGTCGGGGATTGTCGCAATGGTATATAATCGGCCTTACAGTTTTTTGGAGATGTTCTTTTCAGAATTTGTTCATCAGATATCCGCTCCCGAGAATCAACAGTTTTTGCTTTATCCAAGATTCATTATGATGTTGATAAGGCATTTTTTGCCGAACTTGCCGCCGTCAGATGACTTTCAGAGTGTTGCCATCATGGACAAAAGGATTTTCGCTGATTGTTCCTCACACCGAGGAAGATTGGCTGTTCCTGTTGCGCGTCCACTGTTTGGAGCAATTTTGGATAGGGAGTTTCAGGCCCCGGATGATGCCAACTGGGCAGGGGTCGTTGAGTTTCAACCGCAACAACAACCACAACAACGTCAACAACAACAGCAGCCGCGAGCTCAAAGACGCCGTCAAAGACAGGAAGCATCAGCGAGTCAAATTCAGGCATCAAGGCCTTCGACAAGCCAGCAACCAGAAGTTTCAGAAGCCGGGCCCTCAAATGTTCAAGAAGCTGGGCCCTCATATGTTCCGAGCGAAGCTGAACAGCTATGCCAGACGCTTAATGAAATTTGGGAGGCAGGGCCTCATGCAAACGAAGATGTGGCTGCAGCTTTAGTTGGTGAATTGCTCAGTCCACCAGAAGGAGAAGAAGACGTATTTAGAGATGTGGAAGAATATGAGCCAGAGAGGGCTGATAAAGGTTTGACATCATCTGAATCAGAGTCGGAAGAGGAGCTGGAGGTTGAAGCTACTGAATCAGTGGCTACAGATCCCAATATTCAAATCGGAACCTATGTATCTAGGTTGATAGTGAATGAAGCAGGATCGAGGAGAAGAGAGGAAAGGGAATCTGACGATTCAGATTTCGAAGAGGAGGAAGTTGCTCCCTTGGTGACTAGGCAGCGGGCCAAGCGTCACAGGTTTATGCAAGGGACATCCTCAGCGTCCGATGCACAACAATCTCAACCTCAAACTCAAGAACCACAAGCCACCGTTCCACCATCACCACCACCTCAACATGAGCCATATATTCCACCACCATTCATCCCTTCTCCTGTTCAGTCCATTCCATCTACCTCCGCCGCCTACGCTGACAACCAGAGGTTTATGCAGCTCAAATCTGGCGTTGACTTCCAACACGTTCAAATCCTGAGCCTAACACAGGCAATGGGTGAAATTCAGGCACATAATGCAAATCTAGATAATGAGAATGCTGAATTGAAGAAGACTGTAGAAAAAATTCAGGAAGAGAATGTGGAGCTGAAGACGTTCGTCTGTGATCAGGCCGAAGAGTTAAGGGCGATGCGCTCCCTAATCGAGCAGTTAATGAAAAATATACAGGCTCAGGGGGAGACATCGTGCCAAGATCCGAATGTTCAAAGGCCAAGAGATGAGGATGATGAAGATAATCAAGGCGATGATCCCAGCCCTAATAGACAGAATGAGCCAGTAGATTTTTCTGCTGCTCAGACTGCTCAATCTGAGGGGGAGCCTAGTCTAGGAGGAGAAGTAGGAGAAGAAGCTGGTTCTTCAAGGTCTTTAGATAGTGACATGATAGATGCACTGAAAGACATTGAAGAAGAGCTTATGGAATTCGATTTTGAAGATGATGTCGAAGAGTTGGAAGAAGGTGAATTCATTCCAGAGGACGTCGTTGACTGGAAATCGGATGATGAAGTGTTAGATGATGAAGACGATCATGTTAATGAAGTGATAATCAATTCACAACCTGTCACTGAACTGTATGAGGGCCAAAATCATAATGTGATTGATATAGACTACATCAAGGTAGCCTCAGTTGAGGACAAAGAACTTGAAGAGGCAGAGAAAGAGCCATCTAGAGCTGATTTGATAAATCTTTGGTTCAAGAAGGAAGAAAAGAAAGATCAGCTGAAGATGAAGAAGAAGATGAGAAATCCAAGTGCTGGAAATTTTTCTGGAGGGATTATAAGCTGGTTCTTTGACAAAGAACTGCAGCTATTTATCTTGAAAAGAAGAGATGGCCTCCAATACTTGAGGCGAACCCTGAAAGCGTTCAACTCACTGCCCAAGATTAAGGTTAAGGAACTAGCATGGAAGGAACTGATTAATATAGGCGAAGACCCGTATGCTGAAGTAATGGCAAGAATAATAAGAAAAGAGGGTCGTTCAGGAAAGTTTGAGAGGCTTAAGCCGAGATCAGGCAAAAGGGTCGAGGATGGATCAAGGATAGATCTTCATACTGGAAGGCCTTGGGCCAGAATGATTTATAAGCCAGTCAAATGTCTGCAAAAGGTTCCAATGAAATCGATGCCACAGAATATTTTGAGTAACATGAAATGGTGGTATCTCGAGATTGACACTGCTGAAGCCATCATGGAGGATCAAGATGAGCAGGTCATTTTGAAGGTATATGATCCACTGCATTTGATAAATCTATCAAAGGACGACCTGAAGAAGCTACATGATCAACCTATCTTCTTTACTGAACCATGGAGATCTGAAGCCAGGAAGTTCCAGAAGGTAGTTAAAGTTTGTATAGATGCTGGATTATATGCAGGCAGTAGTATATATAGTTCTAGTACTTGAACTTGATGTAAATAATTAGAAGCTATCGTCAAGGGGGAGTCTGTTGGTACACCTTGTGTGACGATAGCAGTCTAATCGATCTAACATTTTGGTTTAAGTAATATTCAGAGTATTGAGAGTTAACGAGTGTTTTGATATATATGTTTATATATGTTTGACTGTTATTGATTGTGTGTTTGAACTTGATGTAAAGTATTACAAGAAGTTCAAACATAAAGAACAAAGATTAGCTCAAGCATGAGTAAAAACATAAGTTTCAACACTTAGGTGTTTAAGAGTTTTGGCTAGATTCGAATCAATTAAGGGTAGACATTCGAATCTGTGATAGATTCGAATGTAGCCTTAGATTCGAATGTGCCCAGATTCGAGAATGTCATTGTGGACAGACTCGAATGGGCCTTGGGCCAGATTCGAGTTTGGCCCACATCAGACTCGAATCAGGGTCTATAATTAGGGATAGACTCGAGTCATTAGGAGACTTTTAGCAGAATTCGTGAGGAATTAAGCTTAAGGCGATCTCGAGTTTATCATCAGCTTTAGGTCCGTTTCGAAGAGAATCAGTTCGTAGGATCGTTCGTCAGTCGTTCGTTCAGCCTCTGATAGTCTCCGTGTTTCGTAGTTGAGAGTTGTCCGTCTAACCGTTAACGAGGATTCCGCACTCGTTCACGGATCCGCGTCTAGATAGATCTAGTAGTGGTAGACCTTACAATAGGTTTATCATTTTAAGAAAATAAATATTTATTAAAGTTATCCGTGTAATACACGGGTTATAAACTAGTGAATGATATTCTAATATATATTGTAATTCAAGTTTTAAAGAAAATTAATTATACGATTTTCTTTTTATTCGTATACAAAATAAAATGAATTTCTTTTATGACTAAATCATAAAAAATAAATATAAATAAAGTTTAATATTTATATCATTTTAAAGGTACTAATGAATTCATTTAATAATAGTATTTTCTCAAAAATATATTTTGTATATTTCAACTGAAAATGGTAATATATTAAAGAAGGAATATAAATAGAATATAATATTCAATTCGTATCAGTTTGTGACCTACACATTTTCGTAGCCTACACCTTAATTGGCATTTAATTCAGTTTTTATGATCAAGTTACCTTTGTTACGAAAATTTAAAAATTAACATGACCAAAATATTTTGATGTCAAATCGAAATATTTCTTTTTTTCTTTTACCAAAGTAATATATAGTAAATGTGTATTTCTACTATATATTGTTATGTAGATTCAAAGAGATAACATCAAAAAAAATCTGAAAAATATAAAGAATATGATAAACGTTTAAAGAAGTCTGAAAATGATAGAATAATCAAAAACTCTAAAAAGGATGGACATTATGAACACTCAAAGATATAACATGAAAATTAAAAAAAAAAAAAAAAAATTTCAAGAACGAATAATGTAGTTTTTTTTTTTTTTTTGAACGTCAAACTATTACTCCTAAAATACTTCTTTTGCCCCAAACTTACTTTCACCACCTAAATTCACACATGCCTCCGACGGGAGTCGAACAAGTGACCTCTCACTAAATCACCCCTCATACCAGATGGGAGGGTGTTGTTTTTGCATTATTATGAAAATTATTACATTGCAATAACACAAATAATTAGCTTAAAGTGTTTCGATTGCAATCACGAATAAGTAATTATTTGTATATGAGAATTAATTCTACCATACTCTTTCATAAATTAAAAAAATGTAGTTTATTTGTTTAATAAATGGTTAAAGACGTACAAATGTATGTTAGTTTACTAAAATTACTCAAATGACTAATCTAGCTAGTTATTTTTTTATGTCATTGGTACTTGTACTTAAAATTTATTATTGAGATGATACCTTTGATTACCGGTTCTACCGGTAAAGATCTTATATTTGTGTTTTAAGAAGTATTAAAGGATCTATATGCTTATGTGGATTTTATAAATTATTTATATAGATCAAAATCCACGTAAATCCACGTAAGCATCATGTTATTTAAAAAACGTGTTACGTTGTCATTCGAATCAGCAAAAACTGCTGTATCAATATAGTTACTAGTTACACATACTATGTCGACAAGTTATTTGGAGTACAAGTATCATCTGGTCAAATAAAAAGGTTAATAAGTCATTTATGTAAATTGAGAAAAGTATGTTGCATTTGTACGACTTTAACCCTTTAATAAATGATTATTTGGTCATTTTTCAAGTTAAAACGCAAATTCAAACACTTTAAAAATTGATTATCTGATAATTGTGATAGAAAATAACATAAGTTAAACCAAACACAAAATTTTCTGCAACACTTTTTGTTACAGCTGTTATTTAATTATTAGTTTCCAAAACGTTCCAACATTTTTTTAAACCCATATTCAAACAATCCCTGGATAAGGACAACTTGGTCATTAAACTAAATTAAACCAACAAAAGATGCACATTAAAAATTTGATCACAAAAATAAGGGCTAAACTGATAAAGAAAACTTTTTGAAGCTATTTTCATTCATATCTCATAATAAAAAAAAGTTGAAATGTATGATAAATATTTATTGTGTATAAATTCTTTCAACAAAAAGAGAGTTTTTTAGGGTTAATATCAAAAAAATCCTAAAATTTTTTTTTGTATTTTCATGATTAAATTTTTAAACTTTTTTTATTGTTCAAGTTTCTAAACTATTTGTCCTATTCAAAAGTGTGTATATTTGATATGTATGACTCGTTGTCAGACAAGTAAATTTAGTTTTCACTTGATTAATGTTGGAAAAAAACTCTCCATTTTTAAAATTTTACTGATTAAGGTCTCTAAACTTTTTGTTTTATCAGTTTCCGGTAGCCGGTCAAGACTATATATTTTTAAAAAAGATAAAATTTATTTAGTGACTTAAACGATTAGAAAAAAAATTAAAAAACTTAATTAAAAAAATAAAAAGTTTTGATAAGATTTTTTCAATTTATCCCATGTATTTTTGTACCCTGTTGATTATTGTTAGGCCATCACAAACAAACTGATGTGATATGCTGTCTTGTTAGGTGGGAGTGTGAGACCCATTTCTACATCGACGCAGACCACGTTTTATAAACTTTTGATTGGTTTATAACAAACTAGTTATCAACCCATTGTTAAGTGGATATTTTATAAATAATAATTAAAAATCTACGCAAATGTAAATTACATATAAAAATGTTTATTTTTTTTAATTAAATATGAAAACAATATTATTTTTACTTTTAGGGATAATTAAAATTTTCTTATTTTTCAATATGTATGAATAGTATTATTTTTTAAAACTTCTTATTTTTGAATATTTCTATGTATAAATAAAAGTATAAAAATTATTTTTAAATAGAACACAATTTAATATTTTTAAATTTTAAAAAAATATATTAAACATTTGATTATCAATATTGCATTATTTTTACTTTTTGAATATATAAAATAATGCATAGTTAACTAAACTTAGGAGTTAAATTTAAAATTTATTTAAATCATTTAAAAATATTATTGTTTTATTTATGGTAGTTTAGGAGTTAAATTTGAAAGTTATTTAAATCATTTAAAAAGATTGTTTTTTTTTATTTATAGTAGTTAAATTAAGTATTACTTAATTATCTTTTTACTTAAAGTTTAAATATAAATTAGGTAATTAATTAAAGAGATTATATATGGAAAATTGATCGGGAAAATAAACTTTTGGTTAAGCGAGGAAACAACACTTGGCACTAGACATCTTCTTTTATTAAGATATATAGATATGCATTTAAAAAAGTAATTTTTTAAAAAGATTTATAAACTTTTATTGTATCAACTAGTTTATTCATCCGCGTATTATACAAATATTTTTAATACATAATTTTTTTATATAAAATAAATATTGCCTAAAAATTAAAGGGCTAAAGCCATACAATCGTTGCATGCTTATTAAAGTGTACCGATATAGTACGTGTACTTTTTTAATAATCCAGATTAAACATGTACAATCTAAATCGTTCAAATATGATACCTAGGTCTACCAGTTACCGGATAAATTGGTTAAAAATATTATGTGTACAACGTTTTCCAGTTTCAGGATATGAGTTGACAAAGAAAATCTGATGTAGATTTAAACAATTACTTGTTGTAATCCACATATGATTTGAGTTGGCAATTTAGGTGATATGTAAGCTCAGTAAGAACACTAACACAAATCAGAATAACGCTAGGATATGAAAGAATCCTAATTGACGAAAAAGAAACCCTAGTTAACGAAGAAGCACGAGGAAGAAAAGAACGCAAATTAGAGGTAGTTTTCTATGTTTGGTTTATTCTCTTAAGCATTCGTATGAATGTATATATGTTCTAATTACTATTTGTTTTGATTGCCACATACAATGGTAAACAAACAGTACTTGAATGTAGTTGTACTTGATTGGATACCATGGTTGAAAGACCATCATGAAGAGGTTGTGTTATTTGAAGAAGAAGATATATGTAATGATAGTGACCTTGATGATGAACAAATACAACAATCCATAGGAATTGAAAACAAAGTTGAGAAAGAAGACTCATTTGGTACTAATGTGGAGGAGTCCTTTGATAATGTATTTGGGGATCAGAAAGCGGATGATTTGATACGTGAAGAGAAATGTCTGAATCTGAAGATCACAATTTAAAATGAGGATGAAAAGGATGATGATGAGGCTACAGATAGTCATTATAGGGTAAAGTCGAAGTTAAGGTATCCAAAGCAAAATCCATCACAAGAATGGAATACCATGAACCTGTCCTTGGAATGAGATTTTAAAGCCATGAGCAATTAAAAGAATGCATGATCAATTACGGGGTTGCTAATGGCTATTATGGTTTAAAAGGGATGACCACAACTCAGTATATGTACAATGTTGTAGAAATGTGAAAGAGGGTATCTGCGCTAGCAAAAAAAAAGGGAAAAAGGATATTCATTGTAGTACTAAAAGTAAGAAGAAGTTGCAAGTTATAGGTGCAAAAGGGAAGCAAAAAATGTCAGCAGGAAAAGCTAAGGATGTTTATCATTGTAGAATGTAAGCATCTTGGATGTCAAGTGAGAGATCTTTTCAGACTAAGACCATTGTAGAATACCATATTTGTGCAACAAAATATAACTTAGGGTCACTTGTTACTTACAAATGGATTGCATATCAATTTGCTAGTGAAATTGCTGAGAATCCAAATCTGAGTTATAGGCAAATAAAAGAAAAAGGAAGAAACAAGTTCTTGATTAAAGTGTCAATAGGCCAGTGTAAGAAGGCTAAACAGAGGGCATTATATGACCTGGAGAGTGGACTCAGACCATTATGCTAAATTGTGGCAATATGCAGAAGAAATAAAGAGATCAAATCCTGGTTCAACTGTCAACATTGATGCGTACACAATGCCTGATGGAAGCACATATTTTAACATGATGTATATTTGTTTCAAAGTACTTGACCCTCATTGTTATTAAAGAAAAAATGCTTTTATATATATGGTAGGTGTTAGCTGTGGACGAGGAGATGGTTGTAGGAGAGTCGTAGGCCTTCATGGATGTTTCTTGAAAGGTACATAGACGCCAACAATCAAATGTATCCCATAGTAGGGGCAGTGGTGGGTGTAGAAAATAGAGACAATTGATGTTGATTCCTTAGCAACTTACATGATGGTTCGAACATTGCAAATGGGTTGTATGTCACTGTGATACCAGGTCAATGGAGATAGAAGCTTACACTCTTCTGATAGAAAGAGATCCTAATACATGGTTTAGAGCATTCTTTGACATGGATAGAGCATGTGATGCAATAGAATATGGACTATTTGAAAGCTTAAACTCTGCAATGCTTGAATAAAAAAGCAAGCCCATCATCGCCATGCCTGAAGACAAGAATTTATGTTATGAAGAGGCTGAAGAAGATGGAGACGAAATTTGACGGTTAAATTGACTCGTAGTAGAAAAAACTAAGATAAAACATAAATCTTTTTTAAAATAAAAGTTTTATAAATTTGTGTATTAAACAACATGTTCTTTGAAAAAGAAATTATGTAAAATTTATTACTTTTGGTCGTCAACCCATGTATGTATGTGTGTGTGTAGATATATATATATATATATTTGGGTGGGTTCAATGGAGAACTTCGATGCATCGAAGAACCATGGAGAACCACAATGCATCGTTAGAAAATCGTAATGCATCACGTGGAAGTCGATGCATAACGCGGGAATTTGATGCATCACGTGGAAATAATTGCATCACGCGAGAATGCGATGCATTTGTGGTGGTGCATGGAGGTTCTTTAATGTTCTTCGATGCATGGATGTTCTCCATTGAACCCACCCTTATATAGACAGTGGATCTTTTGTGAACACTTTATTCGTTATAAACATTGTGAATAACCATAAAATAACTTTGAATCTTATGAATCATGTCACAGATACTATAAAGCTCTTCTATTAACCTATGAATCTTAATGGATCCTATGAATTTTGTTGAATTCTATGAATTTGTCGAATATTATGAATGTTGTTGAATCTTGTGAATCCTGTTACAAACACTGCAATAACCTTTTGAATGTTATGAATCTTATTGCAGACGTTTCTGTGAACCCTTTGAATCATATATATATATATATATATATATATATATATATATATATATATATATATATTCTTATGAACACTTGTTGATTAATATGGATGCTTATACGTATTTTTTTTATTTGTTCACAATGTTCACAACGAATAAAGTGCTCATAAAAATGATTTTGAATCTTATGAATCGTGTTACATATACTTTGAATCTTATATATATATATATATATATATATATATATATATATATATATATATATATATATATATATATATATATATATATATATATATATATATATATATATATATATATATATATATATATATATACACACACACACACACACAGAGAGAGAGGGAAGGGTTCTTCTAAGAACCTAAATATTTGTGAGAACCTAAGAACCATTTGGAACCATTAGATCAAGTAGATCTATGACTCAAATTGTCAAATGACATTTTTGTAATCATTTAGAACTTTGATAGTGGGGAATTTTGAAAATGTATGCAAATGGTATATTTGGAAGAAAAAAATATCTGTTTTTTTCTCTTTCTCTCTCTTACTTTTTTTCATTTTCATTTTCTCTTTATTTCATGAGAAATGATTTTTATAGTAAAAAAATATTTTTTATAACAATTTTTTTTCTATATAGAAAATTATTTAATTGCTAAAAAATTAACGAATTTTAGATAGAAATATTATGTGTCTATATAGAATGTTATATAATTCAATATTTTTTTATGTAGATTAACATTACTATTTATAATTTATGTAAAATGTTATGTTTCTTATATACTTCATATATTTTTATGTTTCTTATACATTTCTATATCTTTTATGTAGATTAACATTACTATTTATTATTTATGTAGAATGTTACATAGAATGATATGTAAGAACACATTTTTAACACATTACTATTCATAATCTATGTGGATTACCATTATTATTCATAATCTATATAGAATGTTACATAGAATGATATGTAATAACACAGTTTTAACAAATCACAATATCATAATTTATGTATATTAACATTACTATTCATAATCTATGTAAAATGTTACATAGAATGATATGTAAGAACACAGTTTTAACAAAGTACTATTCTTATCTATGTAGATTAACTTTAATATTCATAACCTATGTAGAGTATCGCGTATTCTACGTAAAATACGTTAAAAACATAGTTTTAACAAATTAACCGGCAAACATATTCTAAGTAGATTATTATATAATCTATGTAAAACATCATGTATTGTATATAGATACAATGATAACAATTTACTAGTACGGCAATAATACTATTTTACATAGATACAAACTAGCTACAATCTATTCTGTATAGAATATCATGTATTCTATATAGATACACCAATAACAAAATTCTACATAGATACAAAAATAGCTACAATTAATTCTGTATAGAATTTCATGTATTCTATATAAAGTATCATATATTTATAAAAATACAAACCAAATCTAGATATAATAGATAAAGACGTTGAACCATCAAAGACAGAACCGCTAGGAACTAGAACCTTCAACGAACCGATGAACGTAATCTATGTAGAATGTCAAGTATTCTATGTAGAGTATCGCGTAAATTG
The DNA here is from genome assembly GCA_020465985.1 of Centrapalus pauciflorus. NCBI lineage: Eukaryota > Viridiplantae > Streptophyta > Magnoliopsida > Asterales > Asteraceae > Centrapalus > Centrapalus pauciflorus. The sequence goes on along the minus strand of JAANYP010001831.1, from coordinate 63,294 downwards.
TCAAGTATCATATATTCTATGTAGTGTATCGCAGACGAACTGAAATAAAAAAACATTTCTTAACAAAAATATATACCAAAAACACATTTTTTAAACCAAAAACGTGTTTGAAAATAATTTTAAACTTCAAAATCCATGATAAATGAATCTGTCATATTCTATGTAGAGTATCGACGAACATATTCTACGTAGATTATCATGTAATCTACGTAGATTATCATATAATATACGTAGATTATCATATAATCTATGTAGAATGTAATGTAAAATGTCAAGTATCATATATTCAACGTAGATTACATGATAATCTACATTGAGTGTCGTAGACGAACTGAAACAAAAAAAGAATATTTTATTTTGACATTTTTTCAAACACAGGTAAGCAACTGATATAAAATATACCAAAAAGACATTTTTAAACAAAAAAACCATTAATCTTGTGAATCGTAAACAAAAACTTTTTTAACAAAAAACATCTAATAACTATTACATTCATTATAAATATAATATCTTACAAATAATATTCATTTATTGATCGTCGGACTTCTAGATCTTCGTTTCTTGACCAACCGACTTTCAAATCGTCAATTCTTGATCATCCGGCTTCCAAAATCGTGAGAGATATAAAGGGGAAGAAAGAGATCATCGTGGTTTCGTGATCGTGGCGGCATGGCAGGGCGGCGACTCATTTCTAACAGAGAAAATGAGAGTGATAAAACCCTAATGGAAAAAGATAGAAAGAGTAGAATGCTGGCATTACACCAAAAATGTGGAGAGCCAAATATGTTTTTTCTTCTCAAAATCCCATTTTGAGTCCAAGGGCTCTAAAAGGTTTCATAAGTTCTCCCATTGTTTTAAAGGTTTTAAAGAACCTCCATCTCTATATATATATAGTATAGTTTATAGTATATATATATGATATATATAGAATAGTAATAGGTCTGGATGTATAGATATATATGTATGGTGTATATATATAATAGGTATGTATATAAAGATATGTATATATATTGTCTATAGAACATATATCATATCTATTATCTATCTATCTCTACCTCGCGAAATCTCCCTACCTCCATCATATATCTTACTATATCGATCTCTTCTATATCTATCTCTCTATTTATATCGCTCTGGGCGCCTTGGCACGCCCCTACATTTCGTGTAGAACGTAGCACCCATCTCGTCCCTCGCTTCGCATCTCTACTGGTCGTGCTTCCACAGCGTTCCGTTTGGACTTAGTGCCCCAACGCCTTTCCTACGTGCTATTTGTTCCCTTCTTGGACAGGGTCCCCCCCGGCCCCGCTTAGCCCCTCGCCCCCCGACTTCGACCTTCGCACCCTCCCTCTCCTTTATTTCATCTTTCCCTTCAACCCTCCCCTTCCCTTTTCCTTTTTTTCCCTCCCCCCCTTTGCCCCTCCACACAACGAGAATTTTTAGACTCTTTAAAAACGACCGTCATGATCTATTGTTTCGAAAAATTTTACCGTGTTCATTTTTCGTACAAAAAAATTGTACCCCCGAACGATGCAATATATCATGGTGAATA
>JAANYP010001831.1:0-55516 GCA_020465985.1 Centrapalus pauciflorus | reverse complement strand
ACTCTACCCTGATGGCCTAGGAAATTGGGAACGGTTAAGATAGGATTTAAACTGTAACTTTCATAAATATATAACATGCACTCTTATGAGCAGCCGTAGATTAATCAAGCATGTAAAACATAACGAATTCTTAATTTAACTCATAAATTTAATTTTCAGCACTATGGCTGATGACGAGAGCCACAGTCATCCACGCGATGAGCAAGTTATCGTAGAGTCAGAGGATATAGAGCATTCTGACGGGGAGCGCGAGGATGAGGATGATTTAAATGATGATATTGGACCCGAGGGAGAGCCGTTGACCCCTCGTGAGACCTGGATGATGAAGTACATGACCCGTTATGTACGAGATGTTATGGATGAGAGTCGCGCGGAGGTGCAGCAGGGTTTCCAGGAGATTCGTGACTTGATTGCTTCATCCCGATCTGATGCGGGAAATCCTTTGGTATCTGCACCTACTGGCGGAGGTAATACTGTGGGGACCGAGACTGGCGGACAACGATCTGATCGTGCTTCGTTCAAGGCCTTTAAAGGGTTTGGGGCGAAAGAGTTTGATGGTACCATGGAGCCTGTGAAGGCTCTGGAGTGGCTCGAGTGTTCAGAGAGGGCATTTCGTCTGAGTGACTGCTTAGAGACCGATATGGTAGAGTATGCCGCAGGGATGCTAGTGGGCCCAGCGTTGACTTGGTGGAAAAATACTTCTAGGGCTATTGGTTCCGATCTGGTGGGGGCGATGACTTGGGCTCAGTTCAGGCATAGATTTCAGGATCAGTACTGTCCAGCTGACTTGACGAGGGAGATTGAGAGGCAGTTTCTAGCTTTGCGACAGGAGGGTCTGACAGTTCAGGAGTATGAGGCTGCGTTCAGGGAGAAATCCCAGTTTGTGACCAGATATGCGATGGATGAGGAGACGAGAGTAGACATGTTCGTGACGGGACTTCGATCTGAGATCAAAGAATTTGTGGAGATGCAGAGTTATAAGACTCTTGAGGAGGCAGCTATGAGTGCGCGAAAGCGCGAGCGGACGTTGTTGGGTCCTACTTCTACTTCTTCTTTGATGCCACCTCCCAAGAGGTCTCGATCTGACGGTTCATTCCAGAGATTTCAGCCTAGATCATCGGGTTCATCAGCTGGGGCTTCTAGGGGATTTTCTTCTGGGTCATCTGCGCCGAGGAGATTTGCTCCTCAGGGTTCTGTTAAGTTATATCAGGCTACATCTGGATCGCATGGTTCATCTTTTTCTCGACCGCAGCAGCAGCAGCAGAGATCGCAGTCCTAGGCACCGCGATATTGTCAGAGATGTGGCAGGAGACATTCGGGGACTTGTAGCGGGGTATCTACAGGTTGTCGAGCATGTGGCGATTCACGGCATGTTCGGGCTAACTGCCCGAAGTTTCCTCTTACTTGTTATGATTGTGGGGGATCTGGACACATGGCGAGGGATTGCACTCGTAGGGGGCAGAGACAGAGTATGAGTGGTAGTACTGCATCCGTGAGCCGCCCAGCTACAGGACAGACTCAGACTAGGAGAGACGACACTGTTAGAGTTCCAGCTCGTGCTTTTCAGATCACGGCAGAGGAGGCCCGCGAGACACCTGACGTGGTTACTGGTATCTTTTTACTTAACACCTTACCTGCTCGTGTGTTATTTGACTCTGGTGCGAACCGTTCTTTTATATCTGTTGCATTTGCACATCATCTGAGTGTTTCACCTTCTGTGCTACCTGCTCCTATATCTGTTGAGACCGCAAATGGGTCAGTTGTGAGGATTACTGATATTTATCTGGGTTGCATGCTTAGTCTTGAGGATCGTACTTTTACTATTGATCTTGTACCTATGATTATTGGGGGGTTTGATGTGATTGTGGGCCTGGATTGGCTGGCTGCCAATAATGCACACATTGTTTGCTCGAGGCGCATGGTTCGTATTCCGAGTGAGCAGGGTAGGGATATTTTTATTTATGGTGAGAGACGGCGGGGTGATTTGGGGTTGATATCTATGGTTAGGGCTCGTCGTTTTATGACGCGGGGTTGTGAGTCCTTCGTTGCTTATGTCGTTGATACGAGCGAGACAAAGAAGACCGCGGCTGATGTTCCGATAGTGCGCGAGTTTGCTGACGTGTTTCCCGAGGAGTTGCCTGGTTTACCTCCCGTGAGGGAAGTGGAGTTCCGTATTGATCTTGTACCCGGTGCAGCACCGATTGCTCGTGCGCCGTACCGTTTAGCACCTGCTGAAATGCAGGAGATGATGTCCGAGATTCAGGAGTTGTTAGATAGAGGTTTTATTAGACCGAGCACTTCACCTTGGGGTGCTCCGGTTTTGTTCGTTAAGAAGAAGGATGGTAGTTTTCGCATGTGCATCGACTACCGTGAACTGAATAAGGTGACTGTGAAGAACAAGTATCCATTGCCGCGTATAGACGATTTGTTTGATCAGTTGCAGGGTGCCAGTTGTTTCTCCAAGATCGATTTGAGATCTGGCTATCATCAATTGAGGGTTCATGGCGATGACATTCCCAAGACTGCTTTCAGGACCCGTTATGGTCACTTCAAGTTTTTGGTGATGCCTTTTGGCTTAACCAATGCTCCGGCAGCATTCATGGATATGATGAATAGAGTTTGTCGTCCGATGCTTGACCGATCTGTCATTGTATTCATCGATGACATTTTGGTTTATTCTAAGTCTGAGGCTGATCATGCCGTACATTTGAGGCAGTTGCTAGAATTGCTGAGGAAGGAGAAGCTCTACGCCAAATTTTCCAAGTGTGAATTTTGGTTGCCGAAGGTATATTTATTGATTTATTCTCGAGTCTAATCCCTTGTGAATTCTAACTTTTCTTTGTTGAGTTATCAAGTTCAGTTTCTTGGTCACACAATTAGTGGCGAGGGTGTATCTGTTGATCAGACGAAGATCGAGGCTATTCGAAATTGGGGACAACCCCGGAATGCTTCGGAGATTCGTAGTTTTCTCGGTCTGGCGGGTTATTATCGGCGTTTTATTCGCGATTTCTCTAAGATCGCAGTGCCCCTGACGGAGATGACGAGAAAGAATGTGAGATTTGTTTGGGGTGAGCCGCAGGAGCAAGCTTTTCAGGAGCTGAAGCGATGTTTGAGTGAGGCTCGGATTCTTTCCTTGCCAGAGGGTAATGAGGATTTCGTTGTTTATAGCGATGCATATTTACACGGTCTGGGGTGTGTTTTGATGCAACGGGGAAGAGTGATCGCTTATGCCTCGAGACAGCTGAAGGTTCACGAGAGGAACTACCCGACTCATGATTTAGAGTTGGCGGCAGTGGTGTTCGCGTTGAAATTATGGAGACATTATTTATATGGCACGAGATGTCAGCTTTTCACCGATCATAAGAGCCTGAAGTACATCTTCGACCAGAAGGAGCTGAACATGAGACAGCAGCGTGCCATGGAGTTGATTAAAGACTATGATTGTGAGATCCTTTACCATCCTGGTAAAGCGAATGTAGTCGCTGATGCGTTGAGTCGCAAACCCTATTCTGGTGTATTGTGTTGTGCGACAGCACGTCCTCCTGTGAAAGATTCCATGATTGTAGATCTTTTGAGATATCAGTCTGAGGCGTCATCGGCGGAGCATCTGAAGTCTGAGCGGATGGTTGGTTATATAGAGCGTCTTTCTCCTGATAGTCGCGGGGTATTGTTGTTTGATTCGCGAATTTGGATTCCTAGACTCGGTGGTTTGCGAAATATTTTGTTGGCTGAGGCTCATAATTCTCGATTATCTGTCCACCCTGGTACTACGAAGATGTATCGTGACTTACGTTATGATTTTTGGTGGCCCGGCTTGAAGCGAGACGTCGGTCGATTCGTTGAGCAGTGTACTACTTGTTTGCAAGTGAAGGCCGAGCATCAGAAGCCATATGGCAGTTTACAGCCTTTACCTATTCCGCAGTGGAAGTGGGAGGAGATTGCGATGGATTTTGTCACTACGCTCCCGAAGACACAGCGACAGCATGATTCGATATGGGTTGTAGTTGACCGACTCACGAAGAGCGCACACTTCATTCCAGTTAGGGAGAATTATTCGATGGATCAGTGGGCACAAATTTACATAGACGAGATCATTGCCAGACATGGGGTGCCTAAGAAGATAGTGTCTGATCGAGATTCGCGGTTTACTTCTCGGTTTTGGCAGAGCTTACAGAACGAGCTGGGTACGCGTGTTACTCTTAGCACGGCGTTTCACCCACAGACGGATGGCCAGAGCGAGCGTACGATACAGACTCTTGAGGATATGTTACGAGCCTGCGTGTTAGAGTTCGGTGGGAACTGGGATGCTCATTTGCCGTTGATCGAGTTTTCTTATAATAACTCGTATCATTCTTCTATCGGCATGGCACCGTTCGAGGCGTTGTATGGTCGTAGGTGTCGTACACCCACATGTTGGCGAGAGGTAGGTGAGAAACCTATTGGCGGACCAGAGCTATTGCAGATTGCGCACGACAAGATTCAGATTATTCGCGAACGATTGAGGGCTGCCCAGGATCGACAGAAGATGTATTCAGATAAGCGGCATCGACCGGTGGAGCTTGAGGTTGGTAGCTTTGTGATGTTGAAGGTGTCGCCCTGGAAGGGTATTATGAGGTTCGGCAAGAGGGGCAAGCTTAGCCCTAGATTTATTGGACCCTATCGGATTTCAGAGCGTATAGGTGCACAGGCATACCGATTGGATTTGCCACCAGAGCTGGCCGGTGTGCATGATGTCTTTCATGTCAGCTATTTGCGGAAATGTCTGAAGAATGCCGAGGAGATGGTGCCGACTCAGGATGTTCAGATTGATCAACGACTCAGATATGTTGAGGAGCCCGAACAGATAATTGATGAGAAGATCAGCAAGTTGAGGAATCGACAGATAGAGATGGTCTTAGTGAAATGGCGACATCACCGTGGACCGAATTATACGTGGGAGCCAAAGACGGAGATGATGGTGAAATATCCCGATCTGTTCAAATCTACATGATCTCGAGGACGAGATCAATCCAACTTGTAGGAGATTTTAACACCCGCTAATTTCGAGGTATTTAATTATTTATAAGGTATCATTTAAATTTGAATGTTAACGATAAATTAACTTTGATTGGAAATATTACATTTTTGTGAGATAATTTTTATAACATAGGACAATATTATGTGTGATATAGTGATTTAGTCATATAACTTTAATATAAACTTCAAAACAATGCAAGTGATAAATATATATATGCATGAAATATGCCATGATCATCATCATCATCAACCAACTTTTTTTTGCCATAAACCCTACGTATATATATATATACATATATAAAACCCTAGGAGATTTATTCATCTCAAAACCCACATACACACAATACATGATAAAATCTGAATATTTGGGCTGTAATTCAAGGGTTGATCAAGATTCCATCAACATTATCATCATCAAATCACCACACACCATTGCTAAACTTGAGGTAAACAATAAACTCAACCCAAGAATTTTATTCCCGTATTTGGTTTTGATTGATAATAGAACACATAGGAAAGAGTATAACTATTGTATATAAATCTGAAAATGAACAATCAAATGATATTATTATCATCACCTTCTTCATTATTGATTTAAAAACTTCAAAAGAATATCAATGGTGGTATAAATGGGTTTTGATATTCACATAAAAAAAAATATAAGTGTAAAATTTATAGAAATGTGATTAGAAATCATAATAGCATTTTAATGTTTAAATTTTGGATTCATGGATTGTTAGGTGGGTTTCAACATTTGATGTTTGATTTTGTTAAATGAACAAGAAAATAAACCTGGAATTTGGGAAGCAAAACAATAAATAGAAGTAGAAATAGGGGTGTGTGTTGGATGGGTTCGGCCGGCGAGATTCGGCGGTCGGCGGCGGCGGCCGGCGGCTGTCCATCTTTGCCTCTTTCCTTTTCTTTTCTTTCCTTTCTTCCTGTTTTAGTCCACCTAGAGGGAGAGATGAAGGGTAGTGGCGGTATGTGTGTGGTTTGAGTGGTGTGGGGTTCGACCGGGACGGAGGTGAGCGGCGGCGGCTCTTCCCTGGCCGGCGGCGGCGGTTTCCTTTTCTCTTTCTTTGTTCATTTCTGCTTGTGAACCGAAAGGAGAGGGAGAGTGGGAGAGGTGTACGTGTAGAGAGGTGTTCCGTGGTGGTCGGACCGTGCCGGATTCGCCTTGGCCGGCGGCGGCTGATGGGTTTCCCTGCTTGTGAGAACCGAGAGGGAGAGGAGAGGGATGAGAGAATTAGGGTTTCCTTCCTTTTGTTATTCTTTTAAATTGTTTGTGGGCTTTTTAATTTATTTTATTCTTTTTAGTTTTGGGCTCAATTAGTTTTTATTAATGGGCTATGTTAACTTATTTTTTGGGTTAATTGAAATATGAGTTTTGGGTTTATTGAGGGCTAAACACTTAATTTTCTTTTAGGTCATTTCTAGTTAGTTTAATTTGCATTTAGATATTTTAAATCACTAAATTTGGGATTGAGTTTGTTTAATTTTCTAAGTTCAATATAAATTCTTTTTAGGTGAAATTGTTATTTAGATTATATGATTATTGTGGATTTATATAAGGTACAAAAGAATATGTAACTTGATGACCCATTTAATTAATTTAATAAAGTAATTTAGATTTAAGAACTATTAATTGAATTGAATTTTCACTAAATTGAAATAGGAACTAATAGATAGAATTAAATATTCCATATGTAACATAATTTAGTTGTTCTAATCAAGTTGGTGCAATTTCAATTAATATTTTAATCATAATTGGGTTATTAATAGGATTTCGTTGGATTAACTTAAATGAATTTGGCAATTGATCGGTAAAATTATAGAAATTTTATCGATAGATTTTTATAAATTGTTATAGATTGATTATTATATCGTCAATAAATTAAATTAAGTTGAAACTTATATATGTAGACTTTTAACATAACAACTAATAATTAGAAGTACACCGAATTAATTACTAAAATATTAAATTAATAAATGGAATTGAATATCGGACATTTTAAATTATAAAGTTAAGGATATTGATAAATAGGCAATATACTTTTATATCAGGACTCTAATAATTCAGTTGAGACGTGTGGCTCTTGATAGTGCTTTCAGTGGATATCGAGTTGTCGTTTGGCGAGTACGGATTTGCGAGCACTGTGAGTAATTGATTTAATTTCATGAATGATCATTTATGATATGTTTGTACTGGTTATCTGATTCATTTCTCTTACCATGCTTATTCATTTCACTACCATGTTGCCTTTGATACATGCTATTCATTTCATTACCCTGAGTTGTTACATGATAACCCTTAATTTCCCCGGTATGCATACTGTGTATTTATGTGATGATTGCATGCCTGTGTGGCTGCATGTTATTTTTATACGCTGTAAGTCGGGAGTGCCGCAAGCTGTGTTACTGTGTATGCATTGCTGGGAAGGCCGGATGCTACACAGACTACCTATTCGTGGACGCACTGCTGGGAAGGCCGGGTGCTACACATGTTGAATTTGTGCCGATAATTGTATCATTCATATTATTCTGGTTTATTTGTGCTATTAAATCTGTTACTCGCTAGGTGACGGCTTACCCCGGTTGTGGGGGCAATTTTTCAGGTTTAGCTAATACGGGGAAAGCACCTGCTTCAGGGTCCAGGGTTTGAGAGCTCGTGGTATCAGAATGAGTTCCGCACTTTTCTGTTATATTTGCTAAAATTGTAATTGGGATGGGTAGATCCCTAGACTTTCAATTTGGTTGTAATAACTAGATTATTTATTTTTGCGTACTCTGAATGTTATGGTTTAGTTTATTATGCACTAAATTTGAGGTTTGAACTTAGATAACTTTTGTTATATTAGATTTTGAGGTTTATGTTGCAGAATTATAGCAAAAGCGCCGCGTTATTAGAACGGGGTGTTTCATCTACACACACATATAAGGTTGAGTTCTATGAAGTCCCGTATCAGAGAGGAGTTCTAAAATGTCATATTTTTTGTATATGTTCATTACGATAAAATATTTTATTTGATGCAAAACTATAATATACACGTGTTCAAAAGTGTATTGCAATCAACGAGATCACATCATTTGAAGTTATAACAATAAATAAAATTATTATATTTCATTCAAATTGTCAGTTTTCTAGTAGCGTAATTACTTATTGAGGTTATGAAGGTCATTTTTCATAATCACCGCATATCGCATTCCGGAGGACATTTGTGACGCAATTGTCCAACCCTTGGTAGGGCAAGACTGTCGACCTCCATTTCCTTCTATACCCCATCAACATGGGATCAGAATTTATTGTTGTAGTTGTTGTTTTAGGTATATAGGAAAGAGTTTAATAGAGAACCAGTATGCATTAAAATACCGTAAGAATCAGAATGTATCACAAGGGAAAAAACATATATAATGCATCACAGAGGAAACACAGTGCATCCCACGAGGAAGGATGGTGCACCACAATTCTTCCAGTGTGATGCACTATTCCTTCTCATGTAATGCACTGTAATTCTCACGGTTCTTCGATGTACACTAATTTTTCATTGAACCTTATCATAATATATATGTATGTATGTGTGTTTTCGAAGGGATACCATCATAAAAGAAATCATACGGATCCCCATGAAACATCCCATCTAGATCCAGTGGAGTGATATTGACAGTGGTACAACCTCATATAACAAAGCCATTGTATGTAAAATCCTTATTACCGAAGAACTATTTACATAAATATAATTGTTTATTGTATATTTGGTTTTCAAAATGTAATGTCATATTTAATTAACTTTGGATAAAGTAAAAACAATGGTTGATTAGTATTGATTATATATGATATTAAAAAGTGAATTAAATAGCAACCAAGCAGAAACAATGATTATTTTATTAAATAATGGAAGCGATATACAAATTGACTTTAAATCCCTAAATTGAAAAGGAACATAATGTCAAAGAGATGAAAACTTATGACATAGTCAATTTCAAAAAGAATAGCAAATGCATTGTTTTTTTCTCTATTTTTTTTTTTAGAATTTTCATGTATTGGTTTCCTTTTTAACACTTGTTATATGAGTTTATTACGAAAAAAACCAACACGTTTTTACGTTTTTGTCTTTTCATGTTATTCTTTTTCATAAAAGTTTTTAAGTTAATTTTTTTTGGTTAAGTGATATTTGGACATTAGAACCCACATAAGCATAATTAGTAAACCGAGTTTTAAAAATCTAAAAAACCGAGTTCTAATGTCCATATTTCACTAAACCAAAAGCAAAAAAATAAACTTGAGAATTTTTATGGAAAAAAAATAACATGCAGAGACGAAACGTAAAAAACGGAAAATCATATTGGTTTTTTCCTAATAAACATTTGCTTATGATTCTGTTTCTTTTTTTTTTTTTTAATCCTCTTTTGGGGAATAGTTACTAAACTGCACGATTTTGTCATATTTCTAAGGGTACTCTTTTTGTTGACTTCATATTCATTTGCAAGTTCTCTCAATTTTATTATGAATACTTGCATGTTTAATATTGTATTCTATTTCGAAATATTTTTTAAAAAAATTGCATTATTTAATTACAGTACATAAAACAAAAATGTTTATTACATTTGGAAGATAAATACCTTTGTTAATTTATATCTGCATTAACATGGATACAATATTATTTTTATATATTTTCTTCGATTTCAAGCATAATTGCACACACAAAAAAATAATAAACGTTTCTCCTTTTAATTAATATAAATTGATTTGTAAATTAATTGACTATACTTATTAAGTGAATATATGCAATAAAATAATTTGGATTAAATCAAGGTAGAATATTATAAAATTAAGCCACACTCAGATGTTATCCATCATTTTTAACATAAATAATAGTCAAACATACTTTTATTAATCGATATATTTGTTAAAATAGAAGAGTCGGAGTTATATATATATATATATATATATATATATATATATATATATATATATATATATATATATATATATATATATATAGGGAGAGGTTCTTTTAAGAACCTTAAAGATGGTGAGAACCTAGGAACCTTTTAGAACCATTGGATCAAAAGGGTATTTTTGGAATAAAAAATATTATCTTTCTCTCTCCACCTTTTTTATTATATGCATCTTTTTCTCACTTTCTCTCTCTTACTTTTTTTTTTCATTTTCATTTTCATTTTCTTTCATTAGAATTGATTTTAATATTAAAAAAACGTTTTTTATAAAAAAAATAATTTTTTTCTATATAAAAAATTATTTAGGGTAAATTACAATTTTCGTCCCTGTGGTTATACACAAATTATGGTTATCGTCCTTTTAATGATTAAATTACGATTACAGTACTTATAGTTGACAATTTATTATGCATTTGGTCCCTTTGTCCAATATTTTTTCAAAATGACGATTTTGCCCTTTTATTTTTATTTCAGTTTTGGTCCTTGATCAAATTATTTCTTTTATTTCATTTTATTAATAGATTTTTTTATTCTTTTACTATTTATTTAATATATTTTCTATTCTTTTATCATATTGTCTAGTTATTACTATTAAAATTCAATTGAAATAAAAGGTTATTCAATATGTTTTATTTATTTATTTATTTGATATTATTATTTATAGTATTAATATTATAATTTTGTTATGATTTAAGTATTTACATGACTAAGTAGTAATCAATGAAAATAACTTGTATATGACCTAATTTAATATGTTGTATTTTTGTTAATTATTGTTATAAATACTATTATTATCGTCCATACACATTGATTTTAGATATACGTTGAACTATTTATATATTTATTTTTCTAAATGTGTATTACTTTTCATTTATAAAATTTGAAACTATTTATGCATTTAATTTATTTATCTATTCTCTTTATTATATGTTACATTCATATAAATACTTATATATTTAATATTTTTTTATTCAAATTAATTTAATTATTTAGTTTTTATCTTAACCAAATATATAATTTAACGTGTTTTCTATTCTAATTTAGTTATAGGGTTAATATTGAAAAAACCCCACGGACTTTCATGTAATTATCGATTAAGTCACTGAACATTTTTTCCGAGTGTTTAAGTCCCTAAACAAATTTTGTCTTATTCAAAACTATATATTTTTAACCTGCTACCTGCTTAACAGGTAAAACACTTAGTTTCTCGAATAGTTTATTATTAAAAAAACCAACTTTCTTTTTCAATTTTTACGATTAAGTCACTGGACTTTCTTTTTTCTTGTTTAGGTCACTATACCGTTTACCGGTTAGTGACCTGCTAAACAGGTCAAATATATAGTTTTGAATAAGACAAAAATTTTCCAGGGACTTAAACACTTGTAAAAAAAGTACAGTGACTTAATCGATAAATTCATCAAAGTTCATAGGGTTTTTTCAATATTAACCCTTAGTTATACCATAAAGTTAATGGTCAGATAAACCTTATACATATAACTTAAGGAAACCCATAATTGTTGTAATTATAACTTAATGAAATATATAATTATTTCATAAAGTTAAAAAATTAAATTAATTTATACATATAAATATGTAAAGTTTACATATCTTGTTAATTTTAAACTATATTTTTTGTTTAACAAATAGTAAATATATTAAATAAATAGTAAAAAATAAAAAAGCTATTAATAAATTAAATAAAAAGAAATAATTTGATCAATGACCAAAACTGAAATAATAAATAATAATGAAAGGGCAAAATCGTCATTTTAAAAAAAATATTGGACAAAGGGACCAAAGACATTATAAATTGCCAACTATAGGTACTGTAATCGTAATTTAATCATTAAAAGGACGATAACCATAATTTGTGTATAACCACAGGGACGAAAATTGTAATTTACCCAATTATTTATTTGCTAAAAAATTAATATATTCTATATCTTTTTATGTAGATTAACATTATTATTCATAATCTATGTATAATGTTATGTTTCTTATATATTTCATATATTTTTATGTTTATTATACAAATCTATGTCTTTTTTGTAGATTACTATTACTATTCATTGTGTTTTTGGTATATTTTATATCAGTTGCGTACCAAGTGTTCGATAAAATGTCTAGATGAAATCTTATTTTTTTTGTTTCAATGTGTTTTTGGTATATTTTATCATTTAATCTACGTAGAATATATGATACTTGACATGCTACATAGATTGCATGACATTCTACGTAGATTGCATGTCATTCTATGTAGATTGAATTTCATTCTATGTAGATTGAATGTCATTCTACGTAGATTGCATGACATTCTACGTAGATTGTACATAGAATATGTTCGTCGATACTTTACGTAGATTGCATGCCATTCTACGTAGATTGCATGTCATTCTACGTAGATTGAATGTCATTCTACGTAGATTGCATGTTATTCTACGTAGATTAACAGTTTTATTCTATGTATTTTTGGTATATTTTATATCAGTTGCATACAAAGTGTTTGATAAAATGTCTAAATGAAATCTTATTTTTTTGTTTCAATGTGTTTTTGATATATTTTATCATGTAAAATATGTACAATATATGATTTTTGACATTTTACACGACATTCTACATAGATTGCATGACATTCTACGCAGATTGCATGACATTCTACGTAGATTGAATGTCATTCTACGTAGATTGAATGTCATTCTACGTAGATTGCATGTCTTCTACATAGATTGCATGACATTCTACGTATATTGTACATAAAATATGTTCGTCGATACTCTACATAGAATATGACAGATTCATTTTCAATGTTTTATAATGTAGATTATTTGTAAAATATTAGATATATATGAATGTAATAGTTATTAGATGTTTTACATGATAATCTACGTAGATTACATGATAATCTACATAGAATATATGATACAAGACTACTTGTAAAAAATCACACATAATCTATGTAGATATATTTCATATATTTTTTTGTTTCTTATACACTTCTATATCTTTTTATGTAAATGTACATTAACATTCAATGTGTTTTTGGTATATTTTATCATGTAATCTATGTAGAATATATGATATTTGACATTCTACATGACATTCTACGTAGATTGAATGACATTCTACGTAGAATGCATGTCATTCTACGTAGATTGAATGTCATTCTACGTAGATTGCATGACATTCTACGTAGATGGAGTGACATTCTATGTAGAGTATCGACGAACATATTCTATGTACAATCTACGTACATTGGACAGATTCATTTTCCATACTTGATAATTAAAATTGTTCGTAAGATATTATATTTATAATGAATGTAATAATTATTAGATATTTTACATGATAATCTATGTTGATTACATCATACTATTCAATGTGTTTTTGGTATATTTTATCATGTAATAATCTACGTAGAATATATGATAATTGACATTCTACACGACATTCTACGTAGATTGCATGTCATTCTACGTTGATTGCATGTCATTCTACGTATATTGCATATCATTCTACGTAGATTGCATGTTATTCTACGTAGATTAAATGCCATTCTACGTAGAATGCATTACATTCTACGTAGATTGTACATATAATATGTTCGTCGATACTCTACATAGAATATGACAGATTCATTTTTCATGTTTTATAATGAAGATTATTTGTAAGGTATTAGATTTATAATGATTGTAATAGTTATTGGATGTTTTACATGATAATCTACTTAGATTACATGATAATCTACGTAGATTAAATAATAATCTAAATAGAATATAATAGAAGACCACTTGTAAAAAATCACACATAATCTATGTAGAATGTTATGTTTCTTATATATTTCATATATTTTTATATTTTTAATACAATTCTATATCTTTTTATGTAGATTAACATTACTATTCAATGTCTTTTTGGTATATTTTATATCAGTTGCATACCAAGTGTTTGATAAAATGTCTAAATGAAATTTTTTTTTTGTTTCAATGTGTTTTTGATATATTTTATCAAGTAATCTACGTAGAATATATGATATTTGACATTCTACACGACATTATACGTAGATTGAATGTCATTCTACGTAGAATGCATGACATTCTACGTAGAATGTACATAGAATATGTTCGTTAACATATTCAATATAGAAAAAAAAAATTCTATATAGACATATATTTTTCTATATAAAATACGTTATTTTTTAGCAATTAAATAATTTTGTATATAGAAAAATAATTTTTTTTTTATAAAAAACGTTTTTTTACTTTAAAAATCATATATAATGAAAGAAAAATAAAATGAAAATGAAAAAAAGTAAGAGAGAGAAAGAGAAAAAGCAGATTTTTTTTCTTCCAAAAATACCATTTTCACACATTTTCAAGATTCTCCACTATCAAAGTTCAAAATAATTAAAAAATTGCCATACAATATATCAACCATTGATTATCATTAATCCAAAGGCCATAAAAGGTTTTTAGGTTCCCACATTTTTTATGGTTCATAGAAGAACCCTCCCCTATATATATATATATATATATATATATATATATATATATATATATATATATATATATATATATATATATATATATATATAGAATCAGGTTTATCAGCGTACCTATAGGATTCCAGCGTACCCTAATGTGAATGATCATTCACATATATTTTTTTTGAATAAACATGTATAAGACAACATTATAAGACTTTTTTCAAAAGGAGCAACATCATAAATCTTGTGAATGATAAAAAAAAGATCATGTGAATGATCATTCACACCATTCACATTGTGTGAAATGACCATTCACATGGATGACCATTCATATAAATATGCATTGAGCATTCACATAATTTTTAAGGACACAGAAAGTATGAATGTATGTGAAATTCATATATCATACGTATAACATCAAATTAAACATGGTTACGAGAGAAAAAAATTAAAAAAAAAAGTTTTTTAAGGTTGGTACCTTCGGATGCACTTGATTTCGAGAGCTACTTTTTTGAACCCGACTCTTTATATATATATATATATATATATATATATATATATATATATATATATATATATATATATATATATATATATATATATATATATATATATATATATATGTACACACACACACACTTGATGGTACCAACTTTAAAAAACTTTTTTTTAAATTTTTTTTTCTCGTAACCATGCTTAAATTAATGTTATACGCATGATATATGAATTTCACATACATTCACATTTTCTATGTCCTTAAAAATTATGTGAATGTTCAATGCATCTTTATGTGAATGATCATCCAAGTGAATGATCATTCACACCATTCACATGCTCATTTTTTACCATTAACAAGTTTTATGATGTTGCTTCTTTTGAAAAAAAGTTTTATAATGTTGTCTTATACATGTCTATTCACAAAATATATATATGAATGATCATTCACATTAGGA
The DNA here is from genome assembly GCA_020465985.1 of Centrapalus pauciflorus. Classification (NCBI taxonomy): domain Eukaryota; kingdom Viridiplantae; phylum Streptophyta; class Magnoliopsida; order Asterales; family Asteraceae; genus Centrapalus; species Centrapalus pauciflorus. The sequence continues at coordinate 40,105 of JAANYP010001831.1, read as the reverse complement.
TACACTGTAATATCATAGGTACGCCATATATATATATATATATATATATATATATATATATATATATATATATATATATATATATATATATATATATATATATATATATATATATATATATTTGTGTGTGTGTGTATATATATATATGTATGTATGTATGTATGTATGAGGATGGGATCCAGTGAGCAGGGCCGACCATTACCCTGTGCAGGGTGGGCAACTGCACAGGGCCCCAAACACAATAGGGCCCCAAAAATTTAGGTTATATACGTACGTAATTGAGTGTCTACTTTAAAACCCAGTTTTACTTTGTAAAAGAACGCTTAGAACAAACCCATTTATGCTTCATCAGCGTTGCTTTACCTACTTGTTCCAACATCTTTGCAAATTTTTAGAATAAATCACAGCCTCGTAAATCATAATATGAACGCTATTGACTGATTTGTCATCTTCTCTACCAAATATCACATTTTCTACTGAAAGTTTTTTACATGAATTGCATTTCGTTGGTAGCATTCCTATAAACTTACCTTTTTGATTTTTAAAACTCTGATCTCTCTTTTTCGTGTTTGTTTCTCCTCTGGCCACCACCTTGATGCTCGTCAGCTCATTGGTGTGCTCCAACGTTGGCCTCCAGAGACGCTTTCTTGTGAATCTATTTCTCTCTTAATGTCTAGCTCTTAGATTTTTGGAGTTTGTAGAATGAAGCTAGGCGGTGGTGTGTAGGTGTGTAGCAGGAGGTAAGTTGCACTTCCCAAGCTTCAAAAGGATTAGTAGATGTACTACAAGGATATGGATGTAGTACACTTAACATTTAATATTAGATATCATCATTATCATCTCTTTTTTTTTTTTTTTACTTTCTAAATTTATATAATGATAGTTTCTAATTTGGTTTTACTTTGATTAATAGGATAGAGCGATTTAAATGATATATAAATTTTGGATGATCTTTACATCATTTGTTTATGGTATTACCGTACTAATATATTACTTCAATATGTATAATATACTTGATATAATTCATTTTGATATTTAAAAAACGTATTACTAATTCAAGAATGTGAAATAAATTGACGTTAAGATGATTTATTTATGTATAATGTATCACCTAATTAGACTAGTTATATACGATTTTTCGAATAGGGAGGTGAGTTTATACACAACCTTTTTTTGTTATTCATAATAATTGATGTTAGGTAGTTTTGTACATTCTGTAATATATAATTGTTAATTATTGTGTATGATAAAAAATTATTATGTACAGTCATTCCTTCTGAAATAATATATGAATTTAGTAGATATGTTAAAAACTTTGTGTGTGAAGGGCCTACTTTGTATTTATGGAACAGGGCCTCCAAAATCCATGGGACGGCCCTGCCAGTGAGCACCATTTATATATTGAGCACCGTGCGCACCAATTGACATAAGCTTTTATCGATAAATTTATATATATATATATATATATATATATATATATATATATATATATATATATATATATATATATATATATATATATATATACATGTTTAAAAGCAATAGAAAATAAGTTTTCAAAAGGTTCATTACATTCATTGGCTTTAATATACTATGATTCATTGGATTCATTACATTCTCAAAATTTTATATGTAAAAACATCAATGCGTTCTTTACGTTCAATAAATCAAACATTAACAAGTTTCATTTGGTTCATTGACTTCAAATCATGAAAATAAGTCATTCATAACATGCATAAGCTTTAAGTGATGTTGATTTGTCGATTTTTGATTGGTGCTCACGGTGCTTAATATATAAATGGTGCTTACTTGATCATCATCCTATATGTGTGTGTGTGTATATATATATCACATATAAATGACTAAATAAAATCAGAAACATATGTACTTAAGGTTAGTTTTTGAAATTTTATTCTTCTTACCCTCAAACTACTTGAAAAAAATTACTTAAAGTTGCTTATAATTTTAGGAGTTTATTGTTTTAAAAGACTTTCGAAAAAAAAAAAAAATCATTCAAATGCACCTTACGGGGCTTATAAAAAGTAATGATGTTTAGTAGAGGGAATTGAAGTGAAAGTAACAAATACAAATTATTAGTTAGGAGACTTAACTAATTCATTTATTCAAATTCTCTACGGATGCTTAAGTTGAATCATTATTGTTATACCTAGAATTGTGATAGTTTCAGGGATCTAAATGCAATTAATGAAACTTAGTTTTGTGGCTATTTTGTAAGGATTCAAACTTTAATGTAAATGGGTTAAGACCAAAAGGTCAACCCATGTGTTTGGATAGTATTTGGATTCATTTAGTTTGTTTATATATAGTTGGTTTTCTAGGTTTGCATGTAATCTTACAGCAAGTTTTGTACGTACGATTGAAGTGCAATTTAAGGTTTCTCTAATCCTTGAATGTTCATATTGTTCTTATAATTATCATATTGTTCTTCATGTTCCTGATTATATTGTTGATTATATATTGAATATTGAATGAATGCTTCATATATGGGAATTACAATTCTTATCAGAGCCTAAAGATTGGTTTTAAAGTGTTTATACCTGTTGGAAAAAAGTGTAAATTTTTCAAAGGAAAAAGTGGTTTTTCCATGGTTTTGGACCAAATATAATTATATATAATTGTGATATATATAATAATATTGTGTGGGTTTGTGTTCCCCTTGAAGAGAGGATTCCAACGATATAAAGAACGTCCAAAACGGAGCTAAGATGAATGAGATATCGATGCTCAAAGATTGGTGTTTGGAATGAAAGAAACATCTTCTAAGTGGGTGAAGAGAGTCCCACATAGGAAGGAAGATGAAACCAAAGTGGGTTTATAAGGAGGAGTGTTCAAAGCCATGGCAAGATTGTTTGTGGTTTTACTCCAATGCCTACCCGCGCGCAAGGGGAGGGGTGCAAATCTTGGACCTCGAAGGCTAAAATCCACTGAACTTGTGTACGCCAGCACCTGCGGACACGAATGCAGCTCCGAAAATCAGGGCTTCATGAAACCTGTTCTGGACAGAGTGACTGAGCAGGCTTTGTCAAAGCTGTCCAGTAGTGAACAGCCCGAGGCCAAACTGTCCGGCGAGCAGGTTTCGTACCAGAACTGATAATTAAATCAGCGGCTGACTGATTTAATGAGCTGTTATTATTTGGTTTCAACACATAATTACTCATGATTAATTGACAATAAACCTTGCAATAATGGAATATTACAAAACAGTTTTTGTAATTAAAAAGATGATATTAATTTTGTTGTTTCAACTCAAATTTCCTATAAAATAATAGGAGATTCAACACACCAAATTATTTGAAACATTTCTGGAAACACTTGAGATATTTGAAAGGTTTTACACTTTAACGGCGAGACATTGCTGCTTCCAAGAACGAAGATCACTTTGAATTCACGTGTTTTTTCAGGCAAGTTGGTTACCTCCGGCAGTACACGCTGCTTTGGCTGTTGTACCCTGGGAAACAGACTTCGAATCTGTTTTAAGGGAATCGTGTCAAACACGAGACTCAGCCTTTATTTTTCGCATTGTAATTTATTTTCCGTATTATTATTTCTTTTATTTGTAATTTTAATTTCCGTACTTTATTTATTTCCGTGTATTGTAATTTCATTTCTTGAATTGTAATTCGTAATACATATCTTATATTTTATAATTGGTATCGGGCTCACTATCCCTACAATCTTAAAACATATTTTACAACCACGATACCGGTTATAAAATTAGGAATTTTAAAGAAATTATTTCTTCGATTCAAACAAGTTTTGTCTCGAAGTAAAATTTCTATTACATTATTGTTTCGATTCAAACAAGTTTTCTCTCGAAGCAATTGTGTTTCCATTTCATATAATTATTTCTGTTTCGTTACAAACGAGTTTTGGTTTCGAGACGGATTTAATTTTTGCAACAGCCTTGATTAAGTGTTTAATTTGAACGGCAGATTCGATTATTCACTTTTGGTTTCTTAAGCATTGAACGGATGATTCAATTTTAACTTTTAATATAAAATTTGTTATTATTCTCGTACGGCTTATAAGTGGTTGAATGAACGGTTGATTCATTCTTCACTTTGGTGTTAAGTTGAACGGCAGATTCAATTTTCAATTTCAGTGATAAAAGTTGGTTATAATAAAAGATTTAATTTTATTATAAACTGATTAAATTGAACGGTTGATTCATTTTTCACTTTGATGTTATCACTTTGGTGTTAAATTGAACGGCAGATTCAATTTTAGTGATAAAGTTGGTTATAATAAAAGATTTATTTTGTTTTAAAGTGATTAAATTGAACGGTTGATTCAAGTTTGATCAATTAAAGGATTTGACTTTGTTTATAATAAAAGTGTAATTTTATTATAAAGTGGAAAATTTTCTTTATTAAAAATTATAAAGAATTTATTTTCTTTAAATGTTAGGTGGAATTGTGTCACGGCCGATGACTTCAATTATAACATCTATTGCTAAACCATCGATTAAGAAGATGGTTAATTTGATTGGAGTTCAAAATGAGAATAATTTTGCCAATCATATTGAGAAATCAGAATTGCTTTCTGATTTAGATCTTGAACCATGTGTGGTTCTTGAAGGCAACGGTGAAGTTGCAAGTGTGATGAATGTTAATATCACCGCAATGGTTTCTGATGTAGAATTGGTAAGATCTGAACTGAATGAATGGTGGATTGACACTGGTTCTACCCGACATGTGTGTTCGGAGAAAAGTTTGTTTACTACTTTGAAAGTAGTTAATGGAAAAAAGATCTTCATGGGAAACTTTGATACGGTTGATGTCAAAGGTGAAGGCGATGTGATCTTGAAGATGACATCCGGGAAAGATCTTAAGTTGACACATGTTTTGTATGTACCGGAAATTCGAAAGAATTTGGTTTCCGGATGGCTGTTAAATAAGTTTGGATTTAAAATGGTTTTTGAATCGAATAAATTTGTTTTGACCAAGAATGGTCATTTTGTTGGAGAAGGTTTTGCTTTGAATGGAATGTTCAAAATAAATTTGATGATTTTGAAAAGCAATTTAAATAAAACGACTACAAATTCGGTTTATTTGACAGAGTTTTATGACGTATGGCATGGTCGTCTTGGACATGTCAATTTTAATTCTTTACGTCGTTTAATTAAGTTAAATTGCATTCCATCTTTCATATTGATTCAAATTATAAATGTCAAACTTGTGTTGAAGCCAAACTTACAAGATCGTCTTTCCAATCGGTTGAAAGAATAACCGAACCACTTGATATGATTCACACGGATGTGTGTGATTTAAAATCCATTCCTACGAGAGGTGGTAATAAGTACTTCATCACGTTTATTGATGATTGTACAAGATATTGCTATGTTTACTTGATGAAAAGTAAAGATGAAGCAATCGAGAAGTTTGTTTTATACAAACAAGAGGTTGAGAACCAACTCAACAAAAAGATTAAGGTTGTAAGAAGTGATCGAGGTGGTGAATATGTGTCACCGTTTGCGAATTTATGTGCTCAACATGGAATCCGACACGAATTCACCGCTCCTTACTCACCTCAACAAAATGGTATTGTGGAAAGAAAAAAACTGAACATTGAAAGAAATGGTGAATGCCATGTTAATAAGTTCGGGAATGAGCCAAGAAATGTGGGGGGAAGCTATCCTCTCGGCTACTTATCTTTTGAATAAGATACCCTGCAAGAAAATGGATAAAACACCGTATGAACTTTGGATGGGAAGAGAGCCATCCTATAAGTACTTACGAGTGTGGGGGTGCCTAGCAAAGGTTGTTGTACCGGCACCTAAGGCTCAAAAGATAGGACCTAAAACGGTTGATTGCATATTTATTGGTTATGCACATCATAGTAGTGCCTATCAGTTTCTTGTGTATGAGTCTAAAAATCCAGAAATTCACAAGATTACCATCATGGAATCAAGGAATGCATCCTTCTTTGAGAATATATTTCCTTGTTTACAAAAGGATCGTGCTAGTTCGTCTAAATCAATTGACGAGAATGTCCAAGATGAGACATTAGAACAACCTGAAAGACAAGATGTTGCGCCTAGAAGAAGTAAAAGGAAAAGGGTTGAAAAATCATATGGAGATGATTTTGTCACTTACATGGTTGAAAGTGAACCCAAAACTTACCGAGAAGCGGTAACTTCTTCTGAAGGACCTCAATGGAAAGAAGCCATCAAGCGTGAAATTGAGTCAATTTTACAAAATCATACTTGGGAACTAGTGGACCTTCCTGAAGGTTGTAAACCACTAGGTTACCGATGGCTTTTTAAGAGGAAAATGAAACCTGATGGTTCCATTGATAAATATAAAGCACGGTTGGTAATCAAAGGTTACAAACAAAAGGAGGGTGTTGACTTTGATACATATTCGCCGGTGACGCGAATAACATCCATTAGATTGGTGCTTGCGATTGCCGCAATAAGAAATCTAGAAATGCACCAAATGGATGTGAAGACGGCTTTTCTAAACGGTGATTTAGAAGAGGAAATCTACATGGAGCAACCCGAGGGTTTTAGTGCTCCCGGATGTGGAAAGAAAGTTTGTAGGCTTGTTAAGTCATTATATGGCTTAAGGCAAGCTCCCAAACAATGGCATCAAAAGTTTGACCACGTCATGCTAGAATGTGGATTCAAAATTAATGAGTGCGACAAGTGTGTGTACACGAAAGATACAAAACATGGATATGTCATTCTTTGTTTATACGTAGACGATATGCTTATCGTTGGTAGTAACGAAAGAATGATTAATTCAACGAAAGAGATGTTGAAATCCAAATTTGACATGAAAGACACGGGTTTAGCGGAAGTGATTCTTGGTATTAAAATCACACGAACCCTAGATAGTCTTGTATTAAGTCAAACTCATTATGTGGATAAAATTCTTGAGAAATTTAGTAATGGTGATTCTAGTATAGCTAGAACTCCAATTGACACTAGTCAACATCTATCGAAAAATAGAGGTGAAAGTGTTAATCAACTAGAATACTCAAGAATTATAGGCAGTCTAATGTATCTAATGTCTTGTACCAGACCGGACATAGCATATGCTGTAAGCAGGCTAAGTAGGTACACGAGTAATCCGAGTCGGATTCATTGGAAAAGTGTGATACGAGTACTTCGGTATTTGAGATATACTCGAGAGTACGGACTGCGTTATGAGAGATATCTAGCTGTGATAGAAGGATACAACAATGCGAATTGGATATCTGATATAAAAGATTCTAGATCTACAAGTGGATATGTATTTACACTTGGTGGGGCTGCTATTTCTTGGAAGTCTTCCAAGCAAACAGTGATAGCGAGATCTACGATGGAATCTGAATTCATCGCATTAGATAAATGTGGTGAAGAAGCTGAATGGTTACGTCAATTTATTGAAGACATACCAAAGTGGCCGAAACTCGTTTCAGCCGTTACTATACATTGTGATAGCCAATCTGCGATTGGTAGAGCGCATAGCATAATGTATAATGGTAAGTCAAGACATATTAGACGTCGGCATAATTCGATACGACAACTACTCTCAACAAGTCTTATTACTATTGACTATGTGAAGTCAAAAGATAACATTGCGGATCCGCTTATGAAAGGCCTAAATAGAGAGTTAGTTTTGAAGTCGTCAAAAGGAATGAGACTAAAGCCCATGAATGAATAAATTCATACGAAGGAAAACCTTACCTTGTTGACTGGAGATCCCAAGATCTTGGTTCAAAAGGACAACCTATTTGTATGAATAAAGTGTGGTCACTGTGGGGGGTTGTGAAAAACTCCTAGTCCATTCCTATATGATTTCTAGAAGAAAATCATTTTAGTGACAATGAGGTTAAGCATTTTATAATGATTCGGTCGAAATCATTTATGCTTTTAATGATTCGGGAGAAAACACCTATGTGAGAGAGAAGTGGGGTCGCTTCGAGTGGAATTGTAGGGGCACAATTCTTAGTAGCTCTCGCAGAACCAGGCTAGTGTTCCATGACCATAACGGACACGACTATGAGGAGTTAACCTTGTTAGGGAGATTCTTGTGTGAAGTGTATTGTCGTCTTCACAAATGGTAGTTCAGTTCAAAGACATCGAGTTCTACTGACGGCTAGAAGACTAAGTGCATTTCATAAGGGAAGGTTCATGGGTTTACACCTACCTATCCTATGCAAGATTTCAACCATTGAAAATTCATTGGAATTTTATGTGTCTTCGATCAATCTCATATATGTGGGGGATGATTGGAATGTGTTTTCGATCGATCTCTCATTCATGTGGGGGATTGTTGGAAAAAAGTGTAAATTTTTCAAAGGAAAAAGTGGTTTTTCCATGGTTTTGGACCAAATATAATTATATATAATTGTGATATATATAATGAATATTTTGTGGGTTTGTATTCTCCTTGAAGAGAGGATTCCAACGATATAAAGAACGTCCAAAATGGAGCTAAGATGAATGAGATATCGATGCTCAAAGATTGGTGTTTGGAATGAAAGAAACATCTTCTAAGTGGGTGAAGAGAGTCCCACATAGGAAGGAAGATGAAACCAAAGTGGGTTTATAAGGAGGAGTGTTCAAAGCCATGGCAAGATTGTTTGTGGTTTTACTCCAATGCCAACCTGCGCGCAGGGGGGGGGGTGCAAATCTTGGACCTCGAAGGCTAAAATCCACTGAACTTGTGTACGCCAGCACCTGCGGACACGAATGCAGCTCCGAAAATCAGGGCTCGTGCGAGACAACTTTTTTACTCCAGGTGAGAGTTGGACAGGCTTCATGAAACCTGTTATGGACAGAGTTTGCTCAAGCTGTCCGTGAGCAGTCCTTGGACAGGTTTGAAGATCAGCGCTCAAGCTGTCGGATGCTGAGCAGGCTTTGTCAAAGCTGTCCAGTAGTGAACAGCCCGAGGCCAAGCTGTCCGGCGAGCAGGTTTCGTACCAGAACTGGTAATTAAATCAGCGGCTGACTGATTTAATGAGCTGTTATTATTTGGTTTCAACACATAATTACTCATGATTAATTGACAATAAACCTTGTAATAATGGAATATTACAAAACGGTTTTTGTAATTAAAAAGATGATTAATTTTGTTGTTTCAACTCAAATTTCCTATAAAATAATAGGAGATTCAACACACCAAATTACTTGAAACATTTCTGGAAACACTTGAGATATTTGAAAGGTTTTACACTTTAACGGCAAGACGTTGCTGCTTCCAAGAACGAAGATCACTTTGAATTCACGTGTTTTTTCAGGCAAGTTGGTTACCTCCGGCAGTACACGCTGCTTTGGCTGTTGTACCCTGGGAAACAGAATTCGAATCTGTTTTAAGGGAATCGTGTCAAACACGAGACTCAACGTTTATTTTTTGTATTGTAATTTATTTTCCGTATTATTATTTATTTTATTTGTAATTTTAATTTCCGTACTTTATTTATTTCCGTGTATTGTAATTTCATTTCTTGAATTGTAATTCGTAATACATTTCTTATATTTTATAATTGGTATCGGGCTCACTATCCCTACAATACCTTCTGCTTTTCGAATTTTTGCATGAAAATTCTGGATTTTTTTCGGAAAAATTGTTAAAGTTCTTGAAAGTTCTTCGAAGAACACCTCTGTTTGATCTTTGAAATCGAAATTTCTGAAATGTCTGTGGTTAAATCTCGTTTCATACTATATTCATTCGGGTGAACATCTTACTGTGTAATCACAAATTCGTGAAAGCCGCCGGCAAAGCCCCCATGATATTCGAAGAATCTGCTCCGTCAAGTCCAAGACAGTCTGCACCGTCTCGCTATTTTGGGCCACATGAATCAGAAGTAGAGTTCCCAGCTGAGTCACTTGAGCAAACACTCTCAAGCACTCATCTAACTCTTGCTGTCTGGGAAGAACCCAAAGACTTCACGGCTTTTGTTGAAGAAGAAGAAGAGATTTTGACCGTTGTTCCTCTGAGGATGTTCGATCCAACATAAGTTATTATAATTGATTCCGAAGAAGAGGAACATGATGCTAAAGTAGATCAGTTGAAAAAGTCTCTGCGTATCGAATATGCTGGTGAAGAAGGCGTAGATCCCCAAGAAATTGAGTTTGAATCCCCTTCTAATGATCCGGTATCACCATCTGATACGGAAATATCAGTCTTAAATTTATAAACTCTAATCTGACCAAATCGACCGATAAACTCTCAGGCAAGTGTACCCGATCGTATAGCAATAAACTGGTAAGACCAGGATCGTCTCCACAGGGAACAGAAAATGCAATTTATACTAACTAAAATTACTCTAGCAAAAATAAAGTGGACAAAATGCAAACGAGTAAAAAGGGGGGTTGTTTTTAGATTTTTGGATACCGTTGACACGACAAAGTAAACAAAATGACAATTAATAGTAAATAACGAAAAAAGAATTAAACGACTACGAAATAACAAACTATGAGAATAGAATCAAATAACTAAAATGTATTTATCATTGAATCACTCCCCCTAGATTTGGTTCGTTAAAAAGTGCAATTGATTGATAGAGTTTCTAAGAAATTTCGAGCTAACATAGACCATCAACCCTACTAATCCGATTATAACCTAATCTATTCAAAACACGCTAACTTTCGTTATTGGTGAATTGAACTCAAACTTTTATCTGGGTTATTAGAGAAGCAGTTTCAACTATCATAACTTCAGAATAATTGATTACCCTAACCGCATGCAACCGTCATAATTTCAGAACAAGCAAACGATAAGATAAAACTAATTACACGTGCAAGTCATAATTTCAGAACATGACACAATGTAATAGTAAACTACTCAATAATTATTAAGATAAATAATTCAAGGTTCACGACTAGGCATAAACAAAACTCAATCAATAATAAAAACTAAACCTAAATCTAGGGTTCGTTCATCAATGACAAATACAATAAACTTAGCCCATAATTAAATTAATACCTAACAATAATAAATAACAAATAAAACAACTAAACATAATAAAAAAAACCAAAGTAAGGTTGGTTATTTATTTTCTGCTAGGCACAAACCCACAAAGAAAAAAATAAATAAATGGAATAACACAAGTTAAGTTGTTACCTGTTCTACGCACAAGACTAAACAAAAAGAGAAACAATGATTGTTGTCTTGATTTTTTTTTTTCGTCCAACAGCAGAAGAAAGGAAAAAAAAGAAACAATATAAAATTCAAGCAAATTGTTGTGTTTGCTTTACACCACCCACAGCAAAAGAAATAACCTTGAAAATTGTTGTTCCAATTTGCGCCGCCAGTACCGAAGACAAAAGAAACAATAAAAAAATAAATTAAATCTTTAATGTTTTCTCCCCTCCTCTTTTCGTCTCCTCTTGCCGCCGCCACAGAAAAAAAAATAAGAAACCAAAGACCATCCCCTCCTCCTCTCCTTTACGCCTTTTTAAAAAAAATCCCAATAAATCTTTCCAAAACCCTAAATTATTTTATGGATTTTGGGCCCGTCGGGTATAGGACTTGGAGAGGCTTAAATCTTGAACTTTATTTGGACCCGCTTGCATGCTCTCATATTTTTCACTTTAAGCCCACATAATCATCTTATTTTCTTGTATTATACCCAATTAAACCTGCAAATAAAAAATGACAAGAAAATGAACTTTTAGCATCAACCTTATAAGTTTAAACACATAAAAAGAATGATATTGTTGATTAATTATATGAATAAATGAGACAATATCAAAACTTCCCACACTTAAACTTTGCTTGTCCCCAAGCAAATCATCTCAAAAGAAACAATTTAAACAAGCAAACACAATTCAGACGCATATGAAGCTCAGACAGTTAAAAGGGATGCCTGCAAAAATAACTCAACTTCAACAAACACAGGATAACTTAAATTCATGCACATGCTTGTGTACCGATCCTCTCTAACTTTTCACTGACTCCAAAAGAATTCAAAAATCACTTGACTAAACTCAACTGACCTACAAATCGCTCATCCTTGCATGCTTTATTAATCTTTTCCCTTCAAACTTTTCTGACTCAAGGCTTATTGATGATTTCTTTTCTTTTTCTTTTCTTTTTCTTTTTCTTTTTCTTTTTTGGATTCAAGAAACCTATGACTTTCGATGGATCCCATGTAACGAACTTTCTACTTGACCGATCCCAAACCAGATGGTTTTAGGTGATCAGGTGTAGAACACCCCTCGAAGTCTACTCGTTCGAGAACCAAAGGCCACTTTTAGTTACTTAATCACTTTTCTTTCTTTTTTTTTTTTTAAATCAATCTCAACCTCTTTTGTCAGAATGCAGCTGTTTGTAATTTAAGATGGTATCTCAGGATACCGACTCGCTGACAATAATCCCAGGGATTAACATAACATGCAAGACTTTTTGCAATTTCCAGGCCATTAGAGCTCATAGTGATCAAGAAAATAGTTAAAAACCAGCAAAAAGCCACAAACACTGCAACATGAAAGCTAAGCTAACCGATGATGTTAAAGACAAGCGCTTTTCACAGACACACTCTCACTTACTTAACCATCACTATACGAATGAAGTGTATAAACTTGCTAACATAAAAGAAATTTAAGTGCATAGAGATGATATACTAACAGGACAAACAATGGTTAAAGTATTTAACCCCCTTCCCACACTTAAAATTTTTGCATTGTCCCCAATGCAATCACAGATAAAGCACAGATATATGGAAAGAATAGGGAGAGTAAAGGAACAATACTCCCTTGGGGTTAGCAGCAATAACGTGAGACAGTGGCGGTAGACGTCAAATCACAGCAGCAAGCATTAATAACTGAAAAAGCACACATGACAAAGAAAAGCATAAAACCTGTAAAAAGAGAAGCAACACACATTAGACTAAACACACGAATAAAATAAAATAAAAATAAGATAATGCAAGACAAAAATAACTAAAATAAAACTTAAAGAAACAGAAATTCGGGTTGCCTCCCGAGAGCGCCTTATTTATTTTCGAGTCTTGAGCTCGACTCGCTCCTAAAACTACTTATTTGGGGAAGGTGTCCATGACCTCCTCTTGTTCGGGTCCTTCTGCCTCGTTGTATAACTTCAAACGATGACCATTAACGCGAAAAGAGCCACTCTCAGACTGGAGATCAACAAAACCATATTGGGAAGCTTTAATGACTGTATAAGGACCAGTCCAGCGCGATTTCAGCTTACCTGGAGTGAGTTTCAGACGGGATTTGAATAATAGAACTTTGTCCCCTGGTCTGAACTCCTTGACAGTCTTCAGACGACTATCATGTATCACCTTCGATCTCTCCTTATATAATCGCGAGTTATCATAGGCTTGGAGCCTCAACTCGTCTAACTCGTTCAATTGGAGAAACCGGTGTTTTCCTGCCTCATGATAATCGAGATTTGCATTTTTCAAGGCCCAGAATGCCTTGTGCTCGATTTCAAGAGGGAGATGGCATGCTTTGCCATAAACCATTCGAAACGGCGTCGTGCCAGTAGGAGTTTTGTAGGCAGTACGGAATGCCCACAACGCGTCATCAAGCTTGTCGGACCACAGTTTGGGGTTGAAGCCAATAGTGCGCTCGAGAATACGTTTAAGTCCTCTATTCGTGTTCTCGACTTGTCCACTCGTTTGCGGGTGATATGGCGTCGAGAATCTGTGATTCACTCCATAACGTTTCAGGACTTTCTCCAACTGCTGATTACAGAAATGTGATCCGCGATCACTAATCAGCGCCTTAGGACAACCGAATCGAGAGAATAGGCTTTTAAGGAAATTCACAACTACTCGGGCATCATTGGTTGGGAGGGCTTTTGCCTCAGCCCATTTCGAAAGATAATCTACAGCCACGAGTATGTATTTGTTGTTACGGGATGTCGGGAAAGGACCCATGAAGTCGATGCCCCATACATCAAAGATCTCGCAAATTTGAATTCCTTGTTGGGGCATCTCATCCCTTTTCGAGATATTACCTGCACGCTGACAAGCATCACAGGTCTTTACCATGGAATGAGCATCTTTGAAGAGAGTGGGCCAATAGAAACCACAATCTAAGACCTTTTTCGCAGTGTAGTTTGGCCCAAAGTGTCCTCCGGTTGGTCCTTGGTGACATTCATTCAAAATTTGTCTGGCATCAGTACCAGACACGCAACGTCGCATAACATAGTCGGCACCTAAACGGAAGAGATAGGGTGGATACCAATGATAGAACTTAGAATCACTCAAAAGCTTTCGCTTCTGCTGGTATGTCAACCCTTTTTCTATGATACCTGCTGCAAGGTAGTTTGCTATGCTAGCAAACCAAGGGTCATCGTCCTCATAGGACTCGATCATCTGTAAGAATTCATCAGGGAATGTGTCCTTGATGGTGGACTCATTAAGCTCCTCAAGATTTGGGTTCTCGAGTCGAGAAAGATGATCAGCAGCTAGGTTTTCTGCCCCCTTTTTGTCCCGGATCTCAATGTCGAATTCCTGTAAGAGTAGAATCCAACGAATTAGTCTCGGCTTTGCATCTTTCTTGGCATATAGATATTTGAGGGCAGAATGGTCAGTGTAGACTATGGTCTTTGAGAGTACCAAGACTGACGAAACTTATCGAATGCAAAAACTACCGCTAGAAGCTCTTTTTCGGTGGTAGTGTAATGTCCCTGGGCCGCAGTCAGAGTGCGACTCGCATAGTAGATAGGCTGAAAATGATTATTCTTTCTTTGGCCCAGGACAGCTCCAAGCGCGTAATCGCTAGCATCACACATGAGTTCGAATGGAGAGGACCAATCTGGTGGTATCATGATTGGCGCATGTGTCAGATGATGCTTCAGAAGATCATGTGCCTTCACACACTCGGATGAGAATACGAATGGCACGTCTTTCTCGAGAAGTTGAGTGAGAGGTTGGGCGATCTTTGAAAAATCTTTGATAAAGCGCCTATAGAACCCGGCATGACCCAAAAAGCTACGAACCGCTTTGACATTCGTGGGTGGTGGGAGTTTGGAAATTACGTCAACTTTCGATTTATCGACCTCCATTCCCACACTTGAGATTTTATGGCCGAGAACTATGCCTTCTCGAACCATAAAGTGGCATTTTTCCCAATTCAACACAAGGTGAGACTCCTCGCATCTAGTCAGGATACGCTCAAGGTTCAAGAGACATGAATCAAAGGAATTGCCGAATACTGAAAAGTCGTCCATGAAAACCTCCATGCAATCCTCGATCATGTCATGGAAGATGGCTGTCATACAACGCTGGAAAGTGGCAGGAGCGTTGCAGAGACCAAAAGGCATCCGCCTGTAAGCAAAAGTCCCGAAAGGACAGGTGAAGGTGGTCTTCTCCTGATCCTTTGGGTCGATAGGAATCTGAAAGTAGCCAGAGAAACCATCAAGGAAGCAGTAGAACTCGTTCCCTGCTAGTCTCTCTAACATCTGGTCAATGAAGGGAAGAGGAAAGCGGTCCTTTCGGGTAGCATCATTAAGTTTCCGATAATCTATGCATACCCTCCATCCAGTGACCACGCGAGTAGGGACGAGTTCGTCTTTCTCGTTTCGAACAACAGTGGTGCCTCCCTTTTTAGGAACCACCTGAACAGGGCTGACCCATGGGCTGTCAGAAATAGGGTATATAATCCCAGCATCGAGGAGTTTGATGACCTCCTTCTTGACTACTTCGGTCATATTAGGGTTCAGCCGCCTCTGTCTCTGCACACGTGACTTATAGTTATCTTCCATGAGAATCTTGTGCGTGCAGTAGGAAGGAACGATCCCTGGAATGTCAGCAGTCTTCCAGGCGATTGCCCGCTTATGGGCTTTGAGAAGATGAATCAATCTGCCTTTCTCATCAGGGGAGAGAGCAGATGAAATGATGACAGGGAGAGAAGATTCTCCCTGTAAGAACGCATACTCAAGATGATCGGGAAGAGGTTTAAGCTGAAGAGTAGGTGGCTCTTCAAGAGATGTCTTAATACGGATCTTCTCGTTAACTGCGAGTGGCTCGACTTCTCCATCGGTCTCTTGGGCGTCAACAGCGTCTGCACATAGGAGATCTTCGAGATTTCGCATTACCACATCAGGATCAATTGTGCACGCCTCATTACTCATCAAGGTCAGAAGCTGATCCAGCTCAGAATCCAGACAATCGTCTATAACATCAATAGAGAAACATGAATCATCGGCCGTGTGTGCGTGTGTCATTGCCTTATCGATGGAGAATGTGACTCTGTCATCAGCAATACCTAGATTGAGTTGTCTCTTAGATACGTGAACTATGGCGTCAGCAGTGTTAAGGAATGGTCGTCCTAGAATGAGTGGAATCTGGCTATCTTCTTTCATTTCTAGGATGACAAAGTCAGCTGGAAAGACAAACCTATCTACCTTAACTGGGACATTTTCAGCTATGCCTAAAGGATACTTAAAGCTACGGTCTGCAAGCTGAAGGCACATCCTGGTCTGCTTAAGTTCACCTAGATCTAGCTTAGAGTATAAGGTGAGTGGCATTAGATTAATGCTAGCACCTAGATCAGCTAATGCATTACATACAGTATCAGAACCAAGAAAGCAAGGGATAATGAAACTCCCTGGATCTCCAAGCTTAGGAGGCATGTCCTTCGTCTGTAGAATGGCTGAACACTGCTCACCGAGTGGCAATGTGGTCGCTTCCTCCAACTTCTTCCTATTCGACACTAGATCCTTTAGAAACTTCCCATAGTTAGGCATACCTGCAATGACATCAACGAGAGGTACGTTAATCCTAATTTGCTTCATTAAGTCAACAAACTTACCATACTGCTCTTTCATGCGTTCTTTCCGTAGACGATTAGGATAAGGAATTTTTGGTTGGTAATCCCTCAGAGGCGCTGGCTTTGGCTTTGATGACTTAGCGACCGGTGGTGGCGTCTCCTTCTCCACAGAATCAGCTGTAGGTGTTTCCGTTTGGCTAGGTCTCTCCGTGTTATCCTCGTCATCTGAAGTCCAATCCTGCACAATAACAGAGTTGTCAGAATGTGATGTATCCATAACTCCGACTACCTTACCTGAGCGAGTGGTAATCGCCTTAACATGCTCATTGTGATTCTGATTCACGTTGGGGTTCTTTTGGGTATTGCTTGGTAGTGACCCACTTTGACGTCCTGATACGACCTCAGCTAATCTACCTAAGTCGCGCTCAATATTCTGGATCGATGCTTGCTGATTTCTTTGAACTTGCTCGTTATTCACTTGATTCTGTTGCACAGTCAGCATGAAACTCTTCAATATATCTTCTATGTTGCTACTTGTTCCAGCTGCCGGCTGATTGATCTGTACTGGTGGCTGAGGATTCGGGTTGGCGTTTCCTTGGTTAAACCGATAGAACCCCGGTGGGTTCTGTCTTTGGAAATTTCCTCGGTTGTTATTTCCCTGGTAATTTGAATTATTCCCCTGGTAGTTATTTCCCGGCCTCTGGTTCATGAAGTTAACGCTCTGTGTCTGGATCATCGGCCGATCCTCGCAGTCTTTCGTCAGGTGAGATCCTCCACAAGTCTCACACCCTACCTGCATAGCGTGAATACTTTGGATCAGCTTATCAACTTTACGCTCCAATGACTTTTGACTGTTAGCAAGCGATGCTACAGTATCACTACCCCCGTCATCCTCTATTGCAGCTATCGTCTTTCTGCCCGATTTCTTCTCGACACTCCATCCCTGCTTAACTAAAGATATGTCTTCTAAAAGCTTAAGGCTTCCCTCGGAGTCTTATATTGAAAGATACCGCCGCATGCTGAGTCGATCCGCTCCTTAATCTCTTCATCCATACCCCTGTAGAACGTCTCGACCTGCTTTCTCTTGTTAAGCTCGTGATTTGGACACTCGCGTAACATCTTCTTGAATCGTGTCCATGAATCAACAAAAGATTCCCCAACTTTTTGGGAAAAGTTTGAAATCTCAGCTATCATTCTTTCTTCCTTAGCCGGAGGGAAGAAGTGGTTAATGAACAAGTTATTCATGTCTGCCCAGGTCGTGATAGAGTCTGGCTCTAAAGATTCTAACCACTCTTGAGCTTCCCCAATAAGGGTGAACGGAAAAACTCTAAGTCTCGCGGCATCGGAATTAGCTCTGAATAAGTCACAGATGGAGAGGAATGACTGAATGTGTCGGTTAGGATCATGCTTTAACCTCCCATCAAAATTCAATTCCCGAGCCATGCTGACGAACTGCCCTTTGATTTCGAATCTTTCTTCATTGGCAACAACAGGGACTCGGATAGCAGACTGTGGAGCTGGTGGTGCACTCTCGCGGGCTGTCCACATCAGGGTATCATCTTCATTAGCCATTGGTTCCTGCTCAGATTCAGACTCCAAGTGAGGATCTTCCGTGATTGCTGGTGGTTGACGTTGACGAAGTCGACGGTGGAATTCTCGTTCAGGCTCTTGAAACGGTTCTAAGAGTTGAGACGATGATCTACGGGTCATGCACTAACTAAACTAAGGAAAAGTAGAATTATAGAACTAATTAAATAAAATAAAATAAATCTAAGAAAACTAAATAACCTATAAAGAAAATAAAATAAACTTAATGAGTAAAATAAAACTAAAAACTAAACTAAAAAAATTTAAAAATAAAATTAAGATTAAAAAGAAAATGCTAGAAGAATTCTAAGTAGTAAAATTGGAAACCGTTCCCCGGCAACGGCGCCAAAAACTTGATACGGAAATATCAGTCTTAAATTTATAAACTCTAATCTGACCAAATCGACCGATAAACTCTCAGGCAAGTGTACCCGATCGTATAGCAATAAACTGGTAAGACCAGGATCGTCTCCACAGGGAACAGAAAATGCAATTTATACTAACTAAAATTACTCTAGCAAAAATAAAGTGGACAAAATGCAAACGAGTAAAAAGGGGGGTTGTTTTTAGATTTTTGGATACCGTTGACACGACAAAGTAAACAAAATGACAATTAATAGTAAATAACGAAAAAAGAATTAAACGACTACGAAATAACAAACTATGAGAATAGAATCAAATAACTAAAATGTATTTATCATTGAATCACTCCCCCTAGATTTGGTTCGTTAAAAAGTGCAATTGATTGATAGAGTTTCTAAGAAATTTCGAGCTAACATAGACCATCAACCCTACTAATCCGATTATAACCTAATCTATTCAAAACACGCTAACTTTCGTTATTGGTGAATTGAACTCAAACTTTTATCTGGGTTATTAGAGAAGCAGTTTCAACTATCATAACTTCAGAATAATTGATTACCCTAACCGCATGCAACCGTCATAATTTCAGAACAAGCAAACGATAAGATAAAACTAATTACACGTGCAAGTCATAATTTCAGAACATGACACAATGTAATAGTAAACTACTCAATAATTATTAAGATAAATAATTCAAGGTTCACGACTAGGCATAAACAAAACTCAATCAATAATAAAAACTAAACCTAAATCTAGGGTTCGTTCATCAATGACAAATACAATAAACTTAGCCCATAATTAAATTAATACCTAACAATAATAAATAACAAATAAAACAACTAAACATAATAAAAAAAACCAAAGTAAGGTTGGTTATTTATTTTCTGCTAGGCACAAACCCACAAAGAAAAAAATAAATAAATGGAATAACACAAGTTAAGTTGTTACCTGTTCTACGCACAAGACTAAACAAAAAGAGAAACAATGATTGTTGTCTTGATTTTTTTTTTTTCGTCCAACAGCAGAAGAAAGGAAAAAAAAGAAACAATATAAAATTCAAACAAATTGTTGTGTTTGCTTTACACCACCCACAGCAAAAGAAATAACCTTGAAAATTGTTGTTCCAATTTGCGCCGCCAGTACCGAAGACAAAAGAAACAATAAAAAAATAAATTAAATCTTTAATGTTTTCTCCCCTCCTCTTTTCGTCTCCTCTTGCCGCCGCCACAGAAAAAAAAATAAGAAACCAAAGACCATCCCCTCCTCCTCTCCTTTACGCCTTTTTAAAAAAAATCCCAATAAATCTTTCCAAAACCCTAAATTATTTTATGGATTTTGGGCCCGTCGGGTATTGGACTTGGAGAGGCTTAAATCTTGAACTTTATTTGGACCCGCTTGCATGCTCTCATATTTTTCACTTTAAGCCCACATAATCATCTTATTTTCTTGTATTGTACCCAATTAAACCTGCAAATAAAAAATGACAAGAAAATGAACTTTTAGCATCAACCTTATAAGTTTAAACACATAAAAAGAATGATATTGTTGATTAATTATATGAATAAATGAGACAATATCACCATCTCCGTCTCCAGTGCAAATAACAACCCCAGTTCAATCTCCAACTCCAACTCAATCAGTCCAACAAGGCTCCACCTGCCCATTAAAGATTCTAGTGATTCCCGACCAATTCTTCGATCCTGCTGATTCTACAAGAAGATATCCTATCTTTCAGGAGCGCTCGGATGTTCCAACTCTAGCCTCTGCTGCTCCCAATGTCCTCAAAGAAATCATTAGGCTTCAAGCGGGGACGTCTGGAAGTGCTAATATTTCTAGAAAATGAGAAGAACGACACACTGAAAGGCTAACTGCCCAAGCTATTAAATGGGTAAGACAGAGGGTCAGGAGCCCGTATATGGAGGAAAGTACAAAAGGATGTTTCGGCAAGTAAAGACTGTTAGAGCTGATCTAATATGGTCCTTAGAAGGCATGGAGCAAAGGGATAACTCAATATATGTTGCTATGGTCAAATCGTTGAGAAAGAGCAAAGAGTCCATAAGAAGCAGGTCTCCGATCGTAAAAGTCATAAAGATTAAGTTCGACAAGTTCCTAAGCATCTTCTATCCGATATTTGAAGTGGAACGCGAAGACAGAACTTTCTCTACTTTCACCGAAGTAGATTTTCCTAACCTATTTTTGCAGGATCTTGAATTTCTATATCTGCACCTGCTGCACAACAAAAGCAGAATTCCGATTCATTAGAATGCTCAAAGATGCGTCGTCAAGTTTCTTCGAAGGAATCTTACTTTGTCTCTAATTTTTGACTTTCAAATGACATTAGAAGCAAGGCAAAGGAAAGTGAATCTGATTGCTCCGAATGAAGACACTCCGAGCCTAGAACGTCTATCTGTTTCAAAAGTAACCACATCACCAACAGTTGGAGTAGTCTATTTGAACTCACAAAGAAAGAAGTCACTTATGAGAAAAGATGAACTCGAGAAGTACTGTGACGACACATCATACATGGTCCGAAAGATGCTGATGATCCGAATAGAAAATCTGAAAGAAGCTCGGAACAAGGACATGGGAACTTAAATCCGTACTTAAACTTGTCAGAGAGTTCCAACAAGATGTCCGAGACAAGCCAGAGTACCGAATGACGATCAGACGTCTTGACCGATATTTTGATCAGAGGAAGCTAATTACAAACTTGAAGCCGCAATCTGAAAGCTAATCACAAATGGGGAGAATGTTAGATCTAGAATTGTGATAGTTTCTTGGATCTAAATGTAATTATGAAACTTAGTTTTGTGGCTATTTTGTAAGGATTAAAACTTTTATGTAAATGGGTTAAATGACCAAAAGGTCAACCCATGGGTTTGGATAGTATTTGGATCCATTTTGTTTGTTTATATATAGTTGGTTTTCTAGGTTTGCATGTAATCTTTCAGCAAGTTTTGTACGTACGATTGAAGTGCAATTTAAGGTTTCTCTAATCCTGGAATGTTCATATCGTTCTTATAATTATCATATTGTTCTTCATGTTATTCATGTTCCTGATTTATTGATGATTATATATTGAATATTGAATGAATGCTTCATATATGGGAATTACAATTATATATACTAAAATACAATTATATCATTTCTCTAACAAATTGTGAAGGGAAAAGTGAATTGCAACAATTATACGGTTATAATATTTTTAAATATTTTGGTTTAAAAAACTATTGATTTTATCATTATTTTCTTTCATTTTAATTCTTCCTATCAAACGCCTTTAAATTTATACACCCATAAAATCATAGGGTGAAGGGTATGATCATATTTTCATCCCACTATGTAACACCCGTCTTTTTTAGGTTATTCTTGATAGACAATTGAAGTTATTAATTCTAAGATGATTGATAAATGAGGTGAATTTTGACAACATATTATGTTTGACTATTACAAGTCACACTAGTACAAAATAACCCTTTTACCCCGGCTTTTTCGTAATAAACCCCGGTTTTTTAACCGGGGTAGAAGGGGGGGGGGGAGGTAGTTGACGTAGCACATAGACCCCGGTTTTTTAACCGGGGTAGAAGGGTATGTAACCCCGGTTTCTTACTAATCAACCGGGTTTGAAAGTCTCTAACCCCTCATTATAATTACTAGAACCCCCCTTTTCAGCCCAGGTTTATTAATAATAAACCGGGGTTAAAAACGATTTTTTTTTTTTAAATATTACAGTCTGTTACGATTTCCAAAACCTGTTAATAGTTCTAATCAAAATGCTGCCTAACAGCTTCATAACTAACATAAATCAACCATCATAGTTTAACAAAATGCAAGTATCACAAACCCAATTAAGAAAACTATATATCATTTGTATCAAAATTCATGCTAAAATGCAAGTCTTTTACCTATTCTAAATGAATATTATATAAAGTAAACTGATATGCAAATTGAAAATAAAAACTACATGGATAACTTCAATAGAATAGATCCAACAATCAATGTACTCTGCGTAAAAACTTACCAAATTTGAATCTTTGGGTTCCAAACATTCATACATTGCGTTCGCCATAAAATTGTCCAACATAGGCAATTGCATGCTAAAAGAACTTCAAAATAACAACAAAAAACCAAATAGAAATTACATGTCTGGATCCGAGTGGGTATTATATAAAAAAAAATTTCAAGATAGTCTTGTACCCGTACAAAGTGACGTTGACAATGACAGCTTTGGGAAAGATAGCTACAAATTAAGGATCAAGCTGCAGCCTGTCCTGCAAATTAGACAGACCAAAACCAACAAGAAAATTTATAAGGAAACACCATGTCCAACCTTTTAAAATCGTTGAACAGCAAAAGCACTCGCTAAACCAAATAACATTAACTATAATAAAAGCCATCAATTAATCACAACTGATCCCATTCACACCCAAGTAGTAACAGCACCAGTAGCAATCTAGATCATTCAATTCAAAGTACAAACTACTTATAGTCACCAACAAAGTAAGCACAACAACAACACATAAGCACCACATAACATGCACAGATCTAGAAAATCAAATAAAGCAGCAAGCAACACTTAATGTTACTACTCACTTGGTAGATGATACAATATATTAATTTCTGTTAAAATGCATACTTTGTGCCAAGGAACGCCAATAAATTAGCCCAAGAAAACCATGAAGGCATTATAATATGTTAAACTATCAAAGTATAATTACTTGTAGCTAGATCACAACTAAGACCTGGCCAACACCTAGCTAGGATGAGCATTAACATTGAATTGTGCATCATTCCTATTAAGTTAAGTGCTTAACATTGGACTAGTTGGTCTATAATTGTTGCCACGCTTCATTCGAAAAGTAGTTTCGGGGAAAACATGGAACCGATCACTATACCGGGGGGCGAGACATGACCGCGACTTAAGATTCAAGTACCGTTGAAAAGACTAAAGGAACGGGGGAATGACTACCTGTAATAAAGCACAGGTTAATACGAGCCGACCAGAAGAAGCAAGGCTTTTAATGACTTGATCTAAAATTCACCATGTCCTGTTTTTACTAAATCAGAATTGAGAAATAAACAATAATAACATCATATATTTATCCAATGACTAAATTTCAGAACATTTATGGACTGTGATTCAATAACTTAAACATGCTTTAATAATGACAAACAGGGAATTATATGAATGGATATCTATACGATCAACTATTTGTAAGGAGGGAAATACGGAAGTAAGTAATTTTAGCTTGAAAATGTACAGTTTTTAGGAAATATACCAAATAAACACTTGACTACAGATTTTTGTAAGACAAAATCATCCGAGTATAATGAGCCCTTAGTTTACCTCGTGTAGCTCTCTTACATCTTTATCCCCTACACCTGACAAAGTTGAGTTTGGATTTATTAGCAATCTTTGTAGTCATTTTCAATACATTTTACATTCACAGTCATTTCTTTTTTCTGGCAAATGTAAACATTAAACTGATAATTTTTATCTTTAAATGAACTTCCATGAAATCCTAAAAACGAAACTAGAAGTAGAAGTAGAAAAATTAAATATTATACAACAGAGCATATGCAAGTAGAAAATCAAACATCAACAAAACGTACTTGTTTATTATCGTGGTCAGATTTAGAATCAGTAACAAACAATGTCAAACCTCGTTATAATTAGAGAAAAAACGAAATTGCAGCACAGTCAAGAGAGAAAGAGTAAACAAACAAGAAAATAGAGAGAGTCAGAGATATAGAGATAAAGAGACGCAGATTGACATATCAAGAAACAATGAGAAAAGAGATAGCTATGTACCTGATGGAGGTGAGACGCTTCCTAGGGTTAAAAAGGATTAGGGCTCAAACATGGTAAAGAAAGCCAATTAGAACAGATATCAATTAGGGCTTGAACCTGTGAGAGAGATACCAAGTCGTTGGTTGCCTGTAAACCCTAAACCTGCGAGCGGCGAGCGGCAACTGTTCAGAGATGGACGAGCGGTGGGTTGACCATGGTGGAGCTCGGATTGTGTGTATGGTTTTTGGATGTTGTTTGGTAAGTGCATGAGATGAACGAGAGGGAGAGAGTGAGCATGGGGAAGTAGAAAACCTCCAAAATTTCAATGCTCAAGAGGGGAATTGGGGAGCGGGAGACCAAAAATTGGAGAGGGAAGTGAGGGCGGGAGCAGGATAAAAGGGATACCGAAAGTGATTTCTGAACCTCGGTTGTTTATATGCAGACCGGGTAAGTAGTCTTTTATCCAATCCGTGTTCTGAGCGTTTTGCACAGTATATAAATGAAGGGTTTAAACCCCGGTCCTTTAGCAAGAAACCGGGGTCTTTTTTCAGAAAAATACACGGGGACGTTTCAACCACAGTTTTTAAGGGTTTTTTGGATTAACCTGGGTTAATTAGGGGGGGTTGAAGGGTTATTTTGTAGTAGTGTCACACGATGCAAGCAAGAGATTTTGATATATCAAATTGGGGTATAACATTGAAATATGAAGTATTTTAGTTTGAGCAATATTTTTATGTGACTTAAGACTCGTCGTAAAAATAATCATTGAAATCTAGTACAAAATGAAAGTTAATTATTATTTTAAGCAAACATTTGACACTTTAATGTGTAAAATTATGAAATATCAATGGATGATAATATATATGTATGTATGTGTAACACACAAAGCCCACCAGGATAGAATATTGTCCGTTTAGGTCACCTCAACACGAAAATGCGTCCTCTTGTGGAGAGTTGTCCACCCTTATAAAGGTCTCTTGGTTTCTCTTGCCCACCAATGTGGGATGTCACAATCCTCCCCCTTGGGGGCCACAACGTCCTTACTGTGCACAATGGTCCGGTGTCCGGCTCTGATACCATTTGTAACAGCCCAAGCCCACTGGGACATGATATAGTTCGCTTTGGTCACCCAAAAATGGTGCCTCATGGTTTTGTTTTCATCCCAAAACGTGTCCGGTTGGGGGAGAGTTACCTCACCCTTATAAAAGTCTCTTGGTTTCTTTCGCCCACCAATGTGGGATATCACAGTATGTATGTATAGACTTAGGTTCAAAAAAGTATCGAGTTAATTACAAAAATGGTCCCTTTGGTTTGTATCAAAATTTTGGATTTGATCTCTGAACTTTTAATTTTGCAAAATTGGTCATTATCATCAAGGTTTACTTTCAAGATTGGTCCATTATCCATTAACTTTAATTAAAATACTCATTTTGCCCTTGTTTATATTTATACATTTGAGCCTTTTAGTTACAAATTATGAACAACTCTTTTTTAATAAAATAAATAGATATAAAAATATGAAAAAAGTATTAATGTTATTAATCAATTAGAAATAAAAAAAATACAATAAAACATTTCGAATAATTTTAATTTCGTTTCTTATAATTTTATACTTTATACTTTGTACTTTTATGGTATATATACACCATTTTTTTTAACGAAAACAATTCGAATTAAATTGGTTCATCATTTT
Organism: Centrapalus pauciflorus; assembly: GCA_020465985.1. Classification (NCBI taxonomy): domain Eukaryota; kingdom Viridiplantae; phylum Streptophyta; class Magnoliopsida; order Asterales; family Asteraceae; genus Centrapalus; species Centrapalus pauciflorus. The sequence goes on along the minus strand of JAANYP010001831.1, from coordinate 13,975 downwards.
CCGTTTCGTTAATTTGGAAATCGAAATTGTTAATCATTTTTCTGCTAAAAATATTAAAACTTAGATTGTTTGTTTATTACGTTTGGTTAAATTAAAAATCAAAATGGTTGTTCGTTTTTTACATCGAAGACACTTAAAATTAGATTGATTGGTCTCTTTTTCCATTTAGTTAACCATTCACTCGAAAAATTAAAATTATTCATCATTTTTTAATTTTAAATGTTTTTGTTTGAAAAAATGACAAACCATTCCGGTCGTCAATTTAACTAAATGCAAAAAGCAACCACTTAATCTAGTTTCAATGTTTTTTTTATCAATTAAAACAATTAAAAATGTCGATTTTTATTTTAACCAAACAAAAAAGGCCAACCAGTTTAGTTTTAAATATTTTCGCTCGAAAAAAACGACGAACCATTTCGATCTTAAATTTAACCGTTGAAAATAACGCCAACTGATTTAATTTTAAATGTTTTCGCTTCGAAAGAAACACAAACTCCGATATTTAATTTAACCAAGCGGAAAAAAACAATCAATCAATCTATAAAATTTTCCAAATCAAAAAATGACGAATTATTACACTTTTTAATTTTTTTGAACGAATAGAACAATAAATCATTTAGATTTTCAGTTTTATCGAATACATACATACATACATACATACATACATACATACATACATACATACATATATATATATATACATGGGTAGGTTCAATGGAGAATCTCTATGCATCGAAAAACCTTGGAGAACCACAATGCATTGCTAGAAAATCGTAATGCATCACGCGGAAGTCGATGCATCACGCGGAAGTTTGATGCATCTCGTGGAAATAATGATGCATCAGGCGGAAATTGTGATGCATTTGTGGTGGTGCATAGAGGTTTTTCAAAGTTCTTTGATGCATATAGGTTTTCCATTCAACCCACCTATATATATATATATATATATATATATATATATATATATATATATATATATATATATATATATAAAAGGGGTCGGTGGCGAGAGATAGAAGGGGTGGTCCGGCGGGTAGGCTGGATGGCAGCAATAACATCATCCTGGATAATAGACCAACAAGACTAAAAAAATGACTAGTGAATCCATTTGGACCAGGGGCTGAGTCAGGATAAAGGTCAAAGAAAACACTATGAAGTATGAATCTCAGATTCAGTAGGAATGACACATAACGTGATGTTGTCTTATTCAGTGACGAGGCAAGGGAAACAATTTCGAAGGGCACTATATATATATATATATATATATATGTATATATATATATATATATATATATATATATATAATTATATATATGTATATATATATATATATATATATATATATATATATATATATATATATATATATATATATATATATATATATATATATATATATATATATATATATATATATATATATATAGGGGAGGGTTCTTCTAAGAACCATAAAAAATGTGGGAACCTAAGAACCTTTTATGGCCTTTGGATTAATGATAATCAATGGTTGATATATTGGATGACAATTTTGTAATTATTTTGAACTTTGATAGTGGAGAATCTTGAAAATGTGTGAAAATGGTATTTTTGGAAGAAAAAAAATCTACTTTTTCTCTTTCTCTCTCTTACTTTTTTTCATTTGCATTTTATTTTTCTTTCATTATAATTGATTTTTAAAGTAAAAAAACGTTTTTTATAAAAAAAAATTATTTTTTCTATATAGAAAAATAATTGTTAAAAAAATAACGTATTTTATATAGAAATATTATATGTCTCTATAGAATATTTTTATTCTATATAAAATATGTTAACGAACATATTCTATGTACAATCTACGTAGAATGTCATGCATTCTACGTAGAATGACATGCAATTTACGTAGAATGTCGTGTAGAATGTCAAATATCATATATTCTACGTAGATTACCTGATAAAATATATCAAAAACACATTGAAACAAAAAAAGATTTCATTTAAACATTTTATCAAACACTTCGTATGCAACTGATATAAAATATACCAAAAAGATATTGAATAGTAATGTTAATCTACATAAAAAGATATAGAAATGTATAAAAAACAATAAAATATATGAAATATATAAGAAACATAACATTCTACATAGATTATGTGTGATTTTTTACAAGTAGTCTTGTATTATATTATATCTAGATTATCATTTAATCTACGTAGATTATCATGTAAAACATCCATTAACTATTACAATCATTATAAATCTAATATCTTACAAATAATCTTCATTATAAAACATGAAAAATGAATCTGTCATATTCTATGTAGAGTCATGCAATCTACGTAGAAGGGCATTCAATCTACGTAGAATGACATTCAATCTACGTAGAATGACATTCAATCTGCATACAATGACATTCAATCTACGTAGAATGGCATGCAATCTACGTAGAATGGTATGCAATATACGTAGAATGGCATGCAATCTACGTAGAATGACATGCAATCTACGTAGAATGTCGTGTAGAATGTCAATTATCATATATTCTACGTAGATTATTACATGATAAAATATAACAAAAACACATTGAACAATAATGTTAATCTACAAAAAAAAGATATAGAAATGTATAAGAAACATAAAAGTACATTAAATATATAAGAAACATAACATTTTACATAGATTATGTATGATTTTTTACAAGTAGTATTGTATTATATTCTATATAGATTATGATGTAATCTACGTCGATTGTCATGTAATCAACATAGGTTATCATGTAAAACATCTAATAACTATTACATTCATTATAAATATAATATCTTACAAATAATTTTAATTATAAAATATGGAAAATGAATCTGTCCAATGTACGTAGATTGTACATAGAATATGTTCGTCGATAGTCTACATAGAATGTCACACAATCTACATAGAATGACATTCAATCTACGTAGAATGACACGCAATCTACGTAGAATGACATGCAATCTACGTATAGTATCGACGAACATATTCTATGTACAATCTACGTAGAATGTCATGCAATCTACGTAGAATGATTCAATCTACATAGAATGGCATTCAATCTACGTAGAATGACATGCAATCTACGTAGAATGTCATTCAATCTACGTAGAATGTCATGTAGAATGTCAAGTGTCATATATTCTACATAGATTACATGATAAAATATACCAAAAACACATTGAATGTTAATATACATCTACATAAAAAGATATAGAAATGTATAAGAAACATAAAAATATATAAAATATATAAGAAACATAACATTCTACATAGATTATGTGTGATTTGTTACAAATAATCTTGTATTATATATTCTATGTAGATTTTCATGTAATTTACGTAGATTATCATGTAAAACATCTAATAACTATTACATTCTTATATATCTAATATCTTACAAATAATCTTCATTATAAAACATTGAAAAATGAATCTGTCATATTCTATATAGAGTATCGACGAACATATTTTATGTACAATATACGTAGATAATCATGCAATCTACGTAGAACGACATGCAATCTACGTAGAATGACATTCAATCTACGTAGAATGACATGCAATCTATGTAGAATGTTGTGTAGAATGTCAAATATCATATATTCTACATAGATTACATGATAAAATATATCAAAAACACATTGAAACAAAAAAAAAGATTTAATTTAGACAATTTATCAAACACTTGGTATGCAACTGATATAAAATATACCAAAAATACATAGAATAAAACTGTTAATCTACGTAGAATAACATGCAATCTACGTAGAATGACATGCAATCTACGTAGAATGACATTCAATCTACGTAGTATGACATGTAATCTACGTAGAATGACATGCAATCTACGTAGAGTATCGACGAACATATTGTATGTATAATCTACGTAGAATGACATTCAATCTACGTATAATGACATTCAATCTATGTAGAATGGCATGCAATCTACGTAAAATGTCATGCAATCTACGTAGAATGTCGTGTATAATGTCAAGTATCATATATTCTACGTAGAATGACATTCAATCTATGTACAATCTACGTAGAATGTCATGCAATCTACGTAGAATGACATTCAATCTACGTACAATGTAATGCAATCTACGTAGAATGTCAAGTATTATATATTCTACGTAGATTAAATGATAAAATATACCAAAAACACATTGAAACAAAAAAATAAGATTTCATTTAGACATTTTATCGAACACTTGGTATGCAACTGATATAAAATATACCAAAAACACAATGAATAATAATGTTAATCTACAAAAAAGATATAGATTTGTATAATAAACATAAAAATATATGAAATATATAACAAACATAGCATTCTACATATATTATGAGTAGTAATGTTAATCTACATAAAAAGGTATAGAATTGTATAACATTCTATATGGACACATAATATTTCTATATAGAATACATTAATTTTTTAGCAATTAAATAATTTATTATATAGAAAAAAATTTATTTTTTTTATAAAATCCGTTTTTTTAATATTAAAATGAATTCTCATAAAAGAAAGAGAAAATGAAAATGAAAAAAAAAAGTAAGAGAGAGAAAGTGAAAAAAAGATGCATACAATGTAACATCCCAAATTTTAATTATATGTAATTTACGGTTTTAAGACTCAATTATTGTACTTATGGAAAAATTAAATCAATTTAAGTTATTTTGATCATTATATCAGTTAAATAAGAAAATACGAAGTTGAGGGGTATAATTTGCAAATGAGGCAAAAATTAAAAATAAAAAAGGGGAAAACCCTTTCATTTCCACAAACTCACTCTCTCACTACTCTCTCTCTCTAGCCGACTCTCTCTCACTCTCCCTCTATCTTTCGGATTTCAACTCAAGAACCCAAGAATCATCAAATTTTCAAGTGCAAAATCTGGAAACAAGTGATTTGGAAGGAACTATAGCTACAACAACAAACGATTTGAGGTAAGATTCACTCAAACTTGCAAAATTTGAGGTTTTTGGTTCGGTTTTTATAGAAACCGAATCATAGGTTTTGGATAACAAATGTTAATGCATGTTGGATTTTATTGATGATGTGTTGAAATCGAGCATGTATGTTGCTATGTACCAAATTTCAGATTCAGATTCATATTCTAAGTGTGATTTCAGAGATTTTGTGTGTGTTTTAGTAGGTGTTCTTCGATAAAATAAAGAACATGGGATTAATTTGGTATAGTTAAGTTGTAGTTTAAGCATAAAGTGTTAAAATAGTGCTACTAAGCTTATATTTACAATTATATGCTCAAAACATGCAAAAATGGTCCAAACATAATTTCTGGAAAATATTAGAAAATATGCTAAGTATGAACCCGGTTCGGACGATGATCCATCCGAATTCGGATCCACCCAGTTCGGACCTCTCCCCACTTCGGATCAATAGTAAGTTGGACCTATAGTAACTTCGGACCAAATACAAACCGGACCAATTACAATTTCGGATCACCTTAACTTCGGACCATCACCTACTTCGGACCATCCCATTTCGGACCCTGCCATTCGGATCAATCCAATTCGGACCAAGGACCCAATTCGGACCATCCGGATTTCGGACCATCCGAATTCGGATGTGGTCCGAATTCAACTAGGGTTTTATTCAAAATTACAGAATACAATTTTTAAGCAATTACTGACATTAATTCACTATTACACTTACATTACAGATCATTGTGGTGTTATCAAAACACACATTGATTCAGGATCAAGTCACAAAACCAATCACTGTGAGTTGCAGATTATCATTCGAACATTTATTGTTTTTACATACGTGTTTATACATTCAATGGCATGTTCACATTGTTCATATACATCATTTGGCACTCAAGAATTACTTTGTTGTTATGATGCACACTCATACTTGACATGTAACACACATGTAGCCAGCGTTCATTTGAAAGTGGATCTATTTACATCATGCTTGCACTGCATGATCATTACTTCACACTCTGATGCGACCTGGACTGGGGCTGACAGCAGGCCACTGTCGGGGACTGATCATCCCACTCGTATCCCATCAGGTTCGGCACATCCCCGATCAGCATATTGAACTGCCACCCCATGCTAGCACTGCATGGTTTACTCACACATTGAGGCTTTCACTGCCGTTTTCACATACATGGGGCTTACACTGCCCATGGTTAAGCATTGCATGTAAAGAAATATTTGTTGTATGTATAATCTGTTATCTCACTAAGCATTTAGCTTACTGTTGACTCACATTGTTTACAGGCAAAGGCAAGAGTGTAGCTGGACCATCTACTTAAGCATATCAAATCAATATCCCGGAGACCTTAGTAGCTATTGGTACTTGAATGTAATAGCTTTGGGCTGGGATTTCTACTTCTAAAACAATTATGTTGATGTAATAGTTAGACTTTTATCACTGTAGACATGTATTCTATTGCTTTAGTGTGGATTTGCTTAATTCTAATTTAAGTATTCAATTTCAATAATCATGATTATTCATTGGGTTGTTTGTCGATCCTGGTGATTGCTCCAATTATATCATTAATTAACAAGGACGTCACATACAATAGAAAAAGGTGGAGAGAGAAAGATAATATTTTTTATTTCAAAAATACCCTTTAGATCCAAGGGCTCTAAAAGGTTCTTAGGTTCTCACCATCTTTAAGGTTCTTAAAAGAACCTCTCCCTATATATATATATATATATATATATATATATATATATATATATATATATATATATATATATATATATATTATGTATGTATATATATATATGATTATGTATCTATATATGATATATGTATGTTATATCTATATATGTATGTATATATATATATTATATGTATGTATATATATATTATATATGTATGTATATATATATATATATATATTATATATACATACATATATATATATATATACATATAATATATATATACATACATATATATAATATATACATACATATATAGATATATAGATACATACATATAATATATATTATACATACTACTATAGATATATATAATATATATATATAGATATTACATATACAATATAATATATATATATTAGATTATATACATATATATATATATACATATATATATATATATATATACATACATATATATATATATATATATATATATATATATATATATATATATATATATATATATATATATATACACTCAAACCAAATAAAAACTTATTTTTCGGAACAAAAAACGAAAATAAAAATGCAAAAGCTTATTAAGTTATAAATCTGATTAAATTTTAAAAATCTGTTAAAACTATATATAATATAAACAAAATGACGCAAACCGATTAAAAGACATATATATATATATATATATATATATATATATATATATATAACATAAAAAAAACTAAAACTAAAAATAATAAAAAACTAAAAAAAATAAAAAAAAATTTGTTGTATTTGTTTCCAATTAATTAATAATATTAATATTTTTATTTTTTTTATATCTATTTATTTTATTAAAATAAAGAGTTGGTAATGATTTGTAATTAAAAGAGTCAAAAGTGTAAATATAAACAGGGGCAAAATTGACATTTCAATTAAAGTGAATGGATAATGGACTAGTTTTGAAAGTTTTCCTTGAAGATAATGACCGATTCTGCAAAGTTGAAAGTTCAGGGACCAAATCCAAAGTTTGATACAAACCACAAGGACCATTTTTGTAATTAACTCAAAAAGTATCACTTAAAATCAAGTGCACCCGAAGGTACCGCCCTTAAAAAGTTCTTCTAAATTTCTTTTTCATAATAATGATTAAATTAACGTTACACGCATGTCATGTGAATTTTGGATAGATTCACATTAAAAATTTGATAATAAGAAACACTATAAGAAATACAGTCTACGGTGATGAAACCAATAACACGTCGATAGCAACAACATCAAGTGGAATGCGTTTGGCGCCACTGCCATTGGTCTTGTCGCTGCTAATACCTCTAAAAAATTGAGGCGTTTCCCCCTTTTTCTCTCCGATTTACTTTGGTTTGATTCACTTTTACCTCTCGATCACTTTCAGCTTCTCTCTTCTCCCTGCCCAAGCTAACCACTGAGTCCCATGAATCTCCTCGGAGACCACTACCCTCTCTTCCCGTAGGTCTCTCCGAGCGTTACCCACCTACCAACGGCTACATGTAGTATGCTCTATCTCTCTTGCTTTTCGTTTCTTGGGTAATTTAAATTCCAAGCATTTCTTTTCATATTGTAATTTAATTTTCAGAATTGTTATTTCTAGTTTAATTTCTTTTATTTTCTAATTTTTATCACACAATTTATTTCTACAATTTTAAGACAGATTTCTATTTTTCAAGTTCATAACGGTTATAAAAGGTAGGAATATAATGAGATTGTTTGTCGATTCAAACTAGTTTTGTCGCGAAGTGAAATTTCTTTTACACTATTATTTCGATTTAAATGATTTTTTTCTCGAAGCATAAGTGTTTCTAGTTGAAGTAGTGTTTATTTGAACGACAAATTCATTTATTTTGTTTCGATTTTGAATAGAAAAAAATTATAAAATTTAATAAAGTGCTAGATTGAATAATTGAACGGTTGGTTCACTCTTTACTTTTGGTTTTCAAAGTGATGTGAATCAAAATTTTCTAGAATTTTCAGACGGAAAACGTGAATGTGTCACAGTCGATGGCATCATCCATTGTAATATTACCAATTGTGATGGTGGTTTCTTTGACTGCGGTTCAAGCATTGTAGACCGCGTAGAAAAGTCTGAAAAATTTAACGGTTTAAACTTCTAGCGTTGGCATCAAATGATGTTTTTACTTGATCACTTTGAACCTTGCAAGCTTCTTGACTGAATCAGCTCTCTAATTGAATGAGTGGGAGACTGATGCTGAAGCTATGAGTGTGGTTAATTCATGGAAGCACTCTGATTTTCTTTACGAGAACTATGTATTAAATGGAATGGTGGATAGCCTTTAATCACTTTCAAAAGATTTATGGGAGTCTTTAGACTGCAAGTATAAAACACATGACACTGAGACTAGAAAGTATGTGGTTGTCCATTTCTTAGACTTTAAGATGGTAGATTCTAAAATTGGCTACTCACATTGATTTACAACAAAAAAAACCCTATATTGAAAATGAAGTCTTCTTGAAACAGAGAAATCCGTCCGCTTCCAACTGAGGTCTTCTCGCACGCTCGTAAGTCAAGTCCAAGATTTCCAAGTTTTATTGCCTGACATACACGTTGAAGGGATGGTCCTTAGCGAAACCTTTCAAGTTTGCTGCTATGATTCAGAAGCTACCTCATGGTTGGGTGGACTTCAAGAATCATCTGAAGCACATGACAACTCAAAAGAATAGACACAACCCTGCATCAAAGAAAGCTAATCTTGTAGAGTATGGTCAATCATTAAAAGACAAAGATAAAAAGAAAAATATGGCTAAGGGAAAAGGCAAAAATACCAAATTAGGCCCAAAAGATGGAGTTGGAAATAAAAAGCTCAAAAAGCCAAGAGGTTCACTAGAATCTGTTAAATTGTGACCAACCGGGCCGCAGGGCTACCAGTTGCAAGATGCCAAGGAAGAGAGTCCACAAAATGGGTGAAAACCCATAAGTTGCAAATGTGTAGGTCGATCTGTAACATGATGCTCTGTGTTTCTCATTGGCGCGCGACGTTCATCTGCAAACTCGGCTTCAACCAATCTCGAGTTTAATTTCGATGTCAACTGAAAAGAGGGAACACATCACATTACCCACGAACGCATGACGTTCCTCCCTCCTGAGACTATACATCCTCGAGATTTGGAACTCGGACTCAATTGAAAATTTTTGGGATGCGTCGCGTTCCACTTCGACGCATTGCTTTCCCCTATTGGACAATATTGTCTAGTTTTCCAACACTTCTTTATTTGAATGATATACTCATTGGGGGTTATTATATAATGAAAATAAAGGTTATGAAGAAAATATATGGGGTATAACTGAGGCCACTCACTTGTGTAAAAAGGTGTTTTCAATTGGAATAAAGACACACAAATTGTCAAAGATAAATGCAAAAATCTATAAAGTGTAAATTGATTGAAAGTGTTAAAGTCTCTGAGGCTATTCCGGAGTAATTTAAAGAATTTAAAGACATTGAAAGTTAAGTATGGCACCCATTGTGAGTATTAGATTTATAATTCTGTTTGTATTATGTTAATGTTTAATTCATTGAGGTCTATCAATTCATATTTTATTTGGCACTATACCGACTTGCGAATATTAGATGCACATTGTTGATTGTATGACCTGTATCGACATATTTTTTCTATTGTCGTGCATTTATTGGATGAGTTTTCGAGCTATACTTTATATACATGATACGATGTTACCGAGACTATATGATCTTAGAGCTGATCCCTCTGGTGGTCTCATGGGCAAATGTAACATCCCCAATGGAAAATATTTTTCCATCTATTTGAAATCATGTTACCGTGCCATAGCATGTCGGCGCTTGTAAGACCCAACTTTCATAAAGATCTTAATAGTAAAGTCTCAGTTAGCGATACAATATCAATCATTAACTAAGATAGATTAAATAAAATATTTAAGTTATTACAAAGCAAGTTTTAAATATTAAGTTATAAAGGTTACCTTTATTACATCAATACCATAACATATTGATCGACTTATTTTCTAGAGACTTTATTCGTTTAAAGTACAATTATGTCTTAGAATGCAATACTGTTGATGAGTTTCATTATGTAGGATAGGGAATTATATCAAGGACAAATCATACAACTTTGAGCTCATCTAGAGGCCATTTGCACCAATCGGGGCGCTGGCTACACCCAGATCAAGGCTTGAACAGAAAGATTGGTCATTGGCTAAAAAGAGGGGCGTATACTTGGGTGTAAACCCAGGCGCAGAGGGGAGCACAGGCCTGCGCACCGGGTTGCGCACCAACGTAAATCCACATTTGGATGCGTTTTAATTGGTATTTGGACTCATCTCGAAATGAGGTTGAATCTGCTTATAAATATGACAATTCTGGATGATTTTTGACAGTACCATACACATAGAAAACACTAGCGATGAGAAGTAAAATGTAAAGGCTACGAGGACCCTACAACGAGGGTTAGGGTTTGGTTCTAACTCCGTTTTGTCGCTTTCATCCATCAATCCAACAACGTGGAGCTGCATTCGTGACTGTCCAAACCTACGCAAGATTTGTTTGATGATTCTCTCGACTATCGCTCATGGGTTTATCCATTAGTTAAGTACTATTTTTCCTTAGTTTATTACTGTAACCAATGATATGTTTACTTTAGTTTTTTGTGTGATTATATTTAAATATATTGTTCCGCTCGTTTCTATTTATATCTTTATCGTAAGACGCAACATAGTCGTTTTACGTTTCGTGCCAAGCTCGTTAGGTTACGAGTTAAGACGGACTGTAAATATGACACGATTCGTGTCCAAAATACTGATTGCAATAAATACGATTGTGATAACTATGTCTATGTGGTTAGGTTTCAGAATTAACTAATCAAAATTCTAAATAAATAAGTAATCAATTAAAAACCCCAGTTTGAATATCCATAATTCCACCCAAACCCTAATACCGAAGTCGCGATTTCTACATTGTTTTAATTCAAACAAAATTTTAATCTTGTTCCAACATTTGCCAACATAAATTTTTTCGATAATTTTATTTAATTATTAGTTTTCATTATTTATTAATAACTATCGTTGAATAATATTGATAACCACATGCTCCCTGAGGACAAACTCCTACTTACCCTAGCTAACAGTTTAGGTTATTGGTGTTTCAATATTATATTTGAACACTTAACGATGAGCGTATCACATATATATCTGCTACCTAGCTCCCAAAGCGTCATAAATCTGCTAAGTTGAGACATCCTCATTAATTAGTGTTATAATTGATAACTCCTGGATCAACAAGCAACCAAAAGATTAACATGCAATTAAATTGATAACTTAAAACAGTTTTAAGTAGCTCCACACTAAAGCAAGAAAGATGTATAAGACTACAGTGACATAGTCTAACTATTAAAACATCTTTGTTTGAATTCAATAACAACACATCCCAGCCCCAAAGCTATTTCATCCATGTACCAATAGGCTTCTAAGGGTCACCGGGAATTGAAATGAAATGCTTAAGAAGAAGGTCCAGCTACACCTTTTCCTTTGCCTGAAAACATTGAAAGTAACGGTTAAGCTATGGCTTAGTGAGATATCAGATTAACAATTCAACAGATATTTCTTTACAAACTAATGTGAAAATGGGCAGTGCAAGCCCCATAATAAGTGAAAAAAAAAACCATGCATTGCAAGCATGGGGTTTGGCAGTTCTAAAATGCTGATTGGGGATGTGCCGAACCTGACCAGGAAAGTGTATGGGATGATCAGTCCCCTACAGTGGCCTGCTCTCAGCCCCAATCCAGGTCACATCAGATTGTGAAGTAATCATCATGCAGAGCAAGCATGAATTATAGGATGCACTTTTAAATGAACGCTGGCTATATGTTTGTCACATGTCAAGTACGAGTGTGCATCATTACATTGAATCATATGTGAATGCCAACTGATGTAAATTGAACAACATGAACATGCCATTGAAAGATGAATGCAAAGACAATAAATGTTCGAATATTAATCTATTACTCATAGTGGTTTTATAGTGCAATTTGGCTCTGAATCAATGTGTGTTAGACCACACCACAAAGATCCTGTTAAGTCAATGTAATAGTGAATCAGTGTTAGAATCTGCTTAAAACTTAATTTTAGAAATTCAATATAAATGAACCGAAATTCGGATCCCAACCGAATTCGGATGAACCCGAAATTCGGGTGGTCCGAGATCCTATACTTAAAATTATTGCTTCTGTTACTCCCATCCGAAATAAGCTTAAATGTACCTTTTTAACATGAAACATAACTTAAATATACCAAAATTAGTTCCTTTTTGAGTGTTTGTTCATGCTCGTCAAACACACACACTAAAAACAAATAGTAATTTGTGAAATATCTACTTATAGTTCGAATCAAGAGCTGAAATTTTGTATATAGCTTCAACAATGCTCGATTTAAACATTTCTACAATAATAAACAACATGCAATAAGATCCATAACCAGAATCAGTGGTTCGGTTCTTCACAAAACCGAACACAAAACCCACAATTTCTTAAGATCTAAGGATATTTACCTCAAATAAATTGTTGCGGTGATTATAGTCCCGTAATCGTAACTTGTATCCAACTTTTCCTTCAATTCGGAGTTTTTGGTGTTCTTGATTTGCAATATATGAAGAACCCGTGGGTTCTTAGAGAGAGAGAGAGTGTGTGTGAGGGAGACAGTGAGATAGAGAGAGAGTGTGTGAAACGTTAAAATTAATGGTATCCACCTTTTTATTTGTTATTTTGCCTTAATTACAATTTACACCCCTCAACTTTGTATTTCTCATTTTAATCCTTTTTAAATACCCGGGTCGGTTTCTCATTGATATGCTTGCTTGAAAAACTACGATGAGGATTTCTCCTCATTAATTTTCATATTTAAATTTGCGAACGGAATTTACTTAACTGAAATAATAATTCCATTCTGTTGGTACATCCCGTGTGACGATAGCAGTCTAAGTTGTCTTACATTGGGATTTAGCATATGTTTGTTATATATATATTATGTATGATTGATGATTATCAGTGTTTGTATGTTTGAACTTGATGTAACGTATTACAAGAAGTTCAAACATAAAGTTCAAAGATAAAATCAGTCATAAGGTAATATCATAAGTTTCAAACACTTAGTTGTATATGTCAAAGGCTAGATTCGAATTGCATAAGAGGATACATTCGAATCTGTGATAGATTCGAATGATACCTTAGATTCGAATATAGGATAGATTCGAGACTGTCATGTTGGACAGACTCGAATGGGCCTTGGGCCAGATTCGAGTCTGACCCACATCA